>JAUPFV010000003.1:153535902-153889689 GCA_036936605.1 Limnanthes douglasii subsp. nivea | reverse complement strand
AATCAAGCTTTGGAATTAGATTTGGTGTAAGAAAAAAGACGACGCGCACAAGTTGAAGTCCTTGCACTATCAAACGTTAATGAGGAGTAGGTATGCTTTTTCAGTAAAACAAAGAGATTTCAAAGTGGGGGACAAGGTATTACGTAAAGTTTTTCTGCATACTAAAGAGAAGAGTCTTGGGAAGTTGGGGGCCAAATTGGGAGGGCCCTTATGAGAGTAACGGAGAAAGTAAAGCAGGGAACATATCGATTAAAAGACAAAGAAGGGCAAAGTCTTAAACATCCATGGAATATCGAACACTTAAAATTGTATCTAGAATGAGGAACAAGTTAGCATGTAATGTTTGTTTTTTGTGTATTTCCATGGTTTACGAAAACAGCGAGGGCATACTCTTTCCTACCCTGTTAGGCACAATGAAGGTTTTAATGAGGTTCCACTATGAGCTAATCAATACAACTTTATTTTTTTGCCTTGTACTATTCTTTTGGTGACAAATTTTTGGTGCCTCGAATTATTCTTTGTGAGGCAATATCTCATGCTTCGTACTATTCTTTTGGTGATAACTTTTTGGTGCCTCGAAACTATTCTTTGTGAGGAAATATCTCATGCTTCGTACTATTCTTTTGGTGATAACTCTTTGGTGCCTCGAACTATTCTTTGTGAGGAAATATCTCATGCCTCAAATTATTTTTTCCTTAGCTAGCCTTAGCGCAGCATATACTGAATATTACGATGCAAATCGGTACAAAAGCAACCATTCAACGTAAGTTGGCACACTTATTTTTTAATATGAGAAACATGGAGATTAACAAGTTATAAAATTGTCATTTCAACAAAGTGGCATACACAAAAAGTCGAGGAGCTACAACTTATAAAACCCTCCTCGGAGAACATCAGATGGGTTACAAAAATTGCCTTACAAGGACTTATGCACAAAAATCGCCACAAAAGCTTGACATTTTTTCCTTACTCAGAATGTTTTGAGGAGTTACTCTCCTCTGATTCTGACATTTCACTATCACTCACCACAATGTTAGGAGGGCGAAGGTCGGGGGCGACAAGCTTCCGAAAATTCCCCAAGTCATACTCAGGGTGTTCTGCATGAATTTGGGTGATCAGCCCTGCCCAAATTGTAGCATCTTGTTCATTAAGGTTATTTGTACACTTAGCCGCATAGACATTCACAACTTTTTCTTTCTCCTCCTCAACTTGCCGAGGAAAATCGTCGATTCGCTTCACCAACTTTTCTCTGTCCTTCGTAACCTTTTCATAGTCATCACATCAATCTCTAAATCCCCTACATGCCAGTTCGTGAGCTTTTTGAAGTTCTGTCAGAAGTTTTTCTTGCGCCCCTGTTTTCTGTTGATAGAGGTCTCTTTCTTCTTGGCAGCATCTCTCGAGAATAATTACGTAATTTTCTGAGGCTGATAGTTTCTCGTAGAGTGCATCTGACTGACTTTCAACAATGGCATATTGTTTTTTTGCCTCTTCAAGGTGCGAGGAGGCAAGCGATGCCTTGAACTTGTAATGATTTTTTCGGTCTTCTAGATGCTGCATTCTTCGTCACATGATGACAGAAGAGTGTAGAAGGCTGCAAAGACTTAATGAGAATTCATCGTGCTCAGGAATTTCGAAATAATTAGAGGGTGAGCATAGTACTGTGGGATCGTAATCCGAAGTCTCCCCCGTTAGAATATTAATATCAACGTTCTGAGGAGGATGGCTTTGGGGAATTGGGAGTGGTGCTACTGTTGGAGTGTCGTTAAAATGAGAAGGATTTGAAGTTTGGGTAAGAGGAGAGTTGGGTGTTGGTAGAATTTTCTCTGATTTCTTTTTCCGGCCCACTTGACACCTCCTGGACATCATCCCGGGGCTCTGTGCCTTGAACAGTTTCTTGGCCGTCATCTTGTGTTTTACCATCTTCAGATAATTCTTGGATAGGCTCCAAGACAACCTTTTTCTTCTTTTCTTTTATCCTGGGATCCTTTTTCTTGGAAGGGTGGATCGATTTCTTTGGAGGAGAACTTGAACTAGGCTCAACAGTGTTGGCCGATGCGGGTGGCTCTTCATTAGTAACTAACCCTTCAGAGTCGACTCATAGCTAAGTTGTTGTTCATGAAGCACAAGCGGAATCTATTTTCCCAGTGTTCTTTGGCCCATTCGCTCAGTTTGGTAAAGATGGTGGTGGCACTCTCCACATAGTCTGCATATGGTTTTGAGACACCAGTCATAGCTGCAGAAGACTAAGTTAGAACCTAATTATTCGAAAGGTCAAGGTAAATGAAACAGCTCATGAACTTGCATTTGTTTGTCCACAGGAGGGATAACTTGTGAGGATTTGAAGGGGTTGACTCTGAGCCTGTTTCCCAATGGCCTGAAAAGTAGATGAATTGCTGCCTCCACTTCTTGTCAGCCTCTAGCAAGTCCTTTAACATTTTTTTTCTTTGACCAAAAGTCAGTGAGTAAAAAGGGAAGAACAGATTTCTGGATAGGCCAGATAATCCGATGAGCTCTTCCAGGGAGAATCTTGGCCTGAAATTCTCGAAGCCATGATGCATGCCATCAGTGTGAACCACATATTGGGACCGGCTGGTGAAGGACAGAGGTCAATCTTGGCAAAATATTCAATAAAAAAAATGAGTCTAAAGGAAATCTTAGTCCCCAATTCATAATTTCAGTATACACAACAAACTCATTATCCCTCACTGATAAAGGAGTCTCACCTTCCGAGGGGAACCTAATGTCAATATATGAAGGAATGCACCACCGGGTCCTCAGCAGAGTTTCTTCCGAAGGCAAAAAGTACTTGTAGGATATGTTGTACAGAGCAACCATATGTTTGTATACTGAAAAAACAAATCTACCTCCCATCATTTAAGCCTGTTTATGAGAAAGCATCCAAAACTCAAAAAGCCAAGAGCAAAAAAACCCAGAAATTCAAACTCCCTAGATAAACAGAAACCTCACTTCGGATCATACGACTAGTTCTGCATAAGTGAAATGATAGATGAATACATAGCAACTGGATTAATAAGCAACACTCCTCGATTTTCCACAAAGATGATATATTATAGTAACTTTGACCCAAACTAAACTCATCCTGCCTTATCAAATTCATCATTTCCAGAAGAAAGTGAATCATAAAAAAACTCAAACGCCAAACACGCCTCGAATTTCACCATCTCTAACTAGATCACCATCTCGAATCTATTTTGCAAATTCAACTCCTCAAATCAACCGTAAAGTAACCCAGACCACATCTATTTCAAAGAGATCAGAAGAAAATCCTTCTTCACTTAACTTTGAATTCCCTCGACAACTGCGCAAGGAAACCCCTCAAGTTCATTCAAAAGTTCTTCCTCAAACCCTTAAAAGAAAAATCTTAATCGCTATGGGAGACCATGCTGACCATACTTCGAATCCTACATCCTCTTCTCCTCCCTTGAGGGAAGTTTTGAGACAACTATAACGTCTCAACAAAATCCCTCAAACACTGCTAACCCGCCTCGAATCCTAACCCACCTCAACTTGTTGATGAGGCATCAGAGGAGGAAGCTAATTCTGAAGCTACCCAGTCGATCATTGAGGCTGATACATAAGATGATGGTTCGAAAGAAACTGATAGTGAAATGTTAACGGGTGCTGAAAAGACAACTACACATAGGAGAAAGAAAAATAAAGCTCATTCTGAACTCTCCGAAGAACTAGCTGCTTCAGTAGGTGAGAACGTGAAGCCACTCAATCCAGAGTATATATTGGCACTAAAAAATATGTCATATATTTTATTATCCAGATTCTCGGGTTTCATGCTTAAAAAGATAATAGGGTGTTCCAGATAACATTGTGCTTCGACTTTCGAAAGAATGAGAGACTCTACTTGACTGTGGAAAAAAATAAGCTAGTGGTGTACCCAGAGATTAACAATTGGGTTCTTCAGTTTCGTTAGACCCAATAATTGTAGAATATTTTGAGCTTCTTGATCTTTGTCCTACACAAACCACTCCCAAACAATGGTTCACCCTTATGTTAATTATCATGTCTTCCAGGCTTTCCCAAATTCCTCTTTCCATTCGAGATTTCATTACCTTGACCAACTTCCGAATAGTCCTGTCCTGTCTTTCCCTTATACTATCTCACACTTGACGATGATCCCAAGATAGTCGATGACCTACTCAAGGCTGACAAGTTTTGAAAGTAAAATTTTATCTTCGTTTCAGGGTCTTGAGAAAATGGGAAGGAAATATCTGAGGCGAACCCATCAAGACTCAACCTCATCTGGAAGAGTAATAGTAAGCTACTTCTCTATTTGTTGTTGTTTTAATTATCTTATTTTACTCTTTGGCTTATTTTTGTTATTGTATCTCAGAAATTCTGAGGCGGTATAAGATTCGCCACAAAAACGGTAACGAAAAATTATAATCAAACAACTATTGGTCAAAAAATAATTTTATTTATAACATCGAATATTTACAAAGCATCTCAGGCCAACATGGTAGGAAAGAGTGTGCCAATTATTTAAAAAAATTAAAAAGAAATAATTACTCTCAATACAATTTTAGATTTTGTATATTCCAAGGATGTTAAAGCGTCCCCCCTTTATTTATTCCGCAAAGGCGATAAGAACCCGACTTTATTTTTTCCGCAACCATATAGGGACCCTCCTAATTCAGGGCCATCTTACCGAGGCTCTTTTCCTTAGTATGAAAGAATAACTTCCTTAGAAATTTATCACCAACTTTGAAATCTCTCATTCTTACTTTAGAATTATATATACTCCTCATAAGAGTCTGATAATGAAGCATTTTCAGATGAGCTCTAACTCATCTATAAGAAGGTAATATAGATTCTACAGGACTAACAAAATTTATTCCATACACCAAGGCAAAACGAGTTTCTTTAATGGCCTCTCTTGGAGTTGTTCGATAAGCCCATAACACCTCTTGCAAATATTTAGGCCATTTTCCTGCAGCCCCTGTCAAAATTTTCTTTAGACCTTCTAAAATATATCTATCTGTCACCTCTACATGGCCATTCTTGGGGGATAAAAAGGTGTAGAAAAACATTATGTTATTCCTCTCAAAGCATAAAAATAAGCCATTTCTCTATTGTTAAATTGAGGACCGTTATCCGTGATAATTTTTCGAGGTACCCCAAAGCGACAACAAATATTGTTCAAAATGAACTTAATAACATCATTGGCTTTTGTTCAAGATAATGGTTCAACCTCTGCCCACTTCGAAAAATAGTCCACCACCACAATAATCATTCCTTCATAAGCCATGGGTAATGGTCCCACTAAATGTATTCCCCATATGTCAAAAGGGACGGCTGCGTTAATGGACATGAGCGAAACTGCAAGTTTGTGAATAGAATTGGCGAATCGTTGACAAGTATCACAACCTCGTCTAAACTCTTAGCACCGTTCATAATCGAATGCCAATAATACCCTGCCAACAAAACCCGACATATCAATGCCTTGAACCCATAATGCAATTATGACAAAATTTATTGTGACTCTTGTTTATTCAAGCAACACAATAATGTCATACTCATCGATTTCTTGTACAAAACCCTATGTAACACAATATAGCCATGTGCTTTACCCTTCAACTTCTTAGCCAATTGCACATCTTGAGGCAACATTCCTCTTAACAAGAAGTTCAAGATATTAGTCCTCCAATCACTTTGTATTACATCTGGTATGACAAAAACTTCTTTTACATATTTACAATGCTCTAATCGAGTTAGAATCGAAGGACTCTCCTATAATAAAATCCAAGGATATTCTTCTGTATAAGTCACAGATGCCAAAGAATCATAAACTCTGTTGTCTCCTCGACTAATATGATTTACAATAACGTGGTCAAACAGAAGAGTCAAATTTTGAAGCTCTCAAAGGTACAAAATTAAGTGATCCTTTTTAGCTTCAGATTCACCGACCACCTGATTCGCTACTAATTGGGAATCTGTTTCTAAACGAACTGAAGTTTCCCCACAACTGCTCGCAAGCCTTAATCCAGCCAATGCAGCTTCATACTGAGCTTTATTATTCGATGCATGAAAACCTTGAAACATTGTCTCCCCAGATGGAGCAATTAGTTTAACTTCCGCACTGCATCCTAAAATGCTAGAACCTCCATCAGTTTGAACTATCCGCATCGAACTACTTGGCAAGACCTCCTTGTTTATCTCTTCGTCTGATCTATTTGAATGGAATTCAACAAGAAAATCAGCTAGCTTGGGCCTTGATAGTCGTCCGAGGAGAAAAAATGATATCAAAGTCTCCTAGCTCCACTGACCGTTTGATCATCCGCCCAGAAATATTAGGGCACTGTAAAACATATTTCAGTGGGAACGAAGTTCGAACCTCAACAGTGTGAGCTTGAAAATAGGGGTGCATCTTCTTGGCAGCCATCATTAAAGCCAAAGCCAATTTCTTGAGCTTCAAATACGTTTTCTCTGCCGCCACTAAACTCTTGCTGACATAATACACTAGCTTCGGAATTTCCAAATCTCCACTTATCAAAACAGTACTTACTGTGAAATCCGATACTACAATATACAAGAATATTTGTTCTCCAATTCGAGGCTTGGATAGTATCTCTGATGATGACAATAGTTCTTTAATGCTTGAAAATGTTGTTTCACATTTCGAGGTCCACTCAACCTTCCTTCCTGGTGATGACAATAATTCGAGGCTTGGACAGCATCTCTGGTGATGACAATAATTCGAGGCTTGGATGGTATCTCTATTAAGAGCAACTATCATTATGTTAAAATCTGCACTACTTTGATAGTTTGAGGTGATGTCATTGATATTCTGGATAAATTTCTATCCCATATTCACTAATGATATATCCTAAGAATTTTCCTAATTGAACTTCAAAAGTAAACTTCTCAGGATTTAGCTTAAATCTGATAGCTCTTAAATTCAAAAAAGTCTCCTCTAAATCCTCCAAATGTGCCTCATCTACTATACTCTTGACCAATATATCATCAATATACACCTTCATGTTTTTCTGATCTGAGAAGCGAATGCTTTATTCATTAACCTCTGATATTTTGCTCCAACATTTTTAATCCAAAGGGTATAACCCTATAACAATACAAGCCTCGTCCGTGATGAATGTGGTACTCTCTTGATCCTTTGGATCCATCTGAATTTTATTATATCGTGCAAACGAATCCATAAAATATAAAATTTTATTTCCTGAAGTAGAATCAATCAATTGGTCTATTCAAGGAACTTGAAATGGATCTTTTGGACAAACTTGATTTAGATCTGTGAGGTTGACACACATCCTCAATTTCCCAATCTTCTTTTTAACCACCACTGGGTTTGCTGTCCATAAGGGATATTGTGACTCCCTTATATGTCCGACCCTTGACAAACGATCCACATCAACAACAACAGCCTATGCTTTCTCAAAAGAGATAACACATCTTTTTTGTATAATAGGTTTAACCTTCAGATTAGTTTCTAGGCTATGATATATCACCTTTATTGGAACTCCTACCACATCTTCTGTTTTCCAAGCAAAAACATCGAAGTTGTGAAATAAAAATTGCAACAATTGCTGATGTAAAGATGGGGTCAGTAAGGTTCCTATTCTAAGTAATTTTCTATCACAAAAAACATATTCTTCTATATTTTCACTTACTATTAAAATTTTTAGGGTTTTCTTTGGATAATAAACCCATTCCTCGACATCCAAGGTCAACCCCCCTAATTGTTATTTGATAATTTTTATCACCACTGTTTGACCCTCGAATTTGAAGATTTGTGGCATAACATTCTTTAGCAACCTTCTGATCAGTTTGGACGACCCCTACGTGATTTATGATGACATACTCTAAGCACTAGTGGATTGTATATACAACTAAATACATCCTCGAAAGCTAAGATCTCCCGAAAATGGCATTATAGTTGGTTTGAAAATCTACCACCATGAATAAAGCATGAATCTTCTTCTTAAAAGGTCCATTTCCTAAACATACCTCTCCCTCGAATTCTCCAATTATCTGAGTTGTCAGGACTGTGAATCCAATTATAGTACGGTCTGATTGGGAAATCCGATGAGGATTACGTGTTCTATCATAAGTTGATTTGAAGAGAACATTTACAACGCTCCTTGTATCTATTAACATGCGTCGAATTTCAACACTAGATTCCTCTGCTCCAATAACCACCGCATCTTCATGAGGAACTGCAGTGCCTCTCAAATTATCTTCATAAAAAGAATAAAAGGAACATCTCTCTTACCATAAAAATGAGTAGACATCCCTCATTCTATTTGAGTATTTAAGCTTACTACATGCATTTTTCTAGAACTGTCGGTATTTCCAAAATAGTGTATCCTCCAAAGATTGCCAATGAATCAAAGTATTCACGTAGACTTCGAACTCGGCCTTGTTTTACTGGCTTATCCACTACCATCAGAATCAGCCGATCCAGATTTTTATCTAAATATTTCGATGCAACATCGAAATTATCAATCTTAGAGTCCAAAATCATTAGATTTTCTGCCTGTGAATTTAGATTCGTCACATGCGAAGTCAATGCAACATGAGCCTTTGATACATTGCTTTTCCCTTTAATAAATATTAACAACTTTGCATTTTCAATCAATGTTTGCACCTTATTTTTCAAAGCAATATAGTGTGCTGTATCGTGTCCGATGTCGTTGTGATATTTATAAAATTTGTTATTACGCTCCTCCCTTGGCCTATTTATCAGAGTGGGCTTTTTAAAAGTCATATATTCTTTTTTATTTTCATAGATTGCAGCAACATTTTCAGTTAAATGAGCATAGTACTCTGACTTTATCCATTGTTTGGGCTTTGGTCTTTGAAACTGATACCCCGTAGCATGAGTTGAATACTCTCCAATTCGAGGAGGCAAATTATTGTTGTTTCTTGGGTGCTTTAGTTGGGATGAGTTCGAAGATTGCCCTTGATTGTTTGGAACATGTCCTGAACTATTTTGACTAGTCCCAACAACTTCTCGAACTCTACTCGACTCTTCTACCTTAATTTGATCCTCCACTTGAGCCATCAGCGCTCCAAAAGTCAAAGATCGTTATTTCGTCATTTCATTTGCTAAATCTCTTGGTAACAATCCTTGAAGAAATGCTGTCATTGCTACTAACTCCTCACAATTTATCCAAAACACCTTTGATTAACACAAATCGCTTAATGTAGTCCTTCAGCTTTTCTTCCACTGCTTGTTTACATTGTATTATTGTGTCTCCATTTTCCCACATCTCTTTACTTTCCACAAGTTGTCTTCGTAAAGCTGTAAAAAATATCTGAAATTGGAAATTGACCACTTTAGAATCCCGTTATACCACTTTAAATCTGTTCCTTTGAACGTTTAAGAGAAAACTATGCACATCAACCAATCATCGTCCTCGAAATTCATCATGTAATTTTTAAATTGTTCGATGTAGTCATCAGGATCTTGCATCCCATCAAACTTTTCAACCTTTGAGATATCAAACCTCTTCGGAAGAGGAATGAACCTCATCTGAGCTGTCAAAAGAGAATTTCTCCAGTCGACTCTTTGCAGTACTAATTATCATTTCTAGTTCCCATAACAGTATACAAGTTTCGATTATCCATTCCTGTATATTGATTCGATGTGTTCCCTTCACACAACTATTCCTCCCTAAAAAAACGTGGTACATTATCATTTCTTGTTTTGTATTCTCTTCGTGATTTTTGAGGTCAGCCTTTTTTCTCTTTCGAAGACCCCTGTTACCTCTTGTACTCGGATCCTGAACTGTTTAACTCATCGTCACTGGACGTAACATATCTTTGCTTATTTTTTTTCTCTTTTTGTGAAGTATAACGCTCCTTGTTAGATTCAAAGTGTGTTTTCTTCTGTCCATTTCGAACTAGACGAGTTGTGCAAGAACGATCAGATTGGCTATCAACATCATTTTTATCATCTATCTGTCTCACCTCAAATTTTAACCTAGCCGATTGAATATCATGCTCTCTTTTATCATACTTTTCATTTAGATATGTGATTTTATCTAACAGTTGGTTCATTCGCATTTCGATATCTGAGTGAGTCTGTTGAGCTAGTTTTGACTAATCTTTCTTACCGTTTCCTCATTGCAGATCAAGCTTTAGTGTTTGAACTACTTTTCGAACCAGAGGATCATTTTCATTCATTGGCTCCATTCCCGATCAAAATAGCTTCCAAGAATTGAACAAGAACAATCAAAACGTAACAAGAAATGAAATCGCTTCTGGTTTTTTATCAAAAAAATCAAGGCACCAATTAAAATCGATCCCTAGTGGAATCGCCAATAGGCCAAGCTAATTCCTCCATTAATATTTTTATTTCCTCCATATAAAAAAATCAAAACACAATCAAAACTGGTTTTTACTTTTCTACCCTTTACTTCATTTTAAATTTATGTTTATTTGCCACTGTCTTTCTCTCCATCTTCACTAAAAAAACTACATCTTCTCGAAAAGAAAAATTCAGTGGATTCTAGAATCTAGTCTCCGAATCAATCAACTACTTCCAAAGAAAAAAAAATCAAATATCCGTCTGAAACATAAATACAGTTGATTCCAATGAAAGTTTTGGACGATTCTGAAACAAAATCGGTAGTTGATTCCGAGAAGGGGTTTCAAAATCAACTGCCGATTTTGAAACAAAAGCGCAGTCGATTCCCAAACTGGGTCTCGGAATCAACTGTCATTTTGAAACAAAAGCGGAGTTGATAGAGAGGATATGGAAATCTTGAAGCATTTATCATCCATTCTATTGATGGTGATAGGCTTCAAATGGTTTTTCAACAAATCAATTTTTTTTTATAAAATCTTATGAAAAAATAACCCTAAGGCGTAGTATTTTGTAAATTAGTAAATTTTTTGTTTATTTCTATGTCTATCGGGTGTAATCCAATAAATCTTTTATTTATATGGAGGGAGCGATTTTTTTGAAAGAGAAAGAAGAGTGGAGAGAGAAAGAAGAAGTAAGAGAGAAAGAACTAAGTTGGAGGAAAAGAAAGAAAGAAAATATGGAGAGAGAAAGCTCTACATTCTTTGCCTAAATTTGATTAAAACACTTGTATTACATAAGGGTAAAAATGAATTTTACTAAATGGAGGAAATAAAAGATTGAAAATAGATAATGGGAGATGGAGGAAATAACAAAACTAGTGGAGGAAATAACTCTACCCATCGCCAATTTGATGTGGAACAAGTCTAATTCTTAAAAAAAAGTGATGAAAAATAACTTTTAGAAAGAAAAAATCAAAAAATGAAAAATAGTTCAATAAAAAAGTCAACCCTAACACAAAATTCGTTACATAAAAAATCTTAGTACTACATTATAGCCCTTTATTTTTATATAAAAATTTAAATCTCCCCACGCCTATACAACTTATCACACAAAGTCCTATTTATTGCATTTTAAATCTCACTATTATATTTCGTTATCAAATTCAATTAAATTTAAAATTTTCTTTGCATTTTAAATCTCACTATTATATTTCGTTATCAAATTCAATTAAATTTAAAATTTTCAACTATAAAATGTTTTCAAAATTAATAATTAAAGGCTTCTTTAACGGTGCCAATCGGAGAGAAATGCATTGAGATTTGGCCAAAGCCGCCTACATTAAATACTGAATAAAGACAGATGTATAGAGATTTGGCCAACCAAAGCCGCCTAGTTTAAGTACTCTCTTATTAAGTACAGTTTTAAATGAGAATATGATAATAGCTAGTAGTTGCCATTAGAAGAATTTTCAACACTCAAATTCAATCATAGAATCAATCTCTATAAATACCCATCAAAGTAACGCATATTTCTCACTAAACAACACATTTGACTAAAAAGAGAGACAACAAAATGGCTTTTGCTAGTATGTCATTTAGAATTACTACTTGTATTGTGTTAGCTCTAATCCTAGCCTTTCCCTCCAATGCCCAAGACTCACCCCAAAGCTACCTCAACGCCCATAACGCAGCTCGTGCGGCTGTAGGAGTGGGTCCAATATATTGGGACGCCACCGTAGCAGCGTACGCACAAAACTACGCAAACCAAAGGTGGGGAGATTGCAGGCTTGTCCACTCCGGCGGACCTTATGGCGAGAACATCGCCTGGAGCAGCGGAGACATGTCTGGGACGAGTGCCGTACAAATGTGGGTAAATGAGAAGTCAAATTACAATTACAACTCTAACACATGCGCTCCCGGAAAGGTTTGTGGGCATTACACCCAAGTGGTCTGGAGGAACTCCGTGGGTCTTGGGTGTGCAAAGGTAAGGTGCAACAGTGGTGGAACCTTCATCACTTGCAACTATTCTCCTCCTGGAAACTATAATGGCCAGAGACCCTACGAAGCCATGACTATAGGAAGAGAAGCTTACTAAGACGTTCTTTGTCATACTTGCAATTCAATTCATGAATCTTGTAAGCTAAATATGATTGTGAAGAATAAAAATGTGTGTATCGGATCATAAATAAATTAAATGTCTTTGTGTTTTTTTTTCATTATCTTTTTGTATGACAAACTAAGGCGTACCTTTGTTTATTCACTTTAGACATTTACGTCATATAGAAGTAATTTTCTAAATAAATTAAAATTAATATATTATAAGAATCCATTTGTCACCAAACTAATTTTATTTTTATTTTTAATATTCAGTATATTTTTATCTGAAGCTATCATAGATTTTAGGGTCTCTTTGTGGTCGGAAAGGTTCTCCGGTATGTTTTACAAGTTTAAAGCAATTTTGTTTCAAACCCATCAACAAGTGCTGAACAACCGTTGAACAAACAACTGAGCTTACTTTTATAAGCGGGCGGCTATTGCTCCTACTTTAGTGGTACTTTATATTTTATTATTTTTTATAAGCCTGGTGGGGGAGCCTTCTAGCAGTATTTTGTTTTCGACAACGGTTTGAAACCGAAATATTACCGAGATTATTGGTGCCAATAGTTAGGTTGGAAACATGTTTGTAGTTTTATATCAATATCGATAACCGATCTCTATATTATATTAAGTATTATATTGGTTAACGACGGGCGTAGTAGATTGGAATTAAGTTATAAAAACTTATCGAGCTAGTGCTATCATAAACACATTGGCCATAGCTAGGATTCTTATAAGAAGCTGTCTAAATCTTACCAAAACAAGGCCAATGATCAAACAAAAGAAACACAGAAATCTCTAATTCCTATCCTTTTAGAAAGAATGAAATATAAAGTCAAATATATAGTCATAAAGCCACAACAAGAGCTTAGCATACACAAGACAGTGGAAAAGATCCAAAATAAGGTTCATGATCAAGTCGTTAAATAAAAATTCTGGATTATCTGATCAACCAAATATCTCAAAAGGTTTAATAAAAGGAAAAGATATTGACACCAGAGAAAACGAAGCTCAAAGCAACCACAATCAGCAAAATCAGATGATTAATGATGATGATGCTATAAATGCCATACAATTCATAGACGATGACTGTAACCTATTCTCCACATAGTCAAATAACCCTTTATCGGAAAACTATACTCCTAATCAAAACAATGTTGGAAGTCTCCTAGCAGCTCTATAAACAATAAAAACAAGTACCTGGTTGATAGACAAAAATCAATCAGAAGCATTAGAAGATGAATCCTTTGATCCTCCAACAGTGAGAAGTCTTCCTTCTTTAGAAGATGTATCCTCAATGTCATCTGAAAAATCAAAGGTAGATCAGAATTCCAAAAGATTACTTAATAAGAAGTTAAAAAATGATAAGATAAAGAAAATATATTATGAGCGACATAGATGTCGATGATTTTCTAAAGGCTACAGAATTGAAACCTTTAACTGAATGAAGATAGTATAATCAGTTAGACGTTCATGTAAATCTAAATGAAGAAAATGAATCAGTGAAGCGGAAGTAGGAATCTATCTTCTGATTTCTTTAATCAAGCATCAAGATTTTCAATTCTAAACTAAAGAAGAAATTGTTCAACTTGGAATAGTGAAGAATCATGATTTTACTAGCAATGAGCGTCTCTTTAACCGCTTTCTCTCTCTCGTTAAGAGGAATGAATTTTTAACTCTGATAATCTTTAACGAGTCGAACTAAGATGATAAGAAGGCAATCATATCAACTTCGAAAATATAAATGGGAGTACACCCTCTCATCCTCCATTGAATCCTCTGAGGCGGCAAACAGCTGGAGGAACAGTCTTTAAAATTTTTCTCTAGGGTTCCATTTGAGCACATCGCCATCTCTCAGTTCCATGATTTTGAGTGGTTAAAGGTCGAAGTTTGCGATAACCAGTCCATGGATGGAATGTCAAGTTTGTCTGATTCAAGCTATCAACATCTGAGAGTCAACAATAATTATGAGAATCCTATTTATCTCAACCCGGAAAGTGGGTGAATTATCACGTTGGCGATTTTGTGGTGGAACTCGAAAACACCCTCGAATATAAAATTTTCAATGGTTTAGATTGATTACACACATACTAAAAGTGGTTTGTGATTCGATCTTAATATCAACTAGTTGTGAAGTTTTCATTAAAAAAAGGGTAAGATTCCTGGGTAACTATCAACTTATGGAGTTTGGAGATGGAGCAAACTCTAGAGAGGCGAAGAAGATAATGATGTTTATGGTTTCAATCAACCAAACACAATATATATGTATTAGGCCACACTATGTGGTGTCGGCCTTGCTTTTACATTAGAAAGATAAGCTTAACACTCTTCTCTCATATGTAATTCAACTAATATTTCAACTCTTAATAAAAATAAGAAGCAGCCGTTTAGCTTTAAAAAAGTATTGTATTGGTTCTTTTAGGTTTAGGGGTTTGTATGTTTTTGTTTTTGATGATTTTTATGAAGATTTTTTACTAGTTGACTTGTGTTTTTATTTAGATATCATTAATTATTTTCATGTTTAAATTATCGGATCTAAGAAATCTTCCTCTCGAAAAGTATCATTTAACATTATTTTAGTTGATTTTTATCTGCTCATTTTAATCAGATTGTGTCAAGGTTCACCACGTACCATAAATCTTTACACCAGATCTATATGCTCACTCTAATAAAATCACACTACTTGAGTCACTGAGCTTTACAACATATTTTTTCATCTTGAGCATGCCTACCCTCCTCTCAATTGACTTTCATATGTCCACTCTAATCAGGTTGTACACTACTTGAACTATAGAGACACTACAAATCTATTTATTCACTTTAATCAGACTACACTGCATGGTTTATAAAGGTTTACAACATATGTTTCACCCTGAGCATGGATGGTCTATCATGTTTGTCAATTGTGAATTTCATCATTGCATTATGTATGAGTTTGGAACTCTAATACCATTTGAATTTTTTGACTTACTACAAACTGATTATACTTTAACTTCTACTTGTTTACCCACAACTTATTAACGTTTAACCATTTTTTATACATCTTTCCGATTTTCTAGCGAAGCAGACTCATTAAAATTCACACCTTACTGATGCGAAACCTAGAGAGTTAGAAGTGATACACCATAACTTATATTCTTCACTCCAGTAGCATATCTTAGAATTGTGCACCTCTTTTTCCTTGGCTCAAGTTTACTATCTGTCACGTGAGTGTACACATGACAACCGAACACCCTCACTTGTTGGTGATCAACCGATGATTCATACCAAATCTTAAAAGGAGTCTTACAATCAATAGTGGTTGATGGAGATAAATTCACCAAGTAACATGTCGTACTGATATCTTTAAATAAAAAATCATCTCTCATACCAGAATATGAGACAATTCTTTGTGCATTGTCACAAAATGTTTTCATTCTTTATTGGACCTCATTCAGATGAGGTGCTCAAGAATAGGTGTGATGAGGGACTATTCCTTCAGCATTTCAGAATTCATTAAACTCACACCTGTAAAATTTTAACAATATTATATGTCTTAAGATGCTTGTTCTTTTTTCATGCCTGATTCTCGATTATCGTCTTTAATTTGACAAAGGTTGAATATGCCTCCTTTATTTTTTAAAAATAAACCCACATCATCTTTGACTAATCATCGATCAGAATCATATATTATATAAATTCACTCTTTGATGAAATTCTGTTTGGGCCCTAAAGTCTGAGTAAATATAATTCATTGTCCCTTTAGTCTTTCTTACACGCAACTTATGAATTTTTAATATAGTTTGTTCACCAAACAAAGTGTTCATAAAATCCCAATGATTATGCTTTATAACTTTTCAATAAACCTCCATTTCCCAAAATAATCAATCCACGCTCAATTATGTGACCGAGACACCAATGTCATAACTGATTATGATCCGGTCGACTTTGTTTGTTACTTTATAATGATGCTACTACAGCCTCATCCACAATAACGCTCTCTAAAGAATGTAAAACCCTTTTGAAAAATGATTTTAATACAAACTATTGAGCATTTTCTCACATTAATTACACCATCATCTGCATGATACTTGTAACCTCAAGATTCTAACATGTCATGAGATATTAGGTTTCTTTTTGAACCATGAACATATCAACACGTCATGATTTTGATAACGTCATTAAACATTCTGATCATGATGTTACCATCCTACCAACAAAAACGAATGGTTGTTTCCCAAATAACTTGTTTTTTGCATTGGTTTGGTAAGTATACACCATTATTTGAACTGAAACATGTGCTATGTAGCGTCAATATCTATTACCCATGAGATTTTCCCATAGTCTGAACTTAAAAACAATGCATCAACACTTTTGTCACTATCATCATAATAATTTAAATTTTTGACCAAGTTCACAATATTTTCCTTTTGATTTACGTTCTTACCTTTCAGCTTCAGATAATACCTCATGCAATAACCTTGCTCATTAAATTCATAATACTTTGAATTCTTCATTCTTGACTTGGATCATCTTCAGTTATTATTTTTTGAAAAACTCATCTTGTTTGTATGTCTTCTTATAGTTATAAAACCTTTATTTTCTGCTTGATTGTCTGGTTGGAAATATCTTAACTCATTTGATTTTAGCACCCATTTGACATCCGATGAAGATAGATTTTCTTTACGATGCATGATGGTACCACAAAATTCCCATAGTAAGTCGATAACTATATCAAAATAAATAAGGTTTAATCCTTATCATCGTTTATGTTATCGATATCTTGAGATCTTTGATAAGTAGTGTAAATTTATCAAGATGTTCAGTTATGAACATACCTTCTTTCAAACTGAAATCATACAAGCGTTTCTTGAAGTATAAGCGGTTCATAGTTGAATATTTGAGTAAATTTCTTAAACATTCTTCCATACATATACAACAATCTTCTCACCACTAATCCCATGAAGAACATTATCCTTTAAAATAATTAAAATCAAACTTATTGAAGATCTAGTTTCTCATTTTTTTTATCTCCATCCGTAAATTATTATCCACAACCTTCCACAATCCTTGCAATACCAAATGAAATTTTAGCTTAATCTTCCAAAACACAAAGCTGAATCTCCCCATTAAATATTTTGATTTTATTATTTTGTTAATGTATACACCATAATTAATATTCAATTTCAACAACCTACACTAGGATACCAATTGTTTTGGGAATATAGGTATAATATATTCCGTTTTTTGTGTATATGTGTGAACAACTAATCTTTATACTAGTATGGTATTGTCCCCTTTGGGCCCGAAGACCTGTACGTGTTTGTTTTTTGTCCATTTCCAAAAGCCCTCTTACGAGTTAAGATATATTTTACTTATATACCATCAATTGTTTCCATGTCTGAACGATGTGAGAATTTGATAGAAAAAAATTAACACGTTATGACAATCATGATTGGACAATTTATGGATGCGGTTTAGGGTTCGCCCGTTAACTTATTACAATAAGCGATTTAACTCTTACTAGTTGAGATATGTTCTTGTTTATATATCATTGATCATTTTCATGTCTTAATAATGTGAGAATTTGGTAAAAAAATTAACAAGTTATGACAATCATGGTTGGACAATTCATGGATGAAGATTAGGTTTTGCCCGTCACCTTTTAATTTTAAGCGGCTAACATGTTCGTGCCATAACATATTTTAAAGATTAATTCCTAATTTTTTAAAATCCTACAACATAAATATTATCAATCTTTTTTAACAAGAAACTTTATAATTTAACTTATTAATAAATTTTGACAACCTTCTAATATTAATGCATATGAACCACTGAAGAGAGAAACTTTGATTCGATACAGGCTGGTCCAGAGTGTGTTGATCTGAGGCGGGTTGGTGCAAAATGAGCTAACCTGCATCAGTCACGTCCAAACCGAGTTGGACCGTAGTGGATTCTTCTACTTGCTAGGTTTTCAATTTAATTGGGTTTCCTATTTTATTTTTCCTATATTTATTAGATTTCCTAATAGTTAGATTTCCAATTAAATTGGATTTTCTATATTAATTAGGTTCCCTATTAATTTATGAGATTTCATATTTTAAGAGATGCGGATCTTATTATGATTGTTCATTAATGAGCTGTAATCTGGAGCGTATATTTAAGAATTGAGGTTTACTCTAAACCTATAAATAGTAGAAGATATGCAATACAAGGGTGTGTCGATATTTTTTTTATGGCAACATATTTCCTAAGTGATATAAATAGATCTATGTCTGTTGAGATATAAGTGAGGCGATGATAAACATTTAATAAAAAGTTTTATGAATCACGTCATATTTGTAACAAATAATGATTGAACACATTGTGTTTAAGCGTATTTCTATAACCTACTTTTTTTAATAAAAGATGTTTATTATCCTTGAATGTAAGATTTCTTCCCAATCCAAACCATGTTGATTCTGTCTTGTGTGTTTGGTTTTATTTCACGCTTACTTTTTTATTTGTTGTTAATCTCAAATATGGTAAATTATACTTTTGAAAGATCGATCATCGCACCTTGGTTATTTTTTTAAATGAACAAATTATTTTCTCAATAAGTGGTTTGCTGAACATGGAGAAACAATAAAAGGAGTAGATTGATTATCAATCTTAAGGTTGGAGAAATAGATATTTCTTGGAAACTAAAAGCCCCAAAGATGAGTTTATGAAGCTTAGCCTATAAAAGTCTATAGATTAAATGTATTTAACCTATGTAGGATTAAGTTAAGGTTTACCTAATACATTAGGGTTTGGCTGGTGCTATCGACGATAAATTTACATTGGTGGATGACGTGGTACCCTCTGAAGCTCATTGTTCCCTCATAATGAGCTTGAGAGATGAAGTGCTATGAAAGGTATTTGAAAATCGTACGATATTATGGATATGGAATTGTTTGTAGGTGATTTATATGAATAAATACTTTGCAAATAAATTGTATAAAACACCTTTACATGATTTCTATGGATAATAGTACAAAAATCTAAAGGCACCTTGATGAGTACAATCGAATCATACTCGACTTGAATATAGTTGGTGTAAATGTGGAGGAAAATGATATAGAAAACACCATCTTAATTTCTATACCGAAGGAGTATGCATACTTCATGGACATCATGCTCTATGATAAATTATCTTTAACAAATTCTGAAGTCAAGAGCGTATTGAACTCAAAATATCTTTAAAAGAATAATATTTTAAAATGTGAATCTTAAGGGCAGAGATTGAGTGTTAGGGGTCAGTTAGGGAAATAATATTCAAATAAGAGGAGAAGAAAATCTTGATGAAAGTCCATATGAGGTAGGGATGTGTTTAAAATCAATATGTTGGACATGCAAGAACTAATGACATATCGGTCAGAACTATTCGGAGAAGAGAAAAGGAAACATTTATCATAAGATCGAAGTTGGAGATGTTGCAATTGTGTTTGATAATTATGAGTACACGGGGGTTAATGACTTCCAATAAGAATTGATTTATATATATGAGAATTTTTGATGGTGGAATGTTCATCTTTGAGAATGGTAAATTAAGTGTTGTCAAAAAAATTAGAACGATTCGTCTCAAGTTGTTTACTAAACTTGAGAGATTAATTAATAACGTAAGTTGTATACCCGAAGTTAAATTTAACCTTATTTTTATTAGATATTAGATGACGAAGGGTTTACCTATAAGGTTGGATATGGTAGGCTTAGGATTTTGCAAGGCTCCCTTGCTATTATAAAAGCCAATAAGACTAATGGTGTGCTAGTTATTAAGAGATTTATGGTGTTAATGGGTATGCTTAATGTGGTGAAATATTCTACCAAGTCATGATATCATTAGTTAGGGAATTTAAGTAAATTAAGTAAATATAGGCTGTTAGAGGGCACCATAGTTGAGAATCTGAGATTTTATGGAAATTTGTATTGGATAAGAGAAAAAGTGTGAAGTTTATTCCCAATAACCATACATCCAATGATGTATTTGATTATGTTAATTTAGACCTTTGAGGTCCGGAACATGAACCTATTTTAGGCGGTGTAAGGTATTTATATCATTGATTTATTCCACGTCAGTATAAGTTATTCTTTTGAAGAGTACATGGAAGCGTTTGCTGCTTTGTGAGCATAGAGAAGCATTGGCTGTTTTTGAATATTTTTCAGACTGATAATGACTTGGAATATGTGAACAAAGAATTTACTAGTTATTGTGCAAAGATTAGTATTTCTAGACACCGAACTGTACATGGGACTCCCTAACAGAACCAACTTGTTGAGAGAATAAATTAAACCTTGGTGGAACATATTAAATGTATTTTTCATACAACTAGAATAGATCAAAGGTTCGAAGGTAAAGTCATGACAACATCTGAATATATTGTCCAAAAGGGTCCATATACAACGCTTAAGTTTCTTTGTCCTTAAAATTCCTATACTAGAGAGAAACTCAATCTAGAACATTTAATAGTATGAAGATAAGATGTCTACACACATGTAAATCAAGATAAGCTTAGGAAAAGATCACATAAATATTTGTTCCTCTGCTATCCAGAAATATTTAAAGGATATAGGTTGTGGTATCATGAACCTAGACAACGAATTATTTTATAAGCAAGGAAGTGGTTTTATATGAGAATGACATGTCATAGAATAATGTGTTGGAGACTTAACTTAGTACTATTGGGAAAATATGTTAAGTTGATGATGGATTTGATTTACAAAGTGAAGCTGGAGACGCTTTGTCAAAGAGGAGTTTGGACCTGGTTTCACTTCAGGTCGTATAGAATAAATTCAACCAATGCATGAGTCTGAAATTCATTGAAGTTACAGTGTTTCAGGGCCTTTAGATGATCAGATGTGAGAGCAGCACTATCTTGACAATTATCAATTAGTGAGGGATAAAGTATGAAGACGAAGCAAACAATTGTAGATGTATGGTTTTGCCAATCTAATTGGTTATTCTTTATCTATTGAATGCAGATAGATGTTCACGAACCCGATATATAACACGATGTTATCAAGAGCATTGATAAGATTAATGGCTTATTACCATGAAACTACGTTCTCTCAATAAGATGAATACATGTATTATTGTGAAGCAACTGGAGGGTCATAAGTTACATGGGAGTAAATAATATTCAATAGGAAGCTACGTTTTTCTGGTTTTGAGTTACCCATATACAAGTTTAGTCTCATTTCTAAGGTCTTTACTCAAAAGAAAGATTCCAATTTGAATGAGATATTTTTTCTAGTTGTAAAAAACTCTCAATCAAGATTATATTGTCAAATATTGCAAGATATTATCAGGAGCTATATAAAATGGATGTTACTACTACCTTCCTGTATCGTGAATGAGAAAAGACCATTTACATGTGTATGTTGAGAGTGTTTGAGAAAAGGAAGAAACATGATATGTATTTGTTGAAAAGATCCCTCTATGAGTTGAAACAGTCTACGAGGAAATATGATAAAAGATTTTATTCTTTTATAATATCCATCAAATATGTTAATAGCTGAAACTACAATGTAGTCTATTGGAATGGGGAAATCAACATGGAGAGGAAAATCACATTATTGTTGTATATGGTTGACATACTAATACCCAGAATATATAAGAGGAAGATTGAAGCGGTAAAGACTCAGCTAAATGGATAATTTGATATGAATGATATGTAATAGGCTAAGAGGATACTCTATCTTTATATTAAAATGAACATATAAAAATGATATTTATTCTTGTCTTTGGTTTGGTTTATTTTAGGCTTGGGGTAGTTTGGTAAGTTTGAGGTATTTTGTGTTTAGCGTGAGGAGTGGTGAGATAATTAAGCAGTCTGCTTGTATTAAATGTTGATCACCCTCATTAATGAGAGTGTTTAGGGTATTTATACTTTTAATTAATAACCAATGGGCTTACCGGGTCAAGTTGTGAAACCGGGTCGAGTCTAATGACCCATTAGTTTTTAAGTGGATTAGCAAATAGCTTAGTCAAAAGGTGTTCACATTTTTAATGTTCGAATTTTATAGTGGAGTGATATGGTCCGAATTACCCTTTTCCGGATTGACTGGTTGGCTGTGTCTGTAATATCCGAAATCATCAGTAGCCCCTTTTTCTAAGCCTTGCAAAGTATTTTTGGAAGGGTTAAAAAATTTACCAAGTCAAAGTCAATATCAATTTCATCCGATATGCTTATGTTGTCCGATCTAAGAAGTTTATTTTCAACACCAACCGAGTTCGAATTTTGTCAGGACTGGTTTTTCTTCCCAGAATTCTAAGATTTTCTTCTTGGATTGTGGGACACGTGTCAATATTTGGTTCGACCTACCAGCCGTTATTCTTCCTAGATCGGCGCACAAACTTTACCGGACACTAGGCCTTCAGAGGCAACAAGCGCTCAACCACCCGAACAGATTTCAACACAGGAAACTGAACAACCTCCCTCAAAGGAAACTGACAAACCTTCCATAGTGATGGAAGAGATCATGGAAGACAGCATCGAAGAGGCCCCCTTTGAGATCGAGGCATTAGTCAAACATGAGATGCTGTTTCTAATAGGAAAGGTAGGAGTAAGGTAAAAGTTTGTATGACTCCTCCGGACTCGCTTCTGGAGTGCTTAGAGGGTAAGGTAGGCCCTTGCTTCAAACATGTCAGTGTCAAATACCTGTTGGCCTTGTAAAATATCAAGTATGTCGACACCCATACTGTTGAGTTGGGAAGAATCTGAACCAAATGGGGGATTTCAGAGTCTGTAAAGGTAAGGATACCGATTACTCCGGATACCCCCATGGACTGTAAACTGAATGAGGTGGTAGTGTACACCGAAGTGCTAAACTGGGGACACTGGTTCCCTTTAGACACAGAAATTTTTAAGTACTTTCATTTAGTCAAACTCTGTCCCAGCCAATGCCCGGTACGCACTCCTTGCCCGTATCATGTCATCTAGGTTGTCAAAGATCCCTCTTCCGATGGAGCAGTTTACTGTTGTAGCAAGCTTGTGCAAGAACCATCAGATTCAATTCTACCACCACAAAATAGGAAATGACTTTAAACATTGTGGATGGCCTGTTAGAGTCCGAAAAAACTTGGAGGACACAGTTCCTATTCATTAGTGGAACATGGGAAAACAACAGGAAGATTTAAGCCAATACCAACCCTAACATGCTGACTAGTAGGTGGAAAAGTAATGGTAGCTTTCTTTCTTCTCCTTGTCCTACAAGTTTTCCTCTTAAATTATAAGATTTCTTATTCTGACTAGTTTGTTACGTCTCTTTAGTTCTACCGAAGGAGTTCACCGACCATTTGGACGAAAGGCAAAAGACCTGTGCAAAGCTTAATGCATGGGCTTTGGAACGCTGGGGGAATGCTTTCCACAATTGCTTTACATCGGGAAATTTTGTGAGGTCTCACCTGTGGAACACCACAGGCCAGCGAGACCTTTCATGGGAAGATCTAATTACTCCTCCTCCTCCTGATGTGATTCTCAAAAGGACAGAAGCCAAAGATATCAAGATGTTCTTACCTTCCTGGACCAAAGCTCCCAACAAAATGAAGAACAAAAAGAATAAGGTTGCAACAGAGCTGGTTCAAACAGTTGCAGAAGGGACTGGTCTGGGGAATCAGGGGGGCATTGATGCAGCTCTGCTCAAAGCAGTAGAAGTTGAAACAGTAAGAAAAGGGTCATAGAACCTAGCAAATCCCCCTAAAAAGGACAGGAAGCACATGGCTAGCAGTGATAAAAAAGCTGCTAAGAAGAAGAAGGTCACCCTTAGGGAATAAATAATTCTTCGTCCTTCAGAAATTCAACCACCATCAGCCTCTGTTTACCCTACTTTGCAAGAGGAGATCCCAACAGACCTTGAGTCCGGATAGATTGCTGGGGGAGGGAATGATGAAGTGGACCTCAACGCCTTCAAGACATAGGCTTGTACTTTAATGATTTGAGAAGGATGATTTACTAGGTCCCTATCATCCCTCTAGTTCCTCCAACATGGTGACCTACAATGGGAAATCATTCTCCGTATCCGGAGAGCAAGATGTCTTGAGCCACACCCTCCTCGGTTATATCCGGCCAATACATGATCTGGAGAGGCAGGTTAAAAATCAGACCAACTTTATCAACTCTCTTACTTCTGACAAACAATATCTGTCAAACAGTCTCCTAAGTGCTCAGCAAAGTATAGAGGAACTGAAGAATGAGAATGAGGCACTGAAGAAGGAGAATGAGGATTTGGTAACTAAGCTAGCCACATCGAAAGCAACCAAGACTGAGCTCCAAACTAAGTACTCTGACTTAGAAACTTTTTCCTTACAAAACCTCATAGCGTTAAAGGAGGAGTTGAAGACTAAGAATGGTGTCATTCAAACCCTAACCAACAAGAAGACTAAGTTAGAGAGCACCATTTCGGAGATGACCAAGGAGAAGGAGGTTCCGAAGAGCCAGCAAAAGCAGGCTATCAAAGCAGTTATTGATGAGTATGCCAATAGAGTAATAGACTCCTTAGAAAAAAGAGATGATGGGATCAAGTCCGACATGGAGCTGTTGTTCCATGAGACCTTCCCTAAGAGGACCCTTGGTCCCTTATGGAAGTATGTGGAGTACGAGGACATCCCACTTCATACTCTAGAAAATGGTGACAAGCGCAACTACTCTAGTGGAATAGATTCCACAACCGATGATGAAGAAGGAACAGGTAAGAGTTCGAGTGCCGAACTCAAAAGCCTTAAAAAGGTGATGGTCGTGGTGAATGAACATCTGAAGGGAACAAACCCTAAGGTTTTACCATGTATTATTTTTTTGTCTTTGTGAACAATCAAAGTCCTTGGTTGGCCAAGGCACATTTTTTATTACTATTCGGTTAAAGTCCGAATAAGTCTTTTGAACACCCAAAGTCCTTGGATGGCCAAGTCATGTTTTGTATTACTGTTCGGTTAAAGTCCAAACAGGTTTAATTTATCGAACTTTCTTTTTGTTTAATACCTTTCCTTAAAACAAATTCATGGCTAATGTTTAAGTAGCCCATAGTATTTCAAAAGTATTGAAGTGAGAGTGTTTAATATCTCAAGTAACATGTATTTAATAGTCATAACCAACCATTAAGTTTATCCGATTCACTAAAGATCCAAGGTATTGAATAAGTGGCTTATACTTGAATTAAATTATAGTAAAATCACTCCAAAATTTTTAAGAAAGCATTATATATTATTGAATAAAAGACTGGACACCTCATTAAAACCTCCCCGCACCACCACGATAGGAAAGAGTATGCCCCCTAATATTTACATTGGTACTTAACAAGTAAATATTTACACAAAAACTTTATTCTAAATATAACCTGAGATGTTCAATATTCGAGGGTGCTTCAAAACTCTCCCTTCTTTGTCTTGAAGTCTATATGTACTAGGTTTGAGCTTTTCAAAGACCTTATAGGGGCCTTCCCGGTTCGGAGCCAACTTGTCGAACTGCTTCTCCTTGGTATGTAAGAAAACTTTTCTTGACACTTTATCTCCTGGTTGAAAATTTATTCTTTTGACCTTGGAGGCAAATTTGCTCCTTATGAAACCTTGGTAGTGAGCTGTTCTTAAGTGTGCTTTAACCCTTACTTCTTCTATTTAATCCAAATGATTCCTAATTCCTATCTCATTAGCTTGTTCAGAATAGTTATAAACTCTGTACGATGGTAAAGTAGCTTCTATGGGGGTAATTTCATCCATCCCATATACCAAGGCAAAAAGAGACTCTTTTGTAGAAGCCCGATGAGTAGTTCGGTAGGCCCACAACACTTCTTGTAAATAGTTTGGCCACTTCCCCACAACACCTTCTAAATTTATTTTTAATCCAGACAAAATGGTCTTGTTGGCAACTTCAACTTGGCCGTTTGCTTGTGGATGAAAAGGAGAAGAAAAACAGTGTTGAATACCTCTAGAAGCTCAAAAATTCTCCATATCTTTATTATTAAACAATAGCCCATTATCTGTAGTAATCTTTTGAGGGACCCCAAATCTGCAGCATATGTTGGATAAGATAAATTTAACGACAACCTTCGAAGTAGTCTCTGCCAAGGGAGTTGCCTCTATCCATTTTGAGAAGTAATCAATAGAAACTATAATAGTCCTGCACCCACCGGATGCCATAGGTAGAGGTCCCACTAAGTCCATCCCTCATCTGGAAAAAGGTATTGGCTCAGAAATAGAGTCCATAGGTACTGCTTGCACATGAATTTCATTTCCACACCTTTGACATGGATCACATGTCTTCACCATTTCTTTCGCATCTGCCATTATGGATGGCCAATAATATCCAATTAATAGGCATCTCCGGGTTAGTGCCCTATATCCACATTGTGCTGAGCCCTCCCCATCATGCAGTTCCGATAGAACGACTTGGGATTCTTCAATCCCCAAACAACACAAGAGAGGTCTACTGAAATATTTTTATAAAGAACTCCTCTTATCATAAAAAAACCACGTGCTTTGTGTTTAATCTTTCTCGCCATAGCTTTGTCCGAAGGTAAAACCCCATCAGAAATATATTGAAAGAGGGTATATCTCTAGTATTTATGTTGAATTACATATATGATCATACTTTCCCCATCTTCTTTGTTTTGATTTGGCTGTATGGACGGGCACTCTTGTATGTGAATCCAAGGGTAGGACTCAGAATATGTTATAGTTGCCAAAGAGTCTGCCAGCGTATTCTCCGATCTGGGAATATGCTCATAACAAATATTTTTGAAGTCTGCTGCCACTTCTTTCAAGATGAGTAAGTACTTGATCAGTTGCTCCTTCTTGGCCTCAGAATAATTTTGAGCATGATGGATGAGCAGCTGAGAGTCACTCATCAACCGAACTCTCTTAGCCCCACACAGGAGAGCCAATTTAAGACCAGCTATAGTTGCTTCATATTCAGACTCATTGTTAGAGGCCCTGGACCCAAAGCATATAGCCTGATACATCTTATCACCATATGGAGAGGTTAAGATAATTGCAGCTCCACAACCCATTGTGCTTGACCTACCATCAGTTCGGACCACCCACTCTTTCTTGGTCTTATCTTCTGAAGTTTGTTTAGAGTTCCTGTCTGTGGAATTCTACTAAGAATTCAGCCACTGATTGGGCTTTAATAGCTGTTCGGGGGGCAAAATCAATGTCGTAATCGCCCAATTCTACTGACCACTTGGAATTCTAGTGGGAAAGATGTCCGGACAATGATGGAATAAGATTCAAAATACGGCCTCATCTTTCTTGCTGCAATTACTAAGGCTAATGCCAACTTTTCCAGCTTTAAATACCTCTTCTGAGCATCTAATAAACTTTTGCTGATGTAATATACCAGATGAGGATAATTGTCCACTTCTCTTACTAGAACTGCACTTATAGCACATTCCGACACAACCAAGTATACATAGAGCGTTTCTCCTTAAACGGGTTTGAAGAGAGTCTTTGGTGAGGATAAGTGTTTCTATATCTCAACGAAGGTTTGGTTGCACTGTGGAGACCAATTGAAGTCTTTCACATTCTTCAAGTTTTGAAAGAATGGAGCACATTTGTCCGCGGACCTTGAAATAAACCTATTCAAGGCAGCCAATCTCCGGTGAGCCTTTGGACTTCTTTAACATTTCGAGGATGATCCATTTCAAATAGTGCACTAAGCTGATCCAGATCGGGCTGAATACTTTTTTCACTTATTATATAACCCAAAAAGTTTCCAGATCGGACCCCAAACACACATTTCTCTAGATTTAATTTCAAATTCAGAGTTGCTAAATTAGCAAACGTTTCTTGAAGATCAATTATACGCAAATCATCCTTCAGGCTTTTAACCATCATGTCATCTATGTATACTTCTATATTTCTACCAATATGATTAGCAAATGTTTTGTTCACCAACCTCTGATAAGTAGCCACAACATTCTTTAACCCAAAGGGCATCACCTTGTAGCAATAGAGACCTCTGTCTGTTATGAAGGTAGTGTGATCTTGATCCTTCAGATCCACCTATATCTCGTTGTACCTGGAGAAAGCATCCATGAATGATATCAACTTGTTTCCAGACATAGAGTCTACCAATTGATCTATCCGAGGGACATGATAAAGATATTTTGGGCAAGCTCTATAAAGGTTAGTGAAATCAATGCACATACGCCATTTCCCGTTCTTTTTCTCGACTAACACCGGATTGGCAGTCCACAAAGGATATTGGGATTCCTTTATGTGTCCTATCTTGGTAAGCTGATTAACCTCTTGAACTATCACATTTGCTTTTTCCTTAGAAAAAGCTCTTCTTTTTGTACAACAGGTGCAACATCACTCCGGATGGACAACTTGTGTGAAATAACATTTGCGGGCACTCTGGTTACATCACTATTGCACCAAGCAAACACACTCTGATTGTTTAGCAAAAAAGTCAACAACTTCTTTTTTAATTCGGGTACCATCTTGGAACCAATCTTGACATTCTTACCCTCTACAAGGGAGTGAATTTCAACTTATTCAATGGATATTATAATACTGGGAGCTTCTTTGGGGTCATCAATCTTACTTTCCCCAGCAGAAGGCTCTAGTAGCTGCTAATCTTCATTAATCCGAACTGCCCCCAGAGTCTTAGGAGCTAGAGTTGTTGTATAGCACTCTCTGGCTATCTTCTGACTACTTCTGACAACACCTACTTGTCTTTGAACGACATACTTTAAACACTGATGGGCTGTTGAGGCCACATCATGCATTCCGGAAAGCCAATACCTCCCAAAAATCACATTGTATGATGTGGGGCAGTCTACCACAACGAATAGTACCCTCACCATCTTTTTAAAAGGCCCCTTGCCCAACATCACTTCTTCTTCAAATTCCCCAATCACATCCGCGAAGCTCCCAGTGAAGCCCATAATAGTTCTGTTTGAGTGTTGAATAACAGTCGGATTTCTCATCTGTTTATAGAATCTTAAGAAGAGGATGTTTGCCGAACTGCCTGTATCTATCAAAATCCGGAGTGTATCATTGCCTCTAGTAGATGCTCCTATAACCACTGCATCATTAGGAGGCCCAACAATATTCCTCAAATCATCCTCATTAAAAACTATGAATGGGAAAGGGGTTTGGGACTGATGGGAAGACATACCCCCTTCCTATTGAGTGGTCAAACTGTGTACATGCCTCTTTCTCGATAAAGGTGTGGGAGCTGTCATAGTATCTCCTCCAAAGATGGTGAGTGACTCAAAGAAAGTGATCAGTCTAGAAACCGTCCTGGTTTTTTCTGTTATAACTCCCACCTTATTCCGAGTTGGGTCAGGACCCAAGTACTCAGAATCAACATCGAATCTTTCAAGAATCATCATTGCTCCTTCTTGAGAAGATGTTCCAAGATTGTTTGTAGGGCCTGCCCGAGGAGCATTATCAGGCCTGTTTCCACTTGTTCTTTTGACATAAGCTTCCAGCTTGCCTCATTCAATAAGGTTCTGCACTTATTGTTTTAATGCTATACAGTCTTGAGTGTTATGGTCTATATCATTGTGATATTGGTAAAAACAAGTATTTCGGCTTACTTTAGGAGACTACAAGGCTGTCAGTTTTCAAAAATGGACTTCCTCCTTAGTCTTATCATCGATAGTGGCTACATTTTCCCTTAACTCTGTAAACTACTTCGGTTGAACCCAATGACCTCTTTTACCTCTTGATTCTTGGATATGGGCTTGATTCTGATTGGATTGAGTTTGTTTAGCCAGGTTGGATCCTTACCCCGTCTCCTTAGCCTTGTATCCGGACTAGTTAACGGTCGGAGTAGCTGTTGTGGTGGACCTCACTTGACGGTGCACCCTGGTTTTATTTGTTTCTTCCATATTAATCTGTTTCCCCACTTGATTCAACAAGCCACCCCAGGTCATAGCTTTCTTCCTAGTTATAGAATCAGCCAGGTTCCCAAGATTCAACCCCTGTCTTAGAGAAGCAACCACATGCTCAAAGCAATCTGCTAATCCGTTTTTTTTGTATTCACAAATCGACTTATGTAGTCTTTTAAAGACTCATTTGGTTCTTGGGCACAATGGATAATGACATCCCCATTATCCTTCACTTCTTTACTTTCAACGAATTTTCTTCGGAAAGCAACCCAGAATGTATCAAAGTTCCTAATACACCCCTGAGGTAAGCTATTATACTATTTAAGAGCACTTCTCGTAAAAGTTTAGGAGAAGACTTTGCACAAAAGTTTGTCATCATCATCAAAATTTACCATAAAGTTCTTGAATTACTCCCGATGGTTGTCTGGATCTCGACTTCCATCATACTTTTCCATTTTGGAGCTGTCAAATATTTTGGGTAGGTTTCCGGATAGTATTTTTGCAGACAAATGTGACTGCCTCCAGTTCTTATTGCGACTAAAGACTGTATCTTCATTAGGTGTGGCAAAAATACCTGGTTCGGTCTGAAAGGCAAACGGGTCTATCAGCAATTGATCAGCATGCATGTGGGATGACTCTCTGCCCAGATGCATTTTAAGCCTACTATGCATATCCCTATTTCTTGAATACTTTTTGATCAACCTCATCTTTTTTTTTTCTAGATCTCCCTTCATCACTGCTTCATGACAAAGATTCCTCAAGCTCAACCTCATTCGAAGAGTTACTGGAAGACTCAGAATCTGAACTTTCAACAAGCTTAGACCGATGTGTCTTCTTAGAGCTAAGATGAGTCTTTTTTGAACTAAGATGAGTCTTTATTGTTGGATCATTTTCCTCCAGGATTTTCAGTATGATGAATAGCTGACACCCCTGATTTCTTTCTGATATCCTTCTCTGCTTGTTTATGGCCTTTAATGCTTCTATCTCTGCTCTCAACTTGTCTCGCTCCTCAATAGTGTATTCTTTGTTCTCCCTGACCGTGTCCACCACGGGAAGTGGAGTACCCTGCTCATTCGGATCCATCCGAACTACTTTTCTTATTGGTTTTAAATGTAAAATTTAGGCACCTGAGTGCTCCCACAGTGGTCGCCAATTTGGTTTGGTTTATTTTGGGCTGGGGGTAGTTTGGTAAAATATTTTGGTAAGTTTGAGGTATTTTTTGTTTAGTGTGAGGAGTGGTGAGATAATTAAGCAGCCTGCTTGTATTAAATGTTGATCACCCTCATTAATGAGAGTGGTTGGGGTATTTATACTTTTAATTGATAACTCATGGGCTTACCGGGTCAAGTTGTGAAACCGGGTCGAGTTTAAGGACCCATTAGTTTTTAAGTAGATTAGCAAATAACTTAGTCAAAAGATGTTCACATTTGTCCTGTTCGGATTTTATAGTGGAGTGATATGGTCCGAATTACTCTTGTCCGGATGAACTGGTTGGCTGTGTCTGTAATACCCGAACTCATCTGTCTTAAGAAGAACATATACAAAAGTTCTTAAAGAATTTATTTATGTCTGAAGAAAAAGCGGTTGAAAATCTCATTGGTTCCCAATTCAAACTTAGTGTCACTCAAGCACCAATCAAAGCGGCAATTAATAAGTATATGCTAGAGATATCTTATGCCAATGTAATTGGTAGCATTATGTATTCTGAGATTTGCGCGAGACATGATCTTACCCATGTCGTAAGTGTTTTGAGCATATTCATGTCAAATCCAAGGAAGCTGTATTGACATGAACTCAAGTGGCTCATGAGATACCTTTAGGGCTTGGCTATTATAAGGTTATGTTATAATTAGAAGAATACATGTAATAGAGTGCTATAAGGATATGTGGACACAAATTATGTAGGTTGTCTCGACACAAGGAAGTCTACTTCGTTTTATCTATCTACTGTATTTGGAGGAATAGTTAGCTGAAAGTCTTGTATATAGAAGGTCATTGCACTATCATCTATAAAAATCAAGTATATGGTTGTAATAGAAGCCATGAATAAATATATTTGGTTGAAGGAATATTGAGTGAAATCACTGATGTGGAGAAAGATGTGGTTGTATCATATGATAACACTAGTGTTTTTTATTTGATGAAAAATCTTAAGTTCCATGAGAAAACTAAACATGTAGACATTAAGTTGCATTTCATTTGAGACATTGTGGAAAGATAGCAAGTGAAAGTGTCTATGATTTCTAGCTAGAAAAATCCTTCAAATACTTTGACCAAGGTATTGTCAATTTCAAAGCTCACAAACTAAATGAGACTGTTGTAAGTCAAGGATGCAAGTGAGTTGGTCACTTAAGAGTAGAAAACTGGATGCTAAAGTTACTATAATCCTAGGTAAATAATTGTTAGGTGTATGCTAGGAGTAACTCATTAACAGAGGTACTGCCAAAAGATTACATGGGCGTAGTTGGATCTGTTGATTACCTGTATATGCAAGAACTATTGAAACACTATGACTAAAACGTGGGCCGTGACTTAGTTGCAAAGACATATGCTGAAACTTAAGGACTAAGACAAGCTGTCAAGACCGCTGACCAATGTGTCAGATGATATATGTCATGATTTTAAGTGAGCTGGTCCAAGGCATACTATAACCCAATATGTATGCTAAATCTATTTTAAAATATTAATTTATTTTATTTATCAAAATTGTGATCCTTTTATGATGTTTATTATAAGTGCGTTATGAAATTCAATAAGTGATGGTGACTATAACCCAATATCCACTAGACTTTTAATTCTCTACAGGTCTAATTTTTAATAAATAGAAAGAGGATATAAAGTTATATTCGATGTCATGAAATTAAAAGCAAAAGATCGTGTGCCTCTCACCGAGGCAAGAAACATGGAATATATTTAGCATTATATGGTGAAATCCAACCTGAAATCAACGATATGGCTAAGTTTCTTAAAAAAAATGATAAAATATTTTCCAATAACGATTATGTGAAGATTGATGGTTTTACTTGATTAACGGGTTGATTAGTTTTCAAAAAGGAGAAAATCTGAAACTTAAACATCCAGAGGAATATATTATGGATTTTCGATTAGGAAAGACTAACAAAAGGAATAATGATGGTGCAAATGATAGAGCATCCAAATTTAGTGTAAAGAGACCTAATGTTTACCAGCTAAAATATGTTATTTCTTTTGAAAGAAGTCTACACATCTCAAAAATTTATTCGATAATTAATATGCTTAAATGAAATCTAAAGACAATATTAGAAGTTCAGTATGTTTAAAAGCTAATTTATTGTCATTGCCTAAAAACACATGATGGGTTTATAAGATTGCAACTACTCGAGTTTGTTTTTTTATAGGATACGATTAGAAGTCAAAGCCTCCGTGATTGTGAAAAATATATCTACATAGTAGATTGATTGCATGACGGGGCAACCACCTGATATGACCTATTCTCTAAGGGCCAATACCCTAAAGAAACAAAATTTTATGGGGTAAAAATCTTATGATGCTATTTCCTCTATTTTTCTTCAAAACCTCGATAAAGTACTTGAACTTTTTATTTCTCACTTGTTGTAATTCAATAGAGATGTGCACATATTCTGGACAAACGAAAGAATAAAAACAATATAGATAAAAGTCCAAGACCTCGATGTAGCAGTTTAATGAAAGGGTAGAAGTGTCTCATAATATCCGCTAAGGAAGCCCTAAACTTTATTTTATACATTTTCAGAGTTCATAAGGTCTGTCACCATCTTGTACTGGTTTGGAATAGAGAATAGTAGTGTGGATATTCTTTTGAGAATAATTGGTTGTATAATAAAATATTTTTCCATGCAAAAATGATATTTGTAAAATTAGTCGTAATTATGGAGGCCACTAGTAACCTCAAGCTATTCGAAATGACCTATCTTGGACACATACTAGTAAGCTAAAAAAAATTCGTCAACGAAAAGTGTAGGGTAAACGAATTATTGTATTGAATAAACATGGAAAGAATATTGTCTCGTGTTTGAGCCAATGTAAAAGAGGCTCATCCAGGGTATGAAACCTTACCATAATATGTTCTTGCATCACTTATTCCATCCACATGTAATGGATAAAACTATTGATCTCACAAGTCATAGTTTTTCTTCAACACCTTATCAAGAAAAATGAAATATGTGTGCATCTTTTTCAGTTTCCAAAACCAAACCAATTCTCGTGAGACCTTTGACTCACCATAAGAAGTTGTGTGTTACTAAATACAAGTGGTGATGTCTCTAAGTCCAAAGCAAATAAGTTAGAGATAATCCTTCAGATAAATTTGATCGGAACGAGCGAGTAAAATCCCCCAAAGAAGAAATAAAAAATAGGATCAACATTAATGACTTGGAGAAACTCTTAATCTAAATCGTTTTCAAGAAGATCAATCATAGGATGACTAGAAGAAGACTCTTCAAAAAGAATTTTTTTGTTAATTTTGATTGTCCGATATTTTATTGTGAGAATACAAAAAAGTTATAAACCTACAAATATTTTTTTTTAAAAAGCTAATTGAGAAAAAAAAAAGTTTTGAAAGGGATTGAGACGAAGAGAAAATAATTTATAATACAATATAAGAGAAAAGTTTACTTTAAATGATACATTGTATCTATAGAATAGACAAGATTTATCTCATCCATAAGAATGATCCAATGAGGGACATACAAACATGCGTGCCTAATAGTAAGAAATACATAAGCCTAAAAGAGAATATCGTACATATGACGTATATGCAATTCCACAATCTGCGATCTTTTCTTTTCCCCAAGGTACCGGTATGAAGCCTCTGATCCTGCACGACATCTTCATCTCAGATATCATTTATGGTTCAACCAAATGAATTTTGGGAGCGAAACAAATATTTTTTGGTTCGTTCTTATTATTATTATATTTTACTTTGTCACTAATAATATTTGGTCTCTTTAATCGAAGTAATTAGAGTGGGCTATCAACCTTTGGAAAAAAATACCAAAAAATGTTTTCCATTTCGTCCAAACATATGCCAATATACAAAGAGTCTACAACTTACACATATTTTTTGGTATTTTTTTTAATTAGAGATTTTGACCAATGAATATTTTAATAAATCATAAATAAAGATAATATCATACCAAACTTTCTGAAATCACAATGGAAGTCTATTAACCGAACCCGAGTGTTCGACCAAACAAACTAAAAATTTAGATACACGGTTAATAAAATGTTCAACTATACTCCACTTGTCTCGTAATAAAAAAAAACGTATAATGTTGTTTCATCAATATTAAAAAAGAGATAATTATTGCTTCACCAATATTAAAATAAGAGATAATTATTGCTTCAAAGGATAAACAAAATTAAATTTGATTATGAGATTAAAAATTGCAAGTGGGAAATAGAACGAAAATATTTTACATTATTTTAAAAAAATAATTAATATGGTACAAAAGAATCTTTATCAATACGTCTAACGATATGAGATGAGAACATTAAAAAAATTTGATACGAAAAAATACTCAAAACTAAAAAAACCGACGAACCAACCAAACTAATAAATTAGTTGTGTCATCAAATACATTTGGATTCGACAATAACTCCAATTTACCTAATTAATATTTTGAAACAACCCTAAATAAGATTCGTTAAAGAAAATAATCTGAAATTAAAATTAACACAGCTTTAAAATCGCTATAAGACATAATGGCACATATATATATTTTGAATTTGCAAAAATGTATCAGTTATCAACTAGCCTAGTTGTTATATTCCTAATTCTCTACAATAATTAAACCTTAGCCAGATTTCTATACGACAAACTTGTATATAAAATATTCTCCACAACTAACTATTGATAGTCAATTGGAATATATTTTAATTATGCTCTCCATATAAATAAGCAGTTCACAAAGCAGACTACATGTACATATAGGTGATAGATTAACTTACCAATTTATTAAGTATTCTTCACATATATACATATGGTATATTAGTTTCAAATAAAATGATACGAATATGAGAGAACAAATTGAATAAAAATAGAAAGGGACACCAGCTGTTGTTGGGTAATATTTACCAATTTACTATGCTCGAACTACTTGGGTTTAATTTATTCTGAAACTTACAAAATATTTAACATATTTAGATATCTTTATTTTTATGTGATAAATAAAAACCAACAGATTCTTTTGTAAGTCCTGGTTTAAAACTAGGGACGGTAATGGGTTGAGATGGGTGCGGGTATAGTTAAACCCGTAACTCATCCCGTCTATGTTTTTCCAAACCAATATCCTAACCCGTACCCGTCGGGTAGTAATATTTTTTCCCATACCTAAACCCGCCGGGTTCGGGTACCTATCCGCGGGTACCCATAGAAGTTTTAAATATTCAAATTTAATATTTACATAAAAAATTTATTTTTGAAAATATACTGTAGGTTAATAAGCAAATATATCTATTCATAATTTATATATAGTTTTGGTATATGTTAGTAAATATTTTTCTTTTAATTTGATTAAAAATATTATTAGATCTTTTAAAATTAAAAATAATTTTTTTTTTCAAGTGAGATATTGAAAAATCAAATTCAATATTTAAATGTAGAATGATATTTGTCAAAATATACTATAATCATTATAATTAGAAGATATTTTGTTTAAATGTAGAATGACATCTTGTTTAATTAACAAATTTAGGATTATATTTTTCAAAATATACTGATTATTCTCAGATTTGTAGAGATAAAAAACAAAATATTTGAAAAAAATAAATTAAAAAAATAAATTAAATGTTTAAATTTAGAATAATATTTTTTAAAATATATATTATATATATATATATATATATTAACAAATAATAAATTATTTTTGGCATTAGATAATACAAATACTAATATCATTAAGTTTATTTTAAAGTTTGTTAAATAATATTAGATAATTTAATTTTTAATATAATATTAATTTAGAGGGTACCCGTCGGGTATTACCTAATGGGTCGGGTTCGGATTGTGTACCCGTGAGAAATTTCTTAAACCCATAACCCATCCCAAACCCGGTGGGTAGTAACTTTTCAAACTCACGACCCATCCGTGAAATTTTTTTTAAACCCATAACCCATCCCATCGGGTCGGCTCGGGTCGGGTACCCACGGGTTTGGGAAAAATTGCCATCCCTATTTAAAACAAAAATAGTGGTCTTGAATTTATCTTCAGAAAAGGCCAAAATCAATAAAAACTCGAAATATAAAGTCAAGAGTTAGTATAAGATAACGAATGAGGCAGCAATTATATCTACAAAATTTTAAAATTAATTTGAAAGAACCAGTTGACAAAGACTAGCATCATTATCCATAAGCATCATTAATTATCCATAAGCATCATTATCTATAAAGGTTGCGTGGATTACAAGTTGTACAAAAACATGCACTTATAAAGTTAGGGCGGCTCTTTGTATTTCGTATCCGACGCATCGAGTCTGAACTTTAATCATAACAGGTATTTTCAATACGGAAGTTAGGCCAATGGTTATAGGGATTATAATATTTTGAACGAGAAGGTTACCTTTTATTTTATAACTAGTTTTCCAACTTTAAATATGCAATATTTAATAATTTATAAATATCATAATAAAAATAAAAATATTATATTTATAACTATTAAATAATATTCTTTTAAAAATTATATACTTTTTTATTTTAAATAAAAGTATAAAAACAAGATTTTAAAATATTTTTAAATATTATTTTTGAAATAAGTATTGCTTTTTGAATTTTTTGATAATAATTTTTAAATAATTTAAAATCAGTTTTTAAGTCAGTTCTATTTAAAATTAAAAAATTATTTAATTTTCAGGTTTTCAAACAAATTATTTTTTTAAACCATTTTTTTATTTAAAATTTGAAAGTTTATTAATTACATTTTTTATTTGACATCAATTTTTTTTAAGCAAATGGATTTTGCTTTAAAAAAAACTATTAAATAAAGTTTAAAGTGTTTATCCAAACCATATTTGCATATTTGAAAAATGAATTTAAGAAGTTTTTGTTAAAAAACTAAAAATTTAACTGATTTTCCAAATGTTTAATTTAAGAAAAATAAACCATTTTAAAATGGAATTTTAAAAATTATCTAGAAACTATTTTTATTTGAATTTTAAAAAATAATACACCTTTTAAGAATGATATTTTAAAAATATTTTCTTAAAATTTTATTTAAAAATTTAAAATAAATAGTTTTCAAAATTAAAATTTGGTATTAACGATGCAGCGTTTTAAATTACTTTATCAAAAATTAATATATACTATTAATTTTTTAAAATTATTAGTAAAACTTTAATTAAACAGTTAATTTAATAATTTATAAATTATTAAATACTACATTTTAACGTTGAAAAACTGGATATAAAATGAAAAGATAATCCTATCTTTCAAAACTTTGTAATCCTATAACGATCGGTAATGTTAAAAACAAGATAATTATTGCTGAGAAAGTAAAAATTAAATGTCATGGCACCATTAGCGAGATCCCTAAATAAAATTGGAGGAATTGCTAAAAAAAAGTTAAAACTACTCCACTTAGTCGATTTTTTCTGATTTTGAATATTACTCGGTGAAGTTAATTTTTTTGACGATTTTACATTTCACGAAAACTTTTAATAGAAAACTCCGTGAAGTTATCATAATTTCAGAAAAAACATTGTATTTTTTCTTCCTTCTCTCTAAAAACTAAACTAAAATTAAAAATTTAAATTCAAATTAAAAATCCAACCTAGTAATTGATACTAAAGTGAAACTAAATTAATATAAACTAAACTAAAATTTGTCTAAATTGAAATCTAATTGAAATATAAAGTTAAACTAAGTAAATAACAAAATTTATAAACTAAAATTAAAATCAAAGTAGAGGATTTACCTCCCATTACCAAAGGCAAAACCCACGAACGCCTCCCTCTAACAGCAAGCCTCTACCAACATCTCACTAACAGCAAGCCTCTCACCCAAGTTGAAGGTCACGAACGTCTTCTCACCTAGCATCTCTCACCCACACCACCAGCAGTAGGAGCAACAACTCGAGGAAGGAGTGGCGCGACCACTTCTGGCGATTTCGAGCGACGGTAAGTGTAAACAAATTTAAATTAGTGTTAGGATTAGTGTTAAAAGGGTTCGATTGGTAGTTTAGAGGTGGTAGGTTAGGTTTAGGGTCGTTATTCGATGTCTCGGTTTTGTTTCAGAATGACAGTGTTCTTCGCCATACGGGGGTGAAGAACACTGTCCCTACGCCATCGCTATGGCGTGGGCAAGAAACCCACACCACACGAGGGGCGTAGGTTGCAACACCCACTCCATCACTGTGGCTTGGGTATATTGGTGTACGCCTCTTTTTTGGCGTACACCCTTATACCTACGCCACAGTGATAGCGATGGCCGCTCCGATCACCGGAATCACCCGAGACCGGTTTATTCTTGTAGTTTGGCGTGTGTTTACCACGCTTTTGCTATTATTTCTCTAAAAACGCTTCGAGCATGACAAATTGTGTTTCCGACCAACCTTGACATTTCGTATATTTTTTTTTTATTTCAGGTAATGGATCAGGGTGACGCCCCACAGTCTGCAGATGACTCGCGGACGAAGAGAATAAAGAAGCGGAGTAAGATACGGGAAGTTGCTCAGCCCGTTTTAGTTGCAGATTCAGCAGTTCCGATGGAGGAGCTTCCTATTGTTTCCGGACCGCATGCTTCTGAATCGAGTTCCGCTTCCGCTTCCCGCGGACGACGCCATCCTCTCCAACCTACAGGGCATCCTAGAGCTCCTCCTCCATCCAGATTGCCACCGTTATTCGGTGAGGCGTTCATCTCTCACACTGCATACCACCTTTGGATGGGAGAGGTAATATTTAAATTTCAATATGACATTTTAGGATTGTTTAATTTTAATGTATACTAATTTGAACTAATGTTTTCAGGAGCGAGAGATGCGGCTATATGCCCATTATCCGAGCCATAGAGCATGGAGTTTAGCTGCACAGACAAGGGTACGTGTCGTAGTTGAAGCCACTCCTTTCGGTCGACTCATAGAGTTGTTCTACCACATGCACACACACTCCAACATGACGGAGGTTTTTTTGGAACGGTGGCATATGGAAACAAATAGTTTCAATTTTTCCTTCGGCGAGATGACGATCACGCTCAAAAACGTGTACACCATATTGGGAATCTTAGTTTTTGGTTCACTTGCTATTTTTCCTAATACATCGGACAAGTCCATGGCCATGCATAAGTGCGCTGAGTTGCTTATAGTGGACGAGGTAGACTTCGTGATGAAGGTTGAGAAATGCAAAGACGTCGGTTTGAGATTCAAATGGCTCCGCAATAGGTTTAGTGGGACACAGTTCTGCGACGACAGCCCTGATCTCACTGATCTTATGGTAGATGCGGCTGGGAGTGCCTATCTATTACATATGTTCAGCACCGTCATATTTCCGGACAAGAGCAACATGTACGCCAATTTCAAATATTTTTTTCTGTTGCACGATTTGACTCCGACAGTTGTTGGTAGCTACTTATGGGGGAGTGTTGTACTAGCTTACTTGTTTCACCATCTGGGCGAGGCCTCGCTCCACGACACCTGGACTATGGCTGGATGTATCGGTTTGCTGGACATCTGGGTACGAGATTATTTTGTCATGCTACGCCCTGTTACTTGTTCCATTTACACCGAGTGCCAGCCCACTATTGCTAGATGGGAAACAGCTGCCGCGGTATCTGACTCCCGAACGAAGTTGAACCTCCAAATCACCATCAACAACCTGCAAGAGATAGATGTAAGTCTTCTCATTTAGTTTGATAATTGACTAAGGTAGAACCGCTTTACAACAATGTTGGTTTGCTATAGTGCCATTTATATGTTTTTTGTTCTTATTGGTTTGTATTATGGGTACTTTTCGATCCTTATCGTGCGATACATGATCATTTTGCATTCTAAGATATAGCATGGTTTAGAGATGTCATATGCGGTGTAGAGCACTCGCAGGCATACTATCCGGAGCGGGTGTTGAGGCAGTTTGGCCGTGTCCAGAGGCTTATCTCACATCAGTTGCTACAGATGCAGTCTAAGTCGAGAAGAAAACCAAAGTCGATGGCGTATGCTTTTGATGAGCAAAATTGGGCAATTTGGCTGTATTACCTCTTAGATGACGTATTCAGGGGAGACTTGGTGAGAGACGAGATGGATTCTTTTAGTACACCAGATAACCTTATTCTCTGTAAAAGGACTAGCTGGTTCGACCTCATCAATACTGCAATCTACTCGCTCGATGACTATGTTTACGAGGATCGGGAAGGACCTATCATTCGACATTTGCATGCCGGTATGCGTAGGATCTCCTTGTTTCCAGCTATTGGTGAGGTTTGACCATGATTTCGATCGTCTGGATGGGGCGTACGAAGATGTTGTGTCTACTGCTAGGAGACTAGCTTAGATGTTACGTTTTTATGTTTTGGATTGTATGATACCATTTACGATATTTTACGGGTCTAACTGAGGCAAAATTTGGGTCTGTTCGCCACCAGTTTGGCGTAATACCCTATGCACACGTCAACGGCTGGCGTGAGGTGCCACGCACACGCCAACCGTTGACGTATGAATCAATCTTTACGTCAACGGTTGGTGTTAGGTTCCATGCCCAAGTCAACTGTTGATGTAACGACCCACTCTTTGTAATTTCTGGGAATAATAATAATAATTTAAACCACTGAAATTGCTTTAATCTAGCTAGTTTAATGGTTCGTGAATACAATACGGAGTTAGCTTACAACAACAAGACAACGAAAACAAACACAAACTAAATTCGATTTCAAATTAAAAATTACAACACGTACTCAACTAAAAATATTTAGTCAAGTCCACTACGGGTTCCTCAAATTCAACGGAATGTGTCAGCGTGAGATTTTGGAGTCTTGAAAATACACGGACTCTATCTAACAAGGGGATCGACCAACAAGTAGCGTCTTCTCTCGTCGTTCGCATCCACGTTGGATCTATAGTCGGTAAAGGTGACCCTTTAACCAAATCAACCTAAAAATTGACATTGAATCTCAATGCGCGTTAAGAAAATAAATGATTAAGTGCATCCGAAACTAAAAGTTCTTTACTCACGTGAACAAAATGGTTTTTATTGACGAATGCCACACCAATCTCCTTTAAAGAACCATCATTCGGTGGTGCATTTTTCACTAGTAGGTAAGTCGTACATCCATCGCGAGCGAGGAAATAGAAAACACAATTGAATATCGTCGCGACTAGTTTTCCGTAACTAGGCAAGGACATCCAATTTGCGAAAGGTGCATTCTCTTTATTAAAAGTCAACCGGTGTGTCTCCTTACCGACATCTCTTTCATCGTCGTAATATTCAACCCATTTATAAAACTCTCGATCGCTCTTTAGCTCGTGAATCAAGGCTTCTCTAACCATTAACCATCCACTTTTGTAACCGACCATATCATGCGCGATGGCTCTAAAACCACAATTACCGTCAGACATAATATTTGTAATTCGGCTTATGAAAGGATACATAAATTGAGGTATGTCTTTTGAAAATCTCGAGTCCGGCACATTTGGTAATCTCATCGGGATTGGGTTAACTGAGAATGATGGTATAGAGATAATGTTGTTCGACACATCCGGAGTTCCTAAACCAACACATGCAACCCTTGTTTTTTTGCAGTTTTTCTCCGGAATTACTAAGAGTATGTGCAACGACCGTTCGTGCAGGGCTACCGAAAGTGCCGACCGGGCTTGCTACACTAGTGGCGGGTGTTACCATTCTTGGAGTTTCGGCACTATTGTTGGACTCGAATATTTCTTGTTCGTCGTATTCGTGATACGAAGGATCCATTTTCGTAGTTGGAGTTTGCTACCTTTAATGCGACCCCGACCCCGTCCACGACCACGGCTTCCGACACGTCTGGAAGTTCTACCGTGGGTTTTAACCTTCTCGAGGGGTTTGAAAACGAGTGTCATCGACGAATCCAAAATTTGTTGAAATGTTTTTAGCCAATGACTTTGTTCGTAAACATCAAACTCTTTAAGTTTAGCATTTAGATTTGCGAAATTAAATTTCACCTTTTCTTCGCCGGTGAGTTTAACTCGAGGAACGATATCTAGTCTCTTCCAATGCTCGTCTACAATCCGAGTAAGTACATGACCGTCCACTCTTTGGATTGCCTCAAGTTTGTGGGAACACGACAAACCATGGATCGTACGATCGGTGCAAAAGCACGAAGATTTTTCACCGCCACTTTTATCAACAAAATTATCGTATACTATCGCCAATGTAATAGGTGATACGTACCTCCGTAAAAAATTGAACAGTTTAAAATATTGAAATTTGTGAATTAGACGGCACTTTCTAAGCTCTAACGATTCTTTAATGGTCGAATGTTTCATCGCTAACAAGCCATGTACTTTATCCCAAAACCATCGAAATCCAATTGGCTTGACCCGACATATTTTTTCAATGTAGCATGCAAGCTTTCCGCTCTATTAGAGGTGTGATTATCGAAATGCATGATTTTGTTAGTATAAGTGTGAACAAACCTCTCTTTATAAAGCGTAATCCACGAGTCTACCACATAATCCACCGCCTAATGTTGCTCTTTGAACACCGACCGCATCTTATCCAACCTCTCGTTCATCACCTTAACGGTATTGGATGAAACAACGTCGTTCCAAGCCGCCAAAAAATTGTTAGCTACCTTCCCGTCTCCAAACATTTTTTTGTTCTCCCGCTAACATTCTTGTTGATATGCCACTCGCATAACATGTGACTAGTGCTAGGAAATATTTTTTCGATGCTATTCATCAAGGCTAGTTCAAGGTCCGTAACGATAACACAGGGAAAATCACAATCATTCTCCTTTATTACTGTTTTCAAGTATCCCATTGACCATTCGTAGTTGTCTTGTTTTTTACTCACCATAAACGTGAAACCAATGCAAAACATTTTGTTGGTTTATGTTACCCCGACTACTTCGAACAAATGCATCTCGTAACGAATAACTTTATACGTGCTATCCATGATTAGCAAGCGTTGGAAGGTCCGTAGTAAATCAATACTAAGCGGATGTGCAAAAAACAAATCGGTTATGACGTTAGAGTCGTCATTGCCCGTCCGTACCCAATACTTGTACTTGTGCAATTATAATTTAACTAACAAGCATTGCATTTGGGATCGACCACCATTTTCAACCATCATCGTTCGTTGACGGTGATTGTAAACGTGTCGGATATTTGAAGCATTCTCAGGATCGGCCTTCTTCAAATCACCAAATATTTGTCGCTGACTTGTTTCGTTCACCGTCCAAAGATCAACGAGCTCTTTTTACTTCCGTTTTAAATTGGACCATTGCAAATGTCCTTGGACATACTTAATCGGTTTGTGGTTGTGCATCCCGGAAAGGACACTAAGATCTCACTTATCGTCTCCTTTTACCGGATTGCCTACCAAATGAAAAAGACAATCTATTTTTTTTGCTACCGGTAGCCTTAAGCTTACGGTCACACTCTTTAACAACCGACTTAAAAATTCTGGATCGCTCGCACCGATAATCTACTCCCGGTGTTCTCCCTCTTTTCCCTACCTCCTTGGATGATACGTTTATCAAAAAACCCAACGACTTCCCTGTACCTTTTACCCACTCGGTCATCGAGTCTAAGCTATACTCGTCGTGAGTGGTAAAATGGTGAGCGTAGTCCGAAACAAGCAAAATATCGCATTAGATCACCTCCTGCAATATGTAAGAAGTAGATAGACCAATTAAACCGCCATTCCGGATTAGTTAAGCCCATTCCGCCAATGTAAAATCGTAGAACAACATCACCACGCCAGTGGCTGGCGTAAAGCACCCTTCTCACGCCACACGAGTGGTGTCTACGATGTGTCCACGCCAACAAACAGCGCAGTGATGATGTTCTACGCCTCTACATTGGAGTACGCAATGTCGACCACGCCAACAGATGGCGAAGAACAACAAAAATAGGTTTTTTACAAAAATCTATTTTTTTCGCAAAAATGAGTGAGGGAAATGCAATGTACCTCCTCGGTGTTCATGCTACTCTGTATGGGAAGTGGTTCCGACTCTTTTCCGACCATGTTATAAAAGTTTTGAAGTTTTTGAGAAAATGGGTTTTGTTGGTTGTTGAGTTTCTATTTTTAGTAGTTTGGAGAAGATGAATTAAGATTGGTGTTTGAAATTGTGTTTGCAACTTTATAGAGTAGTTTGGAGTCCTCAATTGCATGAGTTGTAATTTATTTGACTTTAAACTTTATAAGCAACTAGTCGTAGATGAGTCCGGACCATCCGGACGCACGTCCAGATGGTCCGAATTCGCAGTCCGGGCCTCCGGACAATTCGTTCGGATGGTCCAGACTTTTTTTTCGAAATGTTTTTGAAGTTTTTTTTATGGGTCTCCCCTATAAATAGAGAAGACCCCAACTCCAAACTCACAAACTCTCTAAATCTACTCTACATCTCTCTAAATCTCTTTACTTGTTCTAGAATTTCTATAAAACTCTACTTTCTTATTTTACATATTGTAGTTCTACTTTCGAAATAGTTAGATTTTTTTTCCAAAAAATAATTGTTATCAGTTTTTATAGTTGTTATTTGTGATTATCCCAAATTCCCAATAGTGTTTTATGGCTTCAACAACAGGTTAGGACAAGCAACCAAGAAAACTGATTTTTCGGAATTTTCTTCCTTTATGATGTCTCCTCCACCCGAGAGGGATCCGATCACACGACGCGTCAAATCTGCCACTGCACCTACGAATATGAGTAAGACCATCAAACAAACTTTTAGTTCCAAGATGTTCGATAATGAGACACGAAGCGTCAAACTTGCCACTACACGTACGACTTTGAGTAAGACCGCCAAACAGACTTTTAGTTCCAAAATGGTCGACAAAGTGACACGAAGTGTCAAACACTCAACTATAACTAAGAGTAAGACTGTTGTTCCTAAACAAATTCTTAGTACGAATTGCTGCTGCGTTGAGTAAGGTTAATTGTGAGACTCAAGGACAAGTTTTGACAGATCCTTTACAAATTGCAGTTACTGTTGAGAAAGTTTTGCGTCTTAAAAAAGTGGCTAGCGACAATAGACTAAAAAAAGTATTTTAGATTTTGTATTTTAATTTGAAATCATTTGTACAACTCCTTCCCGCAAGAGTATAAACTGTGAACGGCTAAATAAACAAAAAAAATATTTATCTTTTATTATAATAACAATAGTTGTACTATCAAATAATTATAAGATAATATTTTTATTAAAAAATAATAATAACAACACTTATAATATTTAAAACCAAATCACAATAATAATATTCAAAATGTAATATTAAAATTATGACAATATAACTTGTAATCTTTTAGCATGATAAAATATGGTTTTGTATTAAAAAATAATAAATAACACTTGTAATATTTAAAACCAAATCACAATAATAATATTGAAAATGTAACAATTATAACAATATAACTTGTAATCTTTTAGCATGATAAAATATGGTTTTGGTTTAAAAAATAATAAATAACACTTGTAATATTTAAAACCAAATCACAATAATAATATTCAAAATGTAATATTAAAATTATAACAATATAACTTGTAATCTTTTAGCATGATAAAATCTGATTTTGGTTTTAAAAATAATAAATAACACTTGTAATATTTAAAACCAAATCACAATAATAATATTAAAAATGTAATATTAAAATTATAACAATATAACTTGTAATCTTTTAGCATGATAAAATCTGATTTCGGTTTAAAAAATAATAACAAACACATGTAATATTTATAACCAAATCACAATAATAATATTCAAAATGTAATCTTAAAATTATAAAAATATAACTTGTAATATTTTAACATGATAAAATATAGTTTTGGTTTATAACATAATATCAACACTACTAATATTGAATCCCAAAACATAATAATAATATTCAAAATGTAATAATAACATAAGTAATATTTAAAAATTTGGTTTATGTAATAATTACAACACTTAAAATATTAATAACTAAAACAAATTAATACTAACCAAAATGTAATAATAATTTTATAATCATATACAACATTTTAATATTTTTTAAATATAATTTAAGATCTAATTTTGGTTAGAAAATAATTAAAACACTTATAATATTTACAAATAAACCGTAATTTGCGGTTTTGACGGTTTGCAATTCTAACATACCAGTTTCGCAGATCCAGTTCCAGAAGCATCAGACAACACTAGTCGGAAGTATTAACCTATGATGGATCATTGCATATAGGGCGGTTATCGGTCCGGTTTGGTCTGGGTTTTGAAGGAACCGGACCGGACCACTAAGCTTATCGGTTCGGATCGGACTGGACCGCTAAGCTTTCGGTTTTAATTTTTGGAACCGGACGGAACCGCTAAGCTTTCGGTTCGGTACGGTTCGGTCTGGTCCGGTTCGGTCCGGTTCGGTTCGGTTCCGGTTTCGGTTCGGTCCGAGTTCGGTTCGGTCCCGTTTCGGTCCGGTTTTGGTCCGGTTCGGTCCACTTAAAAAAATAAAATCAATTAAAAATTGATTTGTAATTATTTTTTTATTAAAATAAATTATATAAAAACTAAAGTTTATAAGTTGATCTTTAATTTTCTTAAAAAAAATGGTAATTAACTATTAATTTTGGTACTATAATTTATAAAAGAATATATAATAATAAATAATCATCGGTTCGATTCCGTATCAGTTCCTTCGGTCCTATCAGTTTTATCGGTTCGGTTCCTTATCGGTTCTATCGGTTCGGTTCCTAACCGGTTCTTTATTTCGGTTCCTTATCAATTTTCGGTTTTTAAAATCGAACCGCGAACCGGACCGTTAAAATTCGGTCCGGTTCTCGGTCCGGTTCTTATCGATTCGGTCCCGGAAAACCGTTGACAGTCCTAATTGCATATAAAACAAAAGACACATGGACACATGTTCAACTAGTATAAAAGATTGTCACTAGTTTATAAATAGTAATCTTCCGTCATCCGCGCATCTGGACTAACTATAGTACCATTTATTTGTTTCGAATTAATTTTAACTTTTTCTGCATCAAATCTAATTAACACAGTCCAAAAAACACTTTTAATCCACCCATCTAAAACCACAGGGGCAGCTATTTCAGGATTTCAATAAATTGAAATAAAAATACCACCAAATAATTTTTTATAATACACATTATTGTTAAACATTATAATATATATATATATATATATATATATATATATATATATATATATATATATATATTTAAAAATATAAAATATTCGAATTAAAGGATATCACAATCTAAATTATATAAATATGTGAACAATATATAATCTACCTGAATAAAAGAACCGCATCCTATAATAACTTTTTTTTAACCGAGAAAAAAAAAACAACATATACAATAAAATTAAAGAATCTTATATAATTTACATTAATATGATTTCATATATATTATAAATTATTTTTTTAGTTTAGGTATTGACCATCGTCCTAAATATAAAATATACCGGTCAATACTTACATTAATTACTATACTAAACAAACTCAACAAATAATAAAATCGAAGAAAAATTAAAAAAAAGCAAATTGGAGGAATATATTGTAAATTGAGGTAAAAATTACAATACAAAACGAATATATTAATGGTATTCAATCGAATCGTCATGATCTTTTTTAATATCTTCAGAATCGATGTATAAATTAGTGTTTTGAAGAACGAAAGAAGAAGAAGATTAGAGTTTCGGAGATGTGTGATGGTAAAATAATAATAAAAATTATTATAATATTTATAGAGAAATTAATGACTAAAGAGTAATTGAGAGGGATTTAAAAAAAATCAATACATTGTAGTGTTCAATTTTTATTTTTATTTTTTGACGTCGTTACAAATCCGTGATAATTCCGTAGTAAACTATCAACATCTATAAAAAAGTTTAAAGTTACAAATAACACAACTCCAACATTGTTATTGCTAAAATTTTATGTTTTTTATTTTTATGTCGTTGTAAATTCGTGGCAAATCCATAGCAAAATATAAAAAATTCCATCATTCATTGCAAATTTATGCCAAAATATAAAATCTATAAAACAAATTAAGTTTCATATAGCACAATCCAACATTCACATAAAGTCACATACAAAATTTAACCAGATATTCTACAAGAACAAAAATACTAATAAAAAACAACAATAAAACTAACAACAATTAAATAACATCACAAGACACCAAGTTCAACAAAGTTAGTGATTTACAAACAATATCAATTTTGTTTCTCAAAGTAGATCTCATATTCATTATCTCAAATTACCTTATATTCTCTCTCATCATCGTTTATAAACTCATCTACATTTTGATCAACCGGTTGTGATCTTCATACTCTTCTATTTCAACAATCTCAAAATGTACGGGATGAAGAAGATGACTATGATTATTTAGGTCCATATTGGATTGTAGCACCACCGATTGATGAATTTTAACTTTATGGAGAACTCTTTTTTATGTTTTTAACCAACTAATACTTTTGTTTCATTTTCGGTAGGCAAAACATACGTAATGCCTTTTCTCTTTCTCGATCTTGTCTTGCATACAAATATCAACTCTTTATATGATGCTTATCTTCCCAGTCATAGCTGGTAAACATTTATCAAACCAAATATATAAATCATCTTATATAAAAAAATTAAAAAAATTTAGTGAGATAGGTGGAACATAATGTATCATAAATAAAGGATGACAAAAAAATCTTAAGAGTAATATCTTCAAACATTTCTAAAGATAATATGAGCTATAAGTACAATATAATTCCTTATTTGGAAAATAGTCTACTGAAGAATAAAACTTCCTCATAAACATGCAATGAATCTTTTTATTAATTAAACTAATATACATATAGAGCGGAATGAAAATAAACTCGACAAATTGATCCAAGATATCTTCCCTCTTGGCAATCAAGAAACTGAATTCATAAAATACACACAGTCTCAAATTTTAAACAAAACCACCAACTACAGATCAAGAAGTTACTAATTACACATAATTGTAACTATAAGCACAACAAACTATCCCAAAATGAATATATTGCTTAATACTGAACCTAAAATTAGTCATTAAATCATAAGTAGATAAATGCCCAATTCTCGAAATACACGTAAGCAATTCAAATTTCACCTTATGCATTATAAATCGTAGATATCAAGTAACCGATCATCTATCTTTAAAGAAAGAGAAACCAATAATACATGATTAGAAATTTGAACATAAAACCCAAAAGAATTAAACATAAACATTGAATTTATTGTGACATAAATCAGACAACTAATTAATCCAAATAGAAAACACACTCAAAGAATTATACTTTAAATTGCACCCATAAATATACGCCAAACTAATCAAAGATGTAATAAGCTTAACCAAACAAGAAAAAATAAAAAACAAATACAATAACTTAAGATTGAACTAATGAGCCACAATTTCAGCGATAACAATCAAACCACCGATTCTACAAAAATTACATAAAACTTTCAACTTTCAACTGTATCGATTATCTAATAAATCAATACCAAACCCAAAAAAATATCACTTAACTTTCTCAATGATCCAATGTGTCATAGAATTACAAGAACAATCCAATTTTCTATTTAATTGCTAAGATATCAACTTTCAAGTAAACTCACTAATGTCTTCCATTTTTGTTAATGATAGTCGAGAATAAAATATCAATAAGTTTTTACACTCACATAAATAAATATGAAAAATTTGTTCAAACCAACCTATACATTGTCTTTCTCTATAATTTATTAATACAGACCATGTCTCTGATATATACAATGGTGACTACATAAGATAAAACACAAAAACTTGTTTATTTCCAATGCTTTTTTAATATTTCCCCTTGGCGAGAAGAAAAAAAACATTTATTCATAACTAACCTATTACACATACAATTTTACTCAAATATCATACAGTTCCTAGTAACGGAACATATTACAGCTAGAGCCATAACCCGTAGGTAGGCTAAATACCTAAATTATGATTTAATATCTAATTAGTAACGAGTACCATAATGATAAATTGAGTGGGTTGATATATTGTTTGGAGCAAAACCTCTAGCAGCCAAATTATACTTCACAAGATTGTTGTTTACAATAAACATAAACCATAACTCAAGTGCTTAAAAGTTAGAGAATTAAGAAATCTAAATACAAAACACACAGAAAAAATTATACTTTCAACTAAACCCATTAGCTATACACCGGACCAACTGGGGTAACAGAAGGATATGTGAAGCCTTAGAAACCTTTATTTTATTTCAATAATTTATATTAATAGAGCATAATACATTACTAAGACAACTGGCAAGAAAAAGCTCTAAACACAAATGAACTAGACGAATATTGATCCAAGATGTCGTCCATCATCTTAGCATTAAGACACCCAATTCACGTTACACAAAAAATCTCAACTTTTAAACAAAACCATCAATTATAGACAAAGAGAAAAAATAAGACAGAAATACTAAACTAAATCCAAAAAATATAATAGCCTTTAAAACTAATCTAATGTGTTATGAATCATACCAACCAACTAGCTCATATCACAAAACTAACAAAGATTTTAACATGGCTATGAACTTAGATTGTCATTAACGAGAATAATAAAGAAATTTAAATAGAAAACACACCAAAATATTTATAATTTCAGCTGAATCCATTAACTATACACTTCAAAAACTAATCAAACATGTAATAAGCTCAGCCAAACAAGAAAAGCTCAGAAATAAATATACTAATTTAACACTGAACTAATGTGCCACAACTTCATCCGTAGCAATCAAATAACCCAATCTACAAGAATGATATAAAATTTTAGCTTTTATGAATAGATTAAGAATCAGCTAAAAAATAAATCACACATAATAATTTATCAAGAAAGTAAATACACCATCTTATGAATATAGATAAATATCTCACATTTCAGACACAAACATAAAACATGGGGAGAACCTAGAAAAAAAACCAAAATATGTTTCTCGTAGCTACCAAACTGCGAGAAACATACTTTACCATAGTTATTTTAGACATTACAAAATCTATAATCAAAACTCAGAAAGAAACCTAATACTCGAATCAACTCTAAAAAAGAAATAAAGACGAACTAATGAATTACCTTTTGATAGAGAAACCTAATACTCAAAAGAAACATAATACTCAAATTACCTTTATGTTTGATTAAGTGATTGAGAGAGGCTATGAGATTTGGGTAGGTAATGTCTTTTTTTGTTGGCTGTAAAAGATTCGGGTTGAGCATTTTGGTGGATATAGTGTGTCTTTGAGACTTGGGTGAAGTATTTTTGGTGGGTAATGTCAGATTCTATGGTTGATTTTGGGGGGAATAAATTAATTTTGGTGGGTAATATTTTGAGATTTAGGTTAATTTGGTAGGTTAGCTTGGCGGGTTAATATTTATGAGGTCCAACTGGTAGTAAATTGGTAGCCATTTTATTTTCGAATTAACTATAAAAATAATAATTTATTAATAGTTACACCATTCATTTAGTTGCTATTACGTAGTAATTTTTTTTCCCAACTAAATATTATATGATTGCAACTATGTAGTAATTATCGACCCAGTTTTTATTTAAGGTTCAAAAACAGTCTTGTTGCAAATTCTTATAAAATGGTCGGTAATGACAATTGATTTTCCAAGGAAATTACTGGTTGGTTGTAAAATTCTAGTGTTCCAACTGTGGTTGTGTTTAATCATTAAAATCAGCTCAGAATTCTTAAAAATTGTTATGTATTCGACTTTACCTTGCAAACATATCCTTCAGCATCTCACGTTTGGTCAATACCTTCCTTATGCTATTATTTCCAGTATTAGGTGCTTGTGACTGCTCAAACTGTATTGGTGGTACTCTCCTTTACCCACATGATTTCCACCCTCGAAGCGGATGAGGAGGATGTAAGAGTTTTTTTGGATTTTATAGGAAATCTCGAGAGGCTCCAAAATATTCACACACCTCCCATATCGATCACAAAATGTCAATTATAGAAATATATCTCTTGGTTTACTAAATAAATGTTTAATATTCTACATTTATATGAAATTGAGTTTTCAAATAATCACTACCATCTATCCATTTTGTAAGAGAAAATAAGATATCAACATCTCAGTAGGTAGATATTTATTTTAACGATTATTATCCATATGTCTAATCATCAAACTGAGTAAATTTATAGGTTCCCATTGCAATATTACAACAGTTACAAATATTTGAATATAAGTCAAACAATAATCTTTGTTATTAATCCTAAGGAAAAAATCACAACTAACTTAAATGCTTATCTTTGACTTCTTTTCAAGTTTAGTTTAGTTTCAACCACCCTCTTCTTACCCTTAATAGTCGAACGAGATTTATCGTTATTTATTAAATCTACTAAACATTCTAATATCAATGGCCAATTTTGATCTCACTTACGATGATAATATTCTAATACCACATATTCATCATCTAAATTACATATAGGTATACTAAATTCTTCTCATATGCCAGTTGTATAAATTGTATGCGACACCCTATAATTTTAAAATCCATGCCAATATTATTTTTATTCATAGAAATTAACTTAAAATGCATTATAAAATTATTCTACTAGACTATAACGCCAAATTATTTTTCATTCAGCAAATCACACACAACTTAAAATGTTTAAACGTTCAATAATAAATTTTATACCTTGAATTCTTCTAATTTCTTCGTTGTCTAAGAAACTTCTAAGGAATACTACTTTATCACGCATGATCCAAACGATGAGTACTTTATCCTCATGATTATGCATCATTGTTTCTTCCTTTGACGGATACACCATTGTTTCTCAATGTTGTGGTATGTATTATTTCTAACCTTTTAAAGTTATTTTAGAAAATGGTTGCCTAGATAATTAGTAGTCTGGTTTAGATATTAGTGGAGGAGTTAGAGTAGAGATATTGGTAAAGGATAAGCATGAGATAGATTAGTGAATGAGGATGAGTAGTTAGGGTGATAGATTATAGAAGAATATGAACTATATGACAGATTAGTGATGCATTTATAGAATATATGAACTTTGAGAGATTAGTCGAGGAGATTGAATAATTTGTTTAAGAGAATGAGTAGTTTGGTTGAAAGAGTGGAATAAGAGAGATATTTATAGACAAAAATATATGAGAGTAAAAAAATAGATCTAGTTGGCTACCAAACAAAGGAAATTTTTCTTAAATGTTTTCCATCTCATGTTCTTCCCTATATATACTCATTCATCATCTCTCTAATTAACTTCTTCTTTTATAATATTCATGACTATATTCTATAATATTTATGACTATATTCTATAATCTCTCAAATAAACTTCTATAATATATTTAACCAACTTCTTCTTCTTTAATCTTGGAGCAAAATTTCAAATTAGATCTACTCAAGTTTTCTTGGTGGTGGACCGTTGTTGATTAAAAGGGTTTGGTATACTATATACATTTTTTTATTCGTGTTATTGTTTGATATTTTTCATATTTTTATTTTTATTCTTTTTACGACACAAAATGTAACCGCATACTAGTACTCGGCCGTCCCCACCTATAGACTTAAATTATTTTTTTAATAATGATAAAAACGTAGATATGCATGATATTTAGATATTAATTTACAAAATCCAACCATCGAACCAAATTATTTCCATGTTTGCGGTAACACTAGCAATTGTTTAAAGTCTTGAAAGAAAACATCTTGGGTATGTGATTATTTTATTGAGAGACTAGAAACAAATATAGTTATGTGTAAGAATTATGGAAACTAACTATCTTATATGTGTGGAAAACAAAATAGCAGTGTTGGCGATATGAATAAACACTTATAATATTCACACCAAACCAAATATATTTTTAAAGTTATTGAAGCTCTGAATTAAACCACAGATCTGAATACTGATAATGTATTTTTCTTTCGATAATAATAAATATAGGGATGATACTATGAAATTTACCCTTGATAGTACATATCAATTTTCTTTTGCTGGCCTATAAATATACTCGAATTAAATGAATAAGGGGGTTAGCCAAAAGTTAAACACATCACACATAGGTCTATGAGATCAAGAGTTATGCTATTATTTTGAAAACGAAAAAAAACTTGTTAGTGATACAATTTTTAGTTTTTTTATGATACATAGAATTTTTTGTTTAACAAACCATATGTTTTTTTTCGGAATATTAGGATTCTGGATATTAGGAAATAATAAGAATATAATAAACAAATAACATTTATTACTATAATATTGGTGGATGATTAGAACACCTAACTGTGGTTAGTTTCCTAAAAATGGTGAGAGTCGGTGGATTAAAAATTTAGATTTGTATGATGAGAGATCTAAACAATCAATTTATATCATTTTTTTTAAAATAATAAAAATATCTAAGAATAGTGAGAGATCTAACGAAAATAACAGGAGATCTAACGGTGATAAATCTAAATAAATAAAGATGCGATATAACATAGTCTATTTTAATATTCCTTATTTTAAGAGAGACGAAACTTTAAAATATGAAAATTTACTTTATATTTCTTTTATATTCATAGAACATTGAGTGGAGCTCCCAGACACAGCAAAAAGAAGTGTCACAATGCAAGGTGGTAGGTGCCTTAATGTTGCTTCTTCCTTTCTAAGACAATTATGTTGGAGTGAAATTTTAGTATGATTTGAATTCCATTTTATGTTATGTTAATCTTATTAATATTTATGTTTGGTGTAATAAAATTCGATTAGAACGACCTGAATGTGTAAATTGCTAAATTATAGAATAATATGATACAATAATTTTATGCAAGGAACTTGTATTTGTAATATTTCATAAGGTTGTTTTGCATAAAAGTTTCTCTTATTTATATGAATAATATATTTTAGAAGATACTAAAGAGACAAGATATTGCATGAATGATCATGCAACTAAACATGTTGATACACATATTTGTTCTCTTCTTTTTTCATTACATCCAGAATACAACCCAACTGGCTTCGCCTCTTAAGCTGATCGAGATTCATGAAGTTAACAAATTTCACCTTTATGAATCGTCCCATAGACTTTACGGAAGCATGGAAGAATGAATAGAATCCTAAATGTTGACTTAGGTCAGACTCTTAAGAGTATGAAATACGTTTGTGTTATCTTTTGATGAGCTCAACTTACTCTAGTTGAACAAAGTCTCAGAGATGTCTCCAAGTTGGTTCACACTTACCATGTTCATGCCTTATTAACAACCCTTCACCGACCATAACCTCCCATGCGAAAAAACTATATTTTACTGAAGTACTCTAGGTTTGTTAGAACATATGGTGAAATTGTGAGGATCCTATATAAGCTTGAAGATGCTTCAGATTGCGCCTAGGTGTAAGAGAATATCACCCATAGCTCTTTTGAAGGATGAAAAAATTACTAACCCATAATAGATAAAGCAATGGAAGAATATATTGTTGAGGATGTGGGCTCGGCTTGCTAAGATAGGTTGATCCTTCTAAAAAAAACTTGCCGGAAGGTATTCTTAAGACTAGTACTGCATATAGCCACACGCAGGAGAAAAATTTGGCCAAATATAATTTTTGTTTGAAATTGTACATGATCGTAATTAATGTTTCTATTTAATTGATAAGCCGATTTCAATTAATGGGAAATGTATTGAAGAATGTTTTTGTGTAATGACACATGGCAGAAGTGTTGACATTGAGGTAAGGCCCACACATACGAATTGTTCGTCTCCTAACATCAGATTCTTCCACGTGTTGTAAATCCACAACGTTTTATTGTAATTATATATTTATCATTGAACTTAAAGAATATGTAGGCTCAAGATCGCATCACATGAATGTATAAATACAACCCGCTTGTTTCATTTTTTTTCTATATTCTTGCCCACTGTCGCTCTTAAGGTCACATTTCATATTTCTCAACGTGAACGATTTCATTAATCAAATCGCCTCCCGATTATGAAACCATGATTATATTTGTTAATGAATTGATAGAACCAACATATCACACACCAATGATTATTGTTGGAAGGCTCCCAAATTAGGTCGACTGAAATTGGATCAACAATAATATTTTATTCAATCTCAGTCAAGTGCATGTTGATATTTTTGCACACAACTGATTATCTTATTAGAGATGTAAAATTATGTTTATCTGTATGTATCCGTATTTAAATGTTGATTTTAAGATAACATGTCAAATAAATGTGTAACTTATGTATTATGTATTATGTGTTGTTGTTGTAAGTATTGCTTCAACATATTGGATAATAAACCTACCATTTTTTACATGTTTAACTTTTACCAATGAAGAAAGATATGGATTTGTATATGATATGTCATACTAATGATCTAACTTTAAATATTTCTAAACTCATGTTCCTCATTGAAGTAACTATTTTTAAAAAGATACAAAAAATTAGGTACAAAAAAAGTATTATGTCTAAAGGTATAAAAAATCAAACTTTATTACCACAGAACATCCCAACTATCAATAATAAGTACCTAATACCCAAATATGGTACTTAACTCCCACATGGTACCCAAGTTTTTTCACAATACCCTAAGTACTTATGCTTCATCACATGACACACTATTCTATATATATATTTTTTACGTTTTTTAAAATTATGTATCTTTCAAACGTAGCTTGGAATTTATTTTGAAAGTACCATAATTTTTTCTAAGACGAACAAAATTAGATCCATGGATGATAACTTTTTATTAAAAAAATTCCAGTCCTAGTCAAGATGATCTCAGACTTCATTTTTCTTGGTATCGCATCCCACATTTTGTTTTGTCCTGGTCTCACATCTCTAATCTCGCACTTAGACAAAATAAATTTCGTGTTAATTATGAGACCAAGGTTAAAATTAAAAATAATAATATATTTTGGCCTAAATCCAAAGTGCAAGACCACGTTTACAAGGAATGTGAGATGTGAGACATGAGTTAAATTTGAGTATGTTCCTTAACCTAATGGTGAGGTGTGAGACCAAGCTTAAAGGAAATGTGAATTTCGAGACCATGGTTAAGTTCGAAAAAACAAATTGTTACCTTAAGTGCGGGACCATGGTTAATATTGAAAACAAAATAAATATTTAGGCCTTACGTGCAGGATCCTGGTTGAAATTAAGTGCGAGACCCCGAGCTAAATTAAATGTGAGACCATGGTTTAATTTTAAGGCGAGACCAAGGTTAAATTTGATTTTTTTTTTTAAGTGCAAGATCAGTATTAAAATTAATACGAAACTATGGCTAAATTTAAGTGCGAGACCATAGTTAATTTGATTATTTTTTGTCCTAAGTGCGAGATAGTTAAAGTTAAATGCAACCAAGTGCGAGATATGTGATGCAAGACCTGTGAAAAGTAAAGTGCGAGATGCTAGAACACGGAAAAACGAAGTACGAAATGCGAGACCATACAAAATATAATGCAAGACCTTCTTACCGGATTTGGCGAAAAAAACAACTAAAATAAAATAAAAAATACATCATTCATGGATATAATTTTCTTCATTTTGGAAAAACACAATCAGTGATATTTTTGGACTTTTATACGAAATTATGTTTTGAAAACATATGAACTTTCTTTTAAAAATAAAAAATAATAAATAAAAAATAATAATAATAATAAATTTGGTAAAAAATTTGATTGGAATATCTATTAATAAATAATAACCCCTAATTCTTTTAAATATCAATTAATAATAAAATTGGTTAACAATTTTTTAGGTAACTGGTTCTAAAATAAATCAAACAAGTGTTGAGACCATAACAAAAGAAGTACGAACAATATTTTATGGAATGAAAGTCATAAATACCGCTGACTGAGTTTCTAAAAAATATATGAAAAAAGACAAAAAGTTTGCTTATAAGTGAAAAGAATCTATACTAGTTAATATAATCAATAATAGTTATTTAAATAACGGAAGCTCTTATGCATGTGTTTATGATTTTCGTACAACATTTGAAAATAAAATACTCCACCCCTTGCAAAATTTTACACCAATAGGAGATACATTATTTATTTGCATGATTGCTTACCTGTATTTCTTATGTAAGCATATGAAAGCAACATGATTTTGTTTAGTATTAAAAACAATATGATTTTTATACTATTTCAATAAAATAACTATTTGCATGAGTTATAGAGAATGCATAGTTTGTAATTAATTGAACAGTATGTTTGACTTTATATATAGGAATCATAAAATTGTATGGTATATATCCAAAACCAATCTAAATTTATCTAAAAAATATTTTTGATTTAGGTTTGATTTTTTTGGTACCAAATTAATCTTCAAGTTTCATTTAATTACATAACTGTTTTAGTGAAGTAAAAGAATATTAGGTGTTTTTTAAGTTCACTCAAAACGTAAAACAACCTAGTTTACTAACCTTATCCATAAAAAACACTTTCATTTAGTAGATTAAACTTCATATTGCTACAAATTTCTCAAGTTCTTGAAAATCTTGTTGAACATTCAAACATCTTCAGGAATAGATTTTTAATAAAATATATAAATAATTAACATAAAAACACATAAAAAATAACATATAAAAAATACATTTTTAAAAAAACATCAATTTTTTAGAACTTCGACACCTAAATAATTAACACAAAAGATACTACTACCTATATAAACTAGGTTAATATTTGGACAAATAAAAAAAATCGACAATCGTTCAAAACAAATTATTATAAAAAATTGTAGTTTAAAAAAAACACTAGCATCATAGGTGCACAACACCTATGGTGCACAACACTAAGAACCTATGGTGCATGTCATTATACACCATAGGTGCTAAGTGCACAACACTAATTGTGCGTAATTGTTTGTACCATAGGTGCTGAGTTCGTATCTTGTAGTCACAACCAATCCATCAATCCGAATAGGGGTAATTCAGACCATGTCACACCACTATAAATCCGAATAGGACAAACGCAAAGAACTTTTGACTAAGCTATTTGCTAATCTACTTAAAAACTAATTGGTCTTTGAATTCGACTCAGTTTCACAACCCGACCTCGTAAGTCTATGGGGTCAATAATTAAGGTATAAATAACCCAACCACTCTCATTAATGAGGGTGATCAGAATTTAATATTAGTAGGCTTCTTAATTATCTCACTACTCCTCACACTAAACACAAAACACCCCAAACTTACTAAAACATTTTACAACTCAACCCAAAATAAACCAAACCAAATTGACGACCACAATGGGAGGTGACGGTGCCTGAATTTTATATTCAAAACCAGTGAGAAAAACAGTTCTGATGGATCCGAATGAGCAAGGTACTCCACCTCCTCAGGTGGAAAAAATGAAGGAAAAGAAGGAATACACTGTTGAAGAGCGAGATCAGTTGAGGACATAAATATAGGCGATAAGGGCCATAAAACAAGCAACGAAAGGTATCAAAAAGAAATCTGGAGCGTCAGTTCTTCACCATACGGACAATCCTGGAGAAAATGAGCCATCACTAAAGACTCAACTCAGTTAAGAAAAGACTCATCTTAGTTCAAATAAGACACATCGGTCCAAACCTGTTGAAAGTTCTAGGTTTGAGTCCTCCAGTAGCTCTTCGAATGAGGCTGAGCTTGAAGAATCTTTTTCATCAAGTAGTGAAGAGGGGATATCTAGAAAAAAGATAAAATTAACCAAAAAATACTCGAGAAAGAGAGACGGGCATGGTAGGCTTAAAAGGCATATGGGAAAAGGATCGTCCCAGAGGCATGCTGATGAGTTGCTGATAGATCCTTTTATTTTTCAGTCCGAACCAGGTATTTTTGCAACTCGTAATGAAGATACAGTCTTTAGTCGCAATATAAACTGGATGCAGTCACCTTTGTCCGCAAAAATACTGTCCGGACACCTTCCTAAAATGTTTGATAGCTACAAAATAGAAAAGTATGATGGAAGTTGGGATCCGGACAACTATCTAAAGAAATTCAAGAACTTCATGATGAATTTTGATGACGATGATAAGCTCTTGTGCAGAGCCTTCTCCCAAACTTTTACGGGGAGTGCTCTTAAATGGTATAATAGCTTGCCTCGGAGGTGTATAAGAAACTTTGATACATTTTGGGTTGCCTTCCGGAGGCAATTCGTTGGGAGTAAAGAATTGAAGGGTAATTTGGATACCATCATCCATGGTGCCCAAGAACCAAACGAATCTTTGAAAGACTACATAAGTCGATTTATGAATACAAATAACGAATTAGCAGATCGCTTTGAGCAGGTGGCATTTGCCTCTCTAAGGCAGGGGCTCGATCCTGGGAACTTAGTTGATTCTGTAACCCGGAAAAAAGCTATGACCTGGGGTGGCTTGTTAAACCAAGTGGGAAAGCAGATCAATGGGGAAGAAACGAAGAAAACCAAGGTGCACCGTCAAGAGAGGTCCACCATAACAGCTCCTCCAGCCGCTAACCAGTCCGGTTACAAGGCTAAGGAGACCGGACAAGGATCTAACCGGTCTAAGCAAACTCAATCCAACCAGAACCAGACGCAAGGTCAACAATCAAGTGGTAAGAGGGGTACTTGGGTCCAGCCTGGGGGGGGGTTGCAGTGTTAAGAGAAAATATAGCTACAATCTATGATAAAACTAAGGATGAAGTACACTTCTGAAAGCCGGCGGCATTGTAGTCTCCCAGAGAAAACCAAAACACTTGTTTTTGCCAGTATCACAATTATATAGGACATAATGCTCAAGATTGGATAGCATTGAAACAAGAAGTTCAGAATCTTATTGAGAGGGGGAAACTGGGAGCATATGTTAAAATACAGAGTGGAAACAGACCTGACAATGCTCCTCGAACAAGTCGTACAAACAATCCTGGAACGTCTACTCAAGAAGAGGCAATGGTAATACATGAGAGGTTTGAAGTGGACTCTGAATACCTGGATCCTGATCCAACTCGGAATAAGGTGGGAGTGATAACAGAATAAACTAAGACAGTATCGAACTGATCAGTTTCTTTAAGTTATTAATTATCTTTGGACGGGATACTGTAACTAAACCAACCTCTTCATCAAGGAAGAGGCATGTCCATAATTTAACTAATAAATTAGAAGGAAGAATGTCTTCCCATATGTGTTAGTCCCCTTTTACATTCATAGTCTTTGATATAGGGGGAATGATATACTCCAAATTCTGATCGATAAAGGGAGTTCGACGAACCTCTTGTCCTTAAGCTCCTACAAACAGATGAGAAATCTGGTCGTCATTCAACATTCGAACAGAACTATTGTGGGTTTCACAGGTAGTACTACGGATGTAATTGTGGAGTTTGAAGAAGAAGTGTTGTTGGGCAAAAGGCTTTTTAAAAAGATGGCGAGGGTGCTATTTGTTGTGGTAGATTGCCCCACATCATACAACGCAATTTTTGCGAGAACTTGGCTTTCTAGAATGCATAATGTGGCCTCAACAGTCCATCAGTGTTTAAAGTATGCAGTTCAGGGACAAGTAGGTGTTGTCCGAAGTAGTCAAAAGATAACCAGAGAGTGTTATGCAATAACTCTTGCTCCTAAGACATTGAGGGCAGTTTGAATTAATAAAGATTAGCAGTTACTGGAGCCTTCTACTGAGGAAAGTGAGATTGATGACCCCAGAGAGGCTCCCAGTGTCATAATACCCATTGAAGAAGTTGAAACTCACTCCCTTGTAAAGGGTAAGAATGTCAAGATTAGTTCCAAGATGACGCCAGAGTAAAAGAAGAAGTTTTTGTCTTTTTTGCTAAACAAGCAGCATGTGTTCGCTTGGTGCAATAATGATGAAACCGGGATACCAGCGAGTGTTATTTCATACAAGTTGTCCATCCTGAGCGATATTACACCTGTTGTACAAAAAAGAATAGTTTTTTAAGGAAAAAAACAGACTGATAGTTCAAGAGGTTGATCGACTGACCAAGATGGGGCACATTAAAGAATCCCAATATCATTTATGGACTGCCAATCCAGTGTTAGTAAAAAAAACGGAAGATGGCGTATGCGTATTGATTTCACTGACCTTAATAGAGCTTGCCCAAAGGATCTTTAGCATGTCCCTCAGATAGATCAGCTGGTAGACTCTACATCTGGAAATAAGTTGTTGTCCTTCATGGATACCTTCTCGGGGTATAATAAGATACAAGTAGATTCGAAGGATCAAGATCACACTACTTTTATTACAGATAGAGGTCTACATTGCTACAAGGTAATGTTCTTCAGATTAAAGAATAGTGGGGCTACTTATCAGAGGTTGGTGAACAAAACTTTTGCTAATCAGATTGGTAAAAATATGGAAGTATACATAGATGACATAATGGTTAAAAGCCTGGAGAAGGATTTGCACATAATTGATCTTTCAAGAAACATTTGCTAATTTAGCAATTGTAAATTTGAAATTGAATCCAGAGAAATGTGTGTTTGGGGTCCAATCTGGAAAGTTTCTGGGTTACATAATAAGTGAGAAAGGTATGTAGCCTGATCTATATCAACTTAATGCACTATTAGAAATGGACCCTCCTCAGAATGTTAAAAAAGTTCAAAGGCTCATCGGAAGATTGGCTGCCTTAAATAGGTTTATTTCAAGGTCATCAGACAAGTGTGCTCCATTTTTACAAATATTGAAAATTGCTAAAGACTTCAATTGGTCCCCACAGTGTAACCAAGCCTTCGTTGAGATAAAGAAACACTTATCCCCACCAAAGACTCTTTTCAAGCCCCTTCAAAGAGAAAAACTTTATGTATATCTGGTTGTATCAGAATGTGCTATAAGAGCTGTCTTGGTAAGAGAAGTGAACAATTATCCTCTGCCGGTGTACTACATCAGTAAGAGTTTGTTAGATGCTGAAAGAAGATATTTAAAGTTGGAAAAGTTGGCACTGGCCTTAGTGATTGTAGCAAGAAATATGAGGCCGTATTTCTAATCTCATTCTATTATTGTCGAAACGTCTTTCCCGCTAAAGAATGTTCTTTAAAAGGCATATATATCAAATAGAATGACCAAGTGGTTAGTAGAATTGAGCGATTATGACATTGATTTTGTCCCCCGAACAACAATTAAAGCTTAATCAGTGGCTGATTTCTTGGTAGAATTTCATACAGATAGGAACTCTAAACAAACTTTAGAAGATAATTTCAAGAAATAATGGGTGGTCCGAACGGATGGTGGATCAAGAACTATGAGCTGTGGAGTTGGAATGTTCTTAACCTCTCTGTATGGTGATACAATGTATCAAGCTATATATTTTGGATTCAGGGTGTCTAACAATGAGTCCGAATATGAAGCAGCAATAGTTGGTCTTAAATTAGCTCTCCTATGTGGAGCTAAGAGAGTTCGGTTAATGAGTGACTCTGAATTGCTCGTCCAACATGTTCAAGGTCAGTCTGACGCTAAGAAAGAACAACTGGTCAAGTATTCACTCATTTTGAAAGAAGTGGCAGCAGGCTTCAAAAGTGTTTGCTATGAACATATTCCCAGATTGGAGAATATACTGGTAGACTCTCTAGCAACTATAGCATATTCAGAGTCCTACCCTTGGATTCTCATACAAGAATTCCCATCTATACAGCTAGATCAGAAGAAAGAAGATAGGGATGGTATGAGCAAATATGTGATCCAACCTAAGGGCTAGAGATATACCCTCCTTTAATATATTTCTGATGAGACATTTCCTTCGGATAAAGCTGTGGCAAAAAAGGTTAAATACAAGGCACGTGGGTTTTTTATAATAAGGGGCATTCTCTACGAAAAATCTTTCAGTAGACATCTCCTACGTTGTTTGGGGTTTAAAGAATCCCAAGTTGTTTTATCTAGAACTACATGATGGGGAGGGCTCAGCACACCGTGGGTATAGGGAACTAACCCGGAGAGTCCTATTTGCAGGATACTATTGCCCAACCATAATGGAAGATGCTAAAGAAATGGTAAATAAATGTGATCCATGTCAAAGGTATGGGAATGAAATTCACGTGCCATCAGTGCCTATGAAGTCTATTTCTGAGCCAATACCTTTTGCTAGATGAGGGATGGATTTAGTTGGACCTCTACCCATGGCATCTGGGGGGTGCATAACTATTATAGTCGCTATTGGCTCGAACAACGTCGAAGGCTGTCATTAAATTTATCTTATCCAATATATGCTGCAGATTTGGAGTTCCCCAAAAGATTACTACAGACAATGGGCCACAGTTTGATAACAAAGATATGGAGGATTTCTGTGCCTCTAGAGGCATCCAGCATTGTTTTTATTCTTTTTTTGATCCGCAAGCAAATTTCCAAGTTGAAGTTGCAAACACAACCATTTTGGCTGGATTAAAAAAGAATTTAAAGGGGGTTGCGGGGAAATGGCCAAGCTATTTACAAGAAGTATTGTGGGCATACCGAACTACTCTCAGGTTGCTACACAAGAATCTCATTTTGCCTTGGTGTATGGGATGGATGAAATTACCCCTATAGAGGCTACTTTACCATCATACATTGTCCATAACTATTCCAAACAGGCTAATGAGATAGCGATCATGAATCAGTTGGACTTAGTGGAAAAGAGAAGGGTTAAAGAACACTTAAGAACAACACATTACCAAGGTTTGACGGGGAGCAGATTTGATTCCAAAGTCAACAGAAGAGATTTTCAACCAGGGGATAAGGTATTAAGAAAAGTCTTCTTACATACCAAGGAGAAGCAGTTCGGTAAATTGGCTCCAAACTGGGAAGGCCCTTATGAGGTCTGTGAGAAAGTCAAACCTAGGACATATAGGCTTCAAGACAAAGAAGGAAGAGCTTTGAAGCACTCATAGAATGTTGAGCATCTCAGGTTATATTTAGAATAAAGTTTTTATGTAAATATTTACTTGTTAAATACCAATGTAAATATTAGGGGGCAGACTCTTTCCTACCATGGTGGTGCGGGGAGGTTTTAATGAGGTGTCCGGTTTTTTCTTTAATAAAACATGATACCTTCTTCAAAAATTTGGTGTGATGTTACTTCAATTCAATTCAAGTATAAATCACTTATTTAACACCCTGGATTTCTAGTGATCTTGAGCAGATCAGATAAGCTTAGTGATTGATTATGACTGTTAAATACGTGTGATTGGAGGGGCTACTTATACATTAGCCATGAAAGATTTAATACTTCTCAATTCAATACTTCTGAAATTTAATACTTCTGAAGTTCTAGGGGCTACTTATATATTAGCCATGAAATATTTAAAGCAAAGTATTAGACAAAAAATAAGTTGGATAAATTAAACTTGTTCGGACTTGAACCGAACAATAGTACAAAACATACATTGGCCATCCAAGGACTTTGATTGTTCAAAAAACTGAGAAAAATACATGATAAACACCTTAGGGCTTTTTCTCTTCAGATGTTTCTTCACCGCCACCTTTTTTGGGACTTTTGAGTTCAGCACTTGAACTCTCACCCGTACCTTCTTCATCATCAGTGAAATCAACTGCACTCGCATAGTTGTGCTTATCGCCATCAGCCAGTATGAAATGGGATGTCCTCGTACTCCACATACTTCCATAAGGGACTAAAGGTTCTCTTAGGAAGGTCTCATGGAACAACAGTACCATGTCAGATTTGATCCCATCATCTCTCTTTTCTAATGAGTCTACTACTCCATTGGCATATTCTTCAATGCCTGCCTTGATAGCTTGCTCTTGCTGACGCTTCAGGGCCTCTTTTTCCTTGGTCATCTCCGAAACAGTGCCTTCCAACTTAGTTTTGTCGTTGGTTAGGGTTTGGATAACATTATCCTTAGTTTTCAACTGCTCATTCAAAGCTATGAGGCTTTGTGTGGAAGAAGTCTCCAGAATGGAGTACTTAGTTTGGAGCTCAGTATTGGCTGCTTCCGATGCGGTTAGCTTGGTTGCTAAATCCTTATTTTTTTCTTCAGCACCTCTATGCTTTTCTGAGCACTTAGAAGACTGTCTGACAGAGATTGCTTGTCAGAAGTGAGATAGTTAATAACATTGGTTTGACTTTTTACCTACATCTCTAGATCAAGTACTAGCCAGATATAACCAAGAAGAGCATGGCTTAAGGTATCCTCTTGTCCGGATATGGAAAAAGATTTCTCATTATAGGTCACCATGTTGGAGGAACTGGAGGGACGAGAAGGACCTGCAAAATCATTTTTATTAAAATTATTAAAGTACAGACCGATGTCTTGAAGGGAAGATAGGTTCACTTTGTCGTTTCCTCCACCAACAATCTGTCCAGACTGGAGATCTGTTGGGATTTCCTCTTGCAGAGTAGGGTCAACAAGAGCTGGTGGTGGGTTTTCCGGGGGGCGAAGGATTATCTCTTCCCCCCAGAGTAACCTTCTTCTTCTTGACATCTTTTTCATCACTGTTGGCCTTGCGCTTTCTGTCCTTTCTTGGAGGCATTGGTGGGTTCTTTGCCCCTCCAGCTTCCCTTATTGTTTCAACCTTTAGCTCCTTTAGCAAGGATACATCAATACCATCCTAGTTCGCCGAACTAGTCCCCTTCGTAGCTGTTTGAGCCTAGTCTATTGTAGTCTTCCTTTTCTTGTCCTTTTTTTGCTAGGGGTTTTAGCCCTGGAAAGCAGGTACAGCTTGGCATCTTTGGCTTCTGTCCTTTTCAAAATCACGTCAGCAGGAGGAGGGATGGTTAGCTCTTCCCATGAAATGTCTCTTCTTCCTGTGGTGTTCCACATGTGAGACCTCACAAAATTGCCAGACTTGGAGCAGTTGTGGAAGGCATTCCCCCAATTTTCCGAAGCCCATGCATTGAGCTTTGCACAATTCTTTTGCCTTTCTTCCAAGTGACTGGTGAACTCCTTCGGCAGAACTGAAGAGAGATAATAAATTAGTCAGAATATGAAAATTTGCAGTTTAAGAAGTAAAAAAGAAAAAAAAGATAAACTTACCACTGCTTTATCATCTGCTGGAACAAGCTAGGGTTTGTGTTGGCCTTTATCTTCCTACCATTCTCCCATGTCCCACTGAAGAAAATGAACTGTGTCCTCCAAGGTTTTCGAACTCTAGCAGGTTGTCCACAACCTTGAAATAATTTCCCATGTTGTAGTGGTAGAAGGGAATTTGGCGATTCTTGCACAGACTTGCTACAGCAACAAACTACTCTATTAGAAGAGGATCCTTTGACATTCTAAACGCCATGATACAAGCTAAGAGTGTATACCAGGCGTTGGGACTTAGCTGACTGGGACAAAGTTTGACCAGAAGAAAGTACTTGACAATCTCTGGGTCTAAAGGGAACCGAAGTCCCCAGTTCGGCACTTTGGTGTATAGTACCACCTCGTTCAATTTACAGTCCATGGGGGTCTCCGGATTGATTGGTATCCTCACTTTTACAGGCTCCGAAATCCCCTATTTGGTTCGGATTCGACCTAATTCGACAGTGTGAGTGTAAACATAGATAATATTTTGCAAAGCCAGCAAATACTTGACGCTGACATGTTTAAAACAAGGGCCTACTTTACCCTCTAGAATCTCCGGGAGAGCGTCCGGATGAGTCATGCCAACTTTAAATTTACCTTTCCTTTCTGAGGCAGCATCCCCTGTCTGACCTGACGCCTTGGTCTCAAAAGGGGCCTCTTTAATATTGTCCTCCATATTATCTTCCATCACTGTGGAAGGTTTTTAGTTGTCTTTGAATAATGTTGCTCCGGTTCCTTCATCGTAAGTTGTTCAGGTTGTTGTGCACTTGTTACCTCTGAGGGCCTGATGTCTGGTAGAGGTTTCTGTCTAGAGGGCTTGACCTGTGGAGCAACTTTATCCACCTCCGATCCGGAGGGTTTTGAAGATGATGGTGTGACTGGGTTTTTGTTTGACGAGTCGTCCGACGAGGAGCTATCCTCTCTGATGAAATTTCTGTATCAGAGCCCATCGCTATAAACGGTGAGGGTTTCTTGATGCTTGAAATAACTTTTTCCTTGGGAATAGGGTGTTAAGATTCTTGTATAGAAGAACCAGATGGGAGGGGTGACAGGTTTGGTATGAATAGAAGTTTTCTGGGTCTAGGGTTTCTTGAGGAAGATGACCCCTGATCGGCGTCCTGGTTTATCAGATTGGTTTTCTCGCCTGGAGAAACAGGGAGACCGGCGGCATTACAGCTTTTTCTTTCTACTTTTCTTGCTCTCTCTAACGCACATAAGTTCAACCAACCTCCTTTAACTAAGGTGTTTATGGCTGTGAATATATATTTCTCAAAAACAGTTTGGAGATGAAGATAAAGTAGAATTTTTTCTCTCTAAGAAGATTTTGAGTGTGGAAGACAATGGACTAGTAAAAAGATATATATATATATATATAACACTAAAAACAACAGTTACCAAGGAGAAGGTGAACAAGGTTTTTCGCAATGATTAAGGGTTGCACAACGTGTGAAAAATCAAAACCTGGGTAACTTTCTAGACCTAGTGGGCGCGACGATCTTAGGAAAATAACAGCTGGGAGGCCAAACAAAATGTTGACGCGTGTCCCACGATTCAAGAAAAAACTCTTAGAATTATAGAAAGAAAAACCAGTCCTGATAAAATTTGAATTGGGTTGTTTGTTAAAAGAAGCTTTTCAGTTCGCACGACGCAATCAGATCAGACAAAATTGATGTTGACTTGGTAAATTTTTCAACCCTTCCAAAGATCCTTTTCAAGGCATAAAAAGGGCTACTGATGAGGTCATATATTTTAGTCGTTGACAACCCATTAATCCGAACAGGAGTAAATCGGACCATGTCACACCACTATAAATCCGAATAGGACAAACGTAAATAACTTTTGACTAAGCTATTTGCTAATTTACTTAAAAACTAATGGGTCTTTGAATTCGACCCGGTTTCACAACCCGACCTGGTAAGCCCATGAGTCAATAATTAAGGTATAAATACCCTATTGGTTTGGTTTATTTTGGGCTGATGGTAGTTTTGTAAAATGTTTTAGTAAGTTTGGGGTGTTTTGTGTTTAGTGTGAGGAGTAGTGAGATAATTAAGCAGCCTACTAGTATTAAATTCTGATCACTCTCATTAATGAGAGTGATCAGAATTTAATACTAGTAGGCTGCTTAATTATCTCACTACTCCTCACACTAAACACAAAACACCCCAAACTTACTAAAACATTTTACAAAACTACCATCAGCCCAAAATAAACCAAACCAATAGGTACTTAGTACTGTGCACCTATGGTGCACAACACGATGGTGCAGACCTCACGCACCATTTTTACAAGGCTTATGCACCATTATTACATGACTTATGCAACATAGATGCTATGCACTTAGCACCTATGGTGCTAATTGTTTTTTTAAAATAGGGTTATGGAGAAATTATGGAGAAAATTAGGTGGATATGGTTTCGTAGAAAAAAAGAACTTATTAAATACTTCCAAAATATATTTTGGTCCAATAAAATATACATTTAGACCTAATATGGGAGAACTCAAAATTGGGTAAAGTTAGATTGGTTTTGGATATGTATAGAATGTCCCTTTAAAAATATATAATATGATAATCTTAAAGAACCACTTGACAAAGACTAACAATATATAATATGATAATTTTAAAGAACCACTTGACAAAGACTAACATCATTATCTATAAAAGTTAGGTGGTCGAAAGTTTTAGAGTAAAATTATTTTTATATGATTTTGACATGGCAACGGTTAGCAAAGCATTTATTGCTTACTTTTCACTATTGGTAAGATGAATTTAAGTATCATCATAATATTAAATTTACTTCGTTTTCGTATGGAGTAACTATCCTTGTGTGTAACCTCTTTTTGATTAACATTAATTACTTTTTATTATTGATAAATTCTGAGATAATTATAATACTTATAATATTTTTTTTATTATAATTAACTTTTTTAATTTATGTAACCGTTATCATATTTTGAGATATTTGTTATCTTTATCTATTTATATAGCTAAATTATTAATAAATATTTGAATTAATTTTAATTTATTAATAACAATTTAAACTTTAAAATTTATTTAAAATAGTTTGTATTATAAATTTTTTCAACAATATTTTTAAATATTAATACATGAAACACATATCCTTTCATTTCTAATCACGCTCGCGACATCTTTTTAAAACGATGTCTTTATATCTTTAAAATTACAGATTCATGCATCTAATTTTGGTCCAGTTTGAAAAATAAAACATTTATGGAATCAAGTTTTTACGAAAAAAATACTATTTTTAAAAATATTTTGATATGCTTTCCGAAATAACATGCATTACTTAATAATTATTTTTGATTGGTTTTGATGAGTCGTATGCCTTTTTATGCAACCAACAATACAATTAGTAACCTATGTATTATGTGTGTATTTATTTAAAGATTATAGATGATGTTTTGCTTTTTTCACAACGATTTTGCAGGTATTTCAGCAACCAAATAACAATAGTTCTAGATCCCGTTTGTATTAAATTTCACACATAAAAGACTTTTTCCGCAGTTGTTTTGCGTGTATGTCCAAAAAAATTATCATGATTTTCAAATTAGTTTTTATTTTGATTTACACACCTAATAGAATTTTATGTAAAGATTTTCCATGTATTGCTGCCACCAAGTTACAACAATTATGGTACTTATGTACATGTATTTTGACTTTATAATTTAGATAAAACATGCCAAACTAATCAATATTTTTCAGATCAGGAATTTTCACACAAATTTCAGCTCAAAGAAATTTGTTAAGGAATCCTCAAGAAGAAGTCAACAATTTGAAAAATCATAACCAACATATAAAATTCAGTCTTTTTCCGCAATAAAATATATTTTCGCGATCATTTACTCGTAATTCCACAACCATTTAAGACATACAACGAGTTATTTTTGTATTTTCAAATCTACTCATCTATTTTCGTAACTATTTTACTTGTAGTATTACAATCAGTTAGCACATAATTTCGCAACCATTTTTATCATATCTAAAATTGTACTTTCGCAACCCAATTGCACATAATTACAACTATGCTTTAACAAGTTATTATTATTTTTAATTTTTCCGTCAGAAGAAATGGATCTTGAGGACCTCAATAAATAAATTAAAAACTTGGAAATACAAAATAATGACAATAATAAAAAAATTAAAAACCTACAACAATAAAATGTTAGTCTTAAAGATCATGTTAAAAGACTGAAAAAGGAAAATCAATCTATTTCCACAACCACCTAAAAGCGATATTTGCATCAACCCAAAGAACATCTTGCGTCCAACAAAGTGTATTTTTGTTTTGATTAATTTCTTAACCATAAACAAAGAATCAAATATTGGTAGATGATCGTTTATTTAAATCACAACTATGTTTTTTTTGTACAAGTTGTATGTTTCTAAACTACACTCTATTATGTTTTTTTATCTTATATTACATATTGTTATTTTACAACTGGAACCTTATTATCGCGCCAAATTTTCTCTTGATTTAACAACCAATAATATTTTAGTATCTCAACATGTTATTTTGCAACAATTTATAATGTAATTCCTTAACAAATTAAATCATAAGTTTGCACCCAATGAAACTTATATATATTCACAAACGAACAGTTTTTCGCAACTAAAATGAAATAAATTTTTCATCTAAGTGACAATGATTACTTTCATAGCTGAAAAATGGCATTACTTGTCAAATTCCAAATTGTTTAAGAAATTGTAATAGAAAATGAATAAAAATATCGTATTCGATTAAAAAATCAAAAAAAAAATTATTTTATATATTTTCTTCACATGATATTTTATTATAAACCAACTCTTCAACTTTGGATAGAATATGTTTCTTCTTAAGTCTTACAACTCCATTTTTTCAAGGTAGTGGGAAGAAAGCAATAGATTAATTTGAACTAGTAGTTGCACCGAAAGTAGTTAAAGTTCGTATGCTATGAGAATAAGTTTCCTTATAAGATCTTGAACTACAACATGGCTCCATATAAGTTGAGTCTATTTTTTGTACCAAACTTCCATATATTTACACAACCAATACATAAAAAAGGAAAAATATGTATTCCATAACAAACTTGAACATAATTTTACAACCAACAACACTAACTAGTTCTGCAACTAAAGTAAATATAATTTTGCACCCATGTAACACTTAATATTTACGCAACAGAACAACCCATATTCACAACCACACGCGCCAACTACAAAAATTCCTCAATTTCTCGAAGTTAATATTTTCAAACAATTATAAAAAACATTTACGTGAATGTATAAAATCAAATAACCGAAAGAACTAAAGATTAAGAAACAAACACACAATAATTCGAAACAAATAAAATAAGAAAAAAAAAACAAAAGTTACTCGAATCGATAATTGATTTAAAAAAAACATAGATGTGATTACAAAATGACAAATGAAAAAAAGAATTGATCGTCAATTGTAGAAAAACTTGATAACAAAATAAAGTAACCTAAAATCTAGCAAAGAAGAAAGAAAACGCAGAATCCATAAAAGAAGAAAGAAACATAGAATTCAGTGAAGTACATATCATAAGTATATAAAAAAGGTTACCCTTGGTATTTAAAAAAGTCCATGAGGTTATTAGTAAATTCTAATTTAACACTAGATAATTATACGTAATTTATCAAACCTTGGATAATTCTTGGCAAATAAGTTTGAGGTTGGTGATTATTGGTAGATTACCATTTTTATATTAAAATGATGTTTATGCTTCAAAATATTATATTTTAATAGTTTATATTGATCAAATTCAATTTTATTTATGTTTAATTACATAATTAAACAATATTTTTAGGTTTTTAAAAAATTGTATTTTAGCCCTAATAAATTTGATGCGTGAATACTTAATCTGCAAATTTGTTAAAATATTAAAATTCTGGTTAATAGAAAATAAACACAAAAAAATATCAAGTTTGAGAACGTATAAAAACAGTTTTCTTATGACCAAAAAGTCATGAGTTCGAGTCCCTTTACAAACGCTTTCTCGGCTGAGCCTGTCACCTTGTGTGGTTTACCTTCTGGCGTTGGTTTGCAGGCTATCGCGTCAGACTGAGGGTTTACTCTGTGCGCGCATATTGCACTTTGAGTAGCGGCTGCGGGTTCCCTCCGAAAAAAAAAAAAAAAATTTCTTTTCCAAAATATATGCACACATAGAGTGGGCTATCAAACCTCCTAACCTATCAGGCTGGTCTGGTAAGTCCACTCGTAGACTGTTTAATGATATTAATGAGAAGTTACGAATCCAGTTTTATGACCGGTTCCAAACCAATAAAACCGAATAAACACCCGTCCATTTATGTTATTTTATTTTTATTAATTAAAATAATAATTGATTGGAAACAAATTAATTAAAATTTTAAAATATGGAAAATGCATTTTGCATTTTAAAATATTGACGATGTTTATCAGTTTTTATAATAATTTATATATATATATATATATATATATATATATATATATATATATATATATATATTAATAGATAAATAAAACATATAGGAGAATGATTTTTTTAAAGTAATATATATTTTTGACATACATTTATCTATAAAAAGATAAAAGAAAAGTATAATTGAATTCTTTTTTCTATTGTATTATAGTTTTTTAGTTATAATTTAAAAATATTTTTTAACCGTTAGGATCGTAAAAAAACCCAGACCATTTAAAAATTATCAAAAAATGTTGTATAACTAAGAGTGAATTAATATAACAATAAACTCAAATAAAAAACTCAAATGCCATAGTCGCTTGGTGGTGTTGAGTTTATGCATGAGATCATAGGATCAACTCTTTCTATTTTAAAAAAAATATTTTGAAAAAGTTTTACCGAACGGGAGTGAGACCGACCAATTCCATCCGAACGGAATGGGGCGGTTTGATTGGATTTTGGTAAGTTTGGTCATGCGGAGGTTCGAACCATTTGAGACAATGGTGTTAAAGTGTGTGTACATTTACCACACCACATGTTGAAAAAAAAAGAACTATTTTTTTTGAAGTTGGTAAATAGGAAGTGAAGATAGAGAGTAAGAGTGGTAGGATATAAGATGCATGCAAGTCCATAGTGGGATATGAAGAGGAGAAGATGTTGTCTCAACCACTGTGAACTATAACGCTATCGATTATAGCCGTGATGTGATTGTCTGGTTGTTTATAGAAGAAAAGAATTGAAATTCTTTTGCACATATGTCACTAAGCTAACAATTTTAGGAACAATTATTGAAGTGGTTTATAGAAGAAGACCACAGGTCCAAAGCACCGGTTCGGTCTTCTGGTTTTTGGATGTCATTCCGTTAAAAGGTTATTATAGAGGTCAGTAGCAAGCAGTGGCGTAGCCAGGATCGGAACACCGTGGTGTCCTGGACTTTATTATTGAAGAAGTATATATATATATATATATATATATATATAGCTAGGATCGGAACACCGTGGTGTTCTGGACTTTATTATTGAAGAAGTATATATATATATATCAAAATAAATTATAATAACAAATGGTTTATATTCAAATTTCAAATATTGAATTGTCGTTGTCATGACATAATATATGTTACATAAATAACTAAAATGTGATTAGGAAAAACTAAAATGTGATTAGGAAAAACTAAAATAAAGCAAGAAAACAATTAGCAGCCTGTAGTTAGAGTTTTTTAAAATGATAGTAGAAACTAGAAAGAAAATACTGTATTTTGTAGTTAGAGTTTAATATATATATATATATATATATATAAGTATAAATTGATATATATATATATATATATATATATATATATATATATATATATATATATATATATATTTAAAAAAAATATAGGGTATGTTAGAATAGGTTTAAAAAGAAAATATATAGATAAGAATAAAAAAAAAATAGGATATAAAAAGAAAAGATATAAAATAAAAAACATATGATAAGAACAAACGTGTATAAAAATGAGAAAATATAGGATAAGATCTTTAAAAATATATATATATATTAATAATATAATATAGGGTAGGTTAGAATAGGTTTAAAAAGAAAAAATATATATAAAAAAAATATAAAAAAAATATAAAAAGAAAAGATATAAAATAAAAAAAAAACATATGATAAGAACAAACGTGTATAAAAATGAGAAAATATAGGATAAGATCTTTAAAAATATATATATTAATAATATATAGAATAAGAATAAACGGATATAAAAATGAGAAAATATAGGAAAAATAAGTGGGTTTAAAAAGAAAATATATAGGATAAGAATAAAAAAAATGCAAAAATATAGGGTAGGTTAGGATAGGTTTAAAAAGAAAATATATAGATAAGAATAAAAAAATAGGATATAAAAAAAAAATATAAAAAAAAAACATAAGAAGTGGGTTCTGAACCCACAACCTCCACTCAGATGGTGGGTTCCTGATTTAATTTTACTACTGTACGAAGGCATATTTAATTTTTTTTTTCAGTACTTAAACCTTTAATTTAGGAATTGAGTGGGTTCCTAGGACCCCACAGGCACCCACCCAGCTCCGCCTATGGTAGCAAGGATTTTTAGATTATTCCAGAAGAAGATTCCATTAGATCCGATTGGTTGTATCATTAAATGAATAAAATACCGTAAAAAGAAACTTTTAAAGGTGGAATTATGATTAATATAACAATCCATTGAGAGGAGAGGCTATCGGTTCATCGTACTCACGTTTCTACGAGGTATATATGAGTAATATGGTCGCTAGAGGCGAATTCTTGTACTATTTTTTGACAAATAAGGTCATTTATCCCTCTAACATTTTAAGTGACTATTATCACTCGTCCGGTTCGGGACAAAACGACTCCACCTAGATCCGATCTAACTAAGTTTGAAATTTTTTGACCAAACCAAACCGAGACCAATCACCATATCCGGACTGGTTCAAATCGAATCGACCAAAATCTTAGATTTTCAATCTTCATCCGGTATTTAAATTTGATTCGTTTAGCAGGCCGAATTGATTTATATAATAACCTACCAATCCAAACCTATAAGGTTTCAAATACAAATAGCTTTAACCATTTAAGATATCCAAAATTTATATTTATTATAATCGGTTATTAGTTCGATAAAAAAGTGCATAAAACAAATCTTGTTCGTCATGGTTAGCGTTCATTCCACTCCACGTGAGAAATGGAAGATAAAATCTTGTTTGTCACGGTCTTTGACAAACAAGATTAGTGCTGTCATCGGTCTGGTTTTTGACGGAATCGGACCAGACCACTAATATTATTGATTATGACGATAAAATTATGCTTTTATTGGTTAGGACCGATCTGAATTTAAGTTCTAGCATGAGTCTTAATAGTGTTTTATTTAAAAAAATTATTTTAAAATTTTAATTTTTTTGAATAGTATGGGCTTTAATTGTTTTATTGGAAATTTGACCACTTTTTGTGAGTAACTAAGTATGTTTGTGTCTGTTATAAAGAGCCAGTCTTATGTTTCATCTTTAAAGGGAACCGGTGTGGGATACCAGTAGGGTTGTAAATGGTTCTTAAAAAATAAGAATCGAATCGGTAAGGACCGGACCGAAAATCGGATTGAATCTTAACCGTCCGGTTTGCGGTTCAATTTTTAAAATCGAAACCGATAGGACACGAGAGTAATAAAACTGGTAAAAAACTTAACCGATAAGCAGGTAAAACCGATTCGGAACCGAACAAAAAAATCGGTAAAATTCTACTACAAACTTAGTGTATTTTAAAAATTATCCCACAATAAATCTACACTTAATAAATTACTTATCCCACCATCTAACTAACCAACAAAATTGTTACGAACTCTAAGAGTTTAGTTTATTTTAAGAAATATATATTTTTAGGTTTTTGGCTTACACAAATTAATAAGTAAAATTTTAATATATCTTAATGATTAACCGCAGATTATTGGTGTTGATAATTTATAATCAGAGAGTATTTTTGGGTAGTTTTTCGTATTAACTTCTAAGTAGTAGATATAGAGATAAAGAGAGGTGTGTACTTGTATTTAATATCTCTAGGAAAAGTTCAACCTATTAAATGAGGTTGGTTGGGGTATTTATAATGGTTTTGTGACCCATGGGCCATCCGTGTCGGACTTTAGATCCGGGTCAAGTTTTAAAGTCCAAAATCAAAGACGGGTCAGTATTCAGCACACAAATGAGTCATGGTCCACTTAGGTTTACTATTTATGAAAAAATCTAATGTCGACAATGCCCTAACTATCCCTTCAGATTAGGCAGAAGGGCACTTCCAAATATATCCGACCCTATTAGTAGCCCATTTTAAGTCTTTCAAAAAATATTTTGGAAGAGCTAAATTATCAAATGAAGAAATCCGGATCACCTCCGAAGTGTTTTTTCAAAGAATTAGTTCACGAGGAGTAGATCTTGACCGAATCCGAAGTGTTTTTCTTTTCACATATAGACTAACCAAAGTTAGATTTTTTTAAAGGACACGTATCCTATACTGATTCGACCGTTTAGCCGTTTTTTCCCTTGGTACTTGCGCCTATCTTTTCAAAAAGTAATTAGGGTGTACTTAATAGCCCTTAATCAGTACTTGAACGGTTTATCTCCTTTAGGTAAATCACTCAAGTCTTATTCACCTTTATTTAACACTGTTTTTACTATTTCTTTTCCTTAGAACAAGAAAAATTTATAGAGAGATAAAGCTTTGAAGCTGCAATTTCGTTCTAAGTTTTGAGAGTTTTATATGTTCACAGCAAGAACCAGTTTAATCAAAGGAGGTTGGTTAAATCTGTTGATTTCGGAAAAACAAGAAAGGAAGCAAAACACGCTGCTGGAATTCGTGCCTCTTTTGGTGGAGTACTCATTCAAACAACACAGGAGCCAGACAGGAGTTCTTCCTCATCCAGAATCAGAAGAATTCGAAAAACTCTTTTCACCCCAACTTTACCCACATTAGATTCCGAGTCTTCCATTCAACTACCCATAAAGCCTTTCTCTAAGGACAAGACAACTTCAATTGTAAAGAAACCCTCACCGTTCATCGTTTTGGGATAGGACAATAAGAACGCTACATCCGGAAGAGTCACTCGACTCTCCCAGTCTAGTAGTACCCCTCCCATTTCAAAAGGCACGAGTTCAGGAGAAATAAAACCTCCTCCAACTTCCGGTGGACTCGAGTCCATCACTTCCTCTTAATGAGGATACTAAGATTGGGAAATAAACTAGTGGTGCTAAATTGTGTGAACAACATCCCACTATAATGGAAGAGCGTATGGAGGATAGTGGGGAAGTCACTACATTAAAAGCATCAGAACATACGAGGAATACCGCATCAGATCAGACTGGTAGAGGAAAATTGGGACTACCAAACAGTAAGTCACTTCCAGAGTGCTTGGAAGGGAACGTCGGGCCCAACTTTCGTAAGGTTAGTATGAAATATTTACTGGCCCTTCAAAAACATTCTTACGTATATACTCATACTGCCGAATTAGATCAGATAAGAACTAAATGTGGCTTTTAGGAGTCTGTTAAAGTGAGGATTCCTACCACTCCGGAAACCCCTATAGACTGTAAAGTTAATGAGATAGTGGTATACACCGAGGTGCTGAACTGGGGTCTTCATCTAATCAAACTCTTCCCAACCCAATTGAGCCCGAATGCATGGTATACCCTGGAGCCAGTATCATCGTTTCTACATTGTCATTTTTTTTCAATGCCTATGGAGCAGTTTTCTGTTGTTGCTAATTTGTGTAGAAACCATCAAATCCCTTTTTATTACTACAACATGGGAAACGACTACAAAGTAGTGAGTGATCAGTTGGAGGCTGAGAAACTATGGAGGACTCAGTTTCTTTTCGTAAGTGGAGCTTGGGAGAATGGGAAAAGATAAACTATGAGTCAAATCCAAGGCAACTGACTAGATACTGGAAGAGTTCAGATAACTCTTGTTCAGATTTTTATTAGTATTTAAACTTTACATTGATATACCGAACTGATTATTGTGTCTCTTTGCAGTTTTTTCAAAAATATTCTCAGAGTATTTGGAGGTTGCAAAGGCTACATTTTCCAAGTTAAATCAATGGGCATCAGATAACTAGGGGCTGGGTTTTTACAACTGTTTCACTTCTGGAATCATGTTGAGGGCTCACTTGTGTAATACCATTGGAAGCAGAGATCTTTCTTGGGAACAACTGACCACCCCCCTCCATCGGATGTTATACTTAAAAGAACTAAGGCGAAGCATGGAAAACTATACTTATCAGCCCGAACGAAAAATCCTAGCCACCTGGACAAGTTGAAGAAAAATAAGAAGAAGAAGAAGGCTGAAGTTGACCCATCTCAACAGTTTCCCGAAGCAGCTAGTTCGGAGAATCCTAAAGGAATCAATGTCGTTTTGTTAGAGGCAATTGCTGCAACCGTTGGTGAGGCTGCGTCATCGGGTCCATCATTCCAACTCAAGAAGAAGGGTCATAAAAGGCGCAAGGAAGGAGGTGATCGAAGGGCTAGAAAAAAGATGCCATAGGGTCAGAAATCATACTCCGTCCTGTAAACGTTCCCCCATTCTCCCAACTAATATTCCTTCTCAAGAATAAGTACACGATGATCTTCCCTCTCCGGTGTTTCCTACAGTCAATCCACATCCTACTGAGGGTGACATTAACCTTGATGACTTAGGTAATATGCATTTTAGTGAGTTTGAAAATGATGATTTTGAACGAACTTTTCCCCAAATAACCACCATGACCAATGTTATGATTTGTGAAGGAGAGTCTTTCGCAGTATCAAGTGAGCAGGATACTTTGGGCCACACAACCCTGGGTTATATCAGGCAATCGTTGATCTGGTAAGATAAGTCAGGACTCATGCTAATGATATAATTTCTCTTAGAACAAACAATCAAAGTTTAAAGAGTTCTCTTTCATCCGAACACCAGAAGGTGGAGACTTTCGCTAAAGAGAAAGAGCAACTGAAATCCGAGTTGCAAAAAGCAAATGCTACCCAAGAAGATCTCCACACCAAATATTCCAAACTGGAACTACTACTTCTACTGAAATCAAAGCTTTGAAGGAACAACAAACCACTAATGCTAGCACTATTAGCACCTTATCCGGAGAGAAAAAGAATTTAGAGAAACTTCTTAAAGAGAAAAAAGAAGATAATATTCTTCTTAAGAAGAATCAAGCTCAAGAGATAGCTGCAGCAATAGAGAAGTATGCTGCTGGTGTTGTGGATTCCTTGTAAAAATGGATGAAGGTATCAAATCAGATATGATTCTGCTATTTCATGAGACCTTTCCAAAGAAAAACCTAAGACCTTTACTTCGTAGCGTATGAGGAGATACCTTTTCATAACATGCAAGATGGTGATAAACACGGTTATTCTTCACCAAGTGAGAGTGATTCCGACTAGAGAACCAACGAAAGCTCAAGCACTGATGGTAATAGTCTCAAAAAAGACGAAGGTAAGGAAAAAACCGAAGGGAATGAGCCCTAAGGTTATTGTGTTTAGTTTTATGTTTAAGACTAAAGTCCTTAGATGTTCAAGGAATTCTGTTATTTTCTTTCAAATTATGTTTTGTGAACTAAAATCCTTAGATGGCCAAGGCATTTTGTATGATGGTGGATCAGACATATTCTGATCAATGTTTAATGTTAACTTTCCTTTCGTATGTATTTCTTTCTCTTCTTATGCTTAGTATTTAACCAGTATTTAATTTTTCCAACGTGTTTAATGAGCGTTTAATTTGTTGAATCACTTAAAAATAAAAGTGTTTAATTGATTCGATCACTTCAAAGATACTTCATTTGAAGGATGGAAGTATTTAATAAATTTGATCACTTCAGAGATACTTTATTTGAAGGATGAAGGTATTTAATAGATCCGATCACTTCCAAGATACTTAATTTGAAGGATGGATGTGTTTAATGGATCCGATCTCCTCGTACTTACCAAAACGTATAAAAAGGCATAAGATAAATTTTATTTAAAACCGAACATATTATTAAAACCTCCCCGCGCCACCAGGGTAGGAAATAATATGCCCTCTAATATTTACATTGAAGTACGACAAAATAGATATTTACAAGTTTATTTTATTCTAAATACAACCTGAGATGCTCAAAGTTCCATGGGTGATTCAACATGTTTCCTTCTTTATTTTAAAGTCTATATGTTCCTTGCTTGATCCTTTCACATACCACGTATGGGCCTTCCCAAATAGCGCTTCTCATGAAACCTTGATAGTGTGTTGTTCTCAAATATTCCCTCACTCTTTTTTCTTCAATCAGATCCAACTGATTCCTTAAAATTATTTCATTAGCCTGCTCGGAGTAATTTTATATCCGAAATGATGGAAAAATAGCTTCTATAGGTGTGATTTTATCCAACCCATAAATAAGGGCAAATGTAGACTCTTGGGTGCCCGTTCGTGGAGTAGTTCGGTCGGCCCACAATACTTCTTGCAAGTAACTCGACCATTTCCCCGTAGCTCCTTCTAGATTCTTCTTCAACCATGTTAAGATTGTCCGATTAGAAACTTCAACCTGCCCATTAGCCTGAGGGTGAAAAGGAGAAAAGAAGCAATGCTGAAAGTGCAAAATGTTTCCATATCATTATTGTCAAATTGTGGCCCATTGTCTGTTGTAATTCACAGTAAGATTCCAAATCGACAACATATGTTGGCTTAAATAAATTTTATGACCGCCTTAAAAGTGGTTCCAACCAGTGGGGCAGCTTCTATCCATTTAAAGAAAGAGTTTATTTTCACGATTATGGTTCGATAACCTCCGGATGCCATGGGGAGGTCCAACTAAGTCCAAACCCCATCTATCAAAAGGTATGGGTTCATATATTGATTCTATAGGAACTACTGGTGTATGGATTGCATTCCCATATCTCTAGCAAGGATCATATCTCCTGACCATATCCTTGGCATCTGCCATTATAGTAGGCCAATAGTATCCTGCTAGCAAAACCCTCCTTGTTAAGGCCTTATATCCACAATGTGATAATCCATCTCCATCGTGTAATTCAGATAGAACACCTTGGGATTCCTCAAAACCTAAACAATGTAGGAGAGGCCTGCTGAAAGACTTTTTATAAAGATTTTCCCATAACACTAAGAAACCACGAGCCTTGTACTCGATCTTTTTAGCCAAGGCTTTATTTGAAGGTAAAACCCCATCAGAATAAATTGATGTATTTCATACCTCCAATCTTTGGATTGTATGCCAGATATATTCATACTTTCTTCAGATTCACCTTCTTTCCCTTGACTGAACTTATGGAGGGACAATTGCATAAGAATCCATGGGCATTCTTCAGAATAGGCTATGGTAGCTAGAGAATCTACCATTGTATTCTCCGATCTGGGGACATATTTATACCAGATGCTTTTGAACCTTATGCAACTTCCCTTAGTAATTGCAAATACTTTATTAAATGATATTTTTCAGTTTCACATAGCCCTTTAGCTTGATTTATAAGTAACTAAGAGTCACTTACTAACCAGACCCTATTTTCTCCACATATTTGAGCTAGTCTTAACCTAACAATGGCCGCTTCATACTCTGATTAATTATTAGATGCAGCCTGATATATAGTATCACCATAAGGGGAAATTAAACAAATTCCAGCCCCACAACCCATCGTACTAGACCCACCGTCTGTTCGGATAGCCACTCTTTCTTGTTCGTAAGGCCTTTTACTATGAAAATCCACTAAGAAATCGGATATAGCTTGATCCTTGATCGCGGTCCGAGGCGCAAAATCAATATCGTAGTCTCCAAGCTCAACTGATCATTTAGTCATTCTACCCGATATGTAAGATTTTTATAAAAAAATCTTTAAAGGAAAAGATGTTCGAACTATAATTGAATGTGCTTGAAAGTATGGCCTCATTTTTCTGGCTGCTATTACCAATGCCAAGGCTATTTTTTCTAACTTTAAATACCTTTTTTTCTGCTTCCAGCACACTCTTGCTTATGTAATACATCGGACAGGAATAATTATCCACTTCCCTTACTAATACAGTACTCACTACATATTCTGATACAACTAAGTACATATAAAGTTTCTCCCATTGAATAGGTTTGAAAAGCGTTTTGGGTGAAGATAAATATTTTTAATTTTAAGAAACACTTGATCACACTGCAGAGACCATTTAAAGTCTTTAACATTCCTTAAAACTCGAAATAATTGAGCACACTTGTCTGACGATCTTGAAATAAACCTATTCAATGCAGCCAACCTCCTGGTCAGTCTTTGGACTTTTTAGTAGTTCAAGGAGAATCCATAGCCAATAGAGAATTCAATTGATCCAGATAGGCATGTATCCCTTTTTTCACTTATGCCATACCGTAAGAACTTTCCAGACCGGGCCCCAAAAACATAATTCTATGGGTTTAATTTCAGGTTAATGACTTCTAAGTTAGAAAACGTTTCTTGAAGATCGGATATGTGTGTTTCCTTCTCAAGACGTTTTACCATCATATCATCTATATATACTTCTATATTTTCCTGCCAATATAGATAGCAAACATTTTATTTACCAATCATTGATAAGTATCCCCGGCGTTCTTCAACCCAAATGGCATTACTTTATAACAATATATCCCTTTATTAGTAATAAATGTAGTATAATCCTAGTCATTCAGATATACTTGTATATGATTATACCCCAAAAAGGCATCCATGAAGGATAGCAACCTGTTGCCCGATGTGGAATCCACCAACCGATCCATTCTTTTTCTTGACTAAAACGGGGTTGGTTGTCCACAAAGGGTATTGAGATTCTTTGATATGACCCATCTTGGTTAAATGATCAACTTCTTGTACTATTGCATCTATTTTTTGTTGGAAAATTCCTTTTTTCTTTGTACTACCGGTCCAGCATCAGATCAGACTGATAATTTGTGGCAGATCACTTTGTTAGTACCCCAGTTACATCATCATTACCCCATGTAAACACATGTAGATTGTTAGATAGGAAATATAATAACTTTTGTTTCAAACTTAATGTTAATTTAGTTCTAATCCTAACACTTTTGCCTTATACCAGGCAATGGAATTCAACTTCTTTTATGGGTATTATAACACTAGAAGCCTCTCTCAGATCGTCTATTTCATTCTCATCGGTGGAAGGCTCTAGTAGTTGCTATTCCTTATTAACTTTGACTGCCTCTAATGACTTCGAGGTAAGAGTCGTTACATATCACTCTCGAGCCACCATCTGATTCCTTCAGACAACACCCACCTATGCACCCACAACATATTTTAAACATTGATGAACAGTAGAGGCCACATCATGAATCTTAGACATCTAATATTTTCCAAAGATATCATTGCACGATGTTGGGCAGTCAACCACACCAAATAATACCTTTACCGTTTTCTTAAAAGGTCCTCTGCCCAGTAGTACTTCCTCTTCAAACTCACCAATGACATCTGTCAGACTCCCCGTAAACCCCACAATAGTTCTGTTGGAACGTTGAATAACTGAGGGATTTTTCATCTACTCATAAATATTAAAAAAAAAAGTTTGTCGAACTATCAGTGTCAATCAAGATTCTTCGTATGCCATTACCCCTAATTGATGCCCCTATCACAACAGCATCTTCGTGTGGCCCCGCAATATATCTTAAGTCGTCCTCATCAAAGACTATGAAATGAGCTGGGGTTTGGTACAAATGTGTGGACATTTTCCCTTCCAATTGAGTACCCAAGTTGTTACATGCCTTTTTTTTGGACAACTTGAGGGTGCTGTTACGGTGTCTCCCCCAAATATAGTTAATGATTCAAAGAATTTCACCATATCGGAAACTATCGCACACTTACCTACTATCACCCTCACCTGATTCCGATCTGGGTTAGGATCAAGATATTCAGTGTCCACATCAAATCTTTCAACAATCATCATGGTATCTTCCTGTCTGGATGTTCCTGGGATTGTTGAAGAAGTCGTTCGGGGAGCGTTGGCATTAGAATGTGTATTATTCGGTCTTCTGCCCCTTGTTTTTTAAAAAAAGCGCCTAACTTTTGTCTTTCAATGAGATTTTGTACTTCTTGCTTCAATGATATACAATCATGCATGTCATGACCCACATAATGACGATACTTGCAGAAATGAGTATTACAGGTTTCTCTAAGGGACTGCAATGGGGCTGGCCTTCTAAAGTGTACAATATTTTAGTCTTGTTGTAAATTGTAGCTACACTCTCTCTCAACTCAGTAAACCATTCAGGCTGAACCCATTGACCCCTTTACTTCTAACTTGTTGGTTTTGATTTTACTAATTCTATATGGGCCGCTTTGATCCATGTCGGGTTTTCTTTGATTTGTAACCAAATTGAGTTGTTGCTGGTGAAATTGACACTGTAGTGGTGGATTTATTCAGACGAGACACTTTAGAGTTCTTAGTTTCTTCAACAATAATATGCTGTCCAACTTGATTTAACAGCCCCCGAAAGTCATCTCTTTTTTCTGTGTTACTGAGTCGGTCAAATCACTCGGACTCAAGCCTTGTCTTAAAGAGGAAATTGTTACTTGTTCAAAACAATCAGCTAGCCCATTCTTCGTGTTCACAAACCTACTAAGATATTCTTTCAAGTATTCGTTTGGCTCTTGGAGAACAATGAATAATTGTATCACCATTCCACTTAAGCTCATTGCTTCCTACAAATTGCTTCCGGAATGCTACGCAGAATATGTCAAAATTCTTGATAGATCCATGAGGAAGACTGTTGTACCACTTAAGGGCACTTCTTTTGAAGGTTTGTAAGAAATCTCGGCATAGCAACTTGTCGTCATCATCAAAATTCATCATAAGTTTTTTAAATTGCTCGAGATGGTTGTCTGGATCTTTGCTTACATCATACTTCTCCATTTTGGAACTGTCAAATCGCTTGGGGTTATTCCCGAAGAGGATTTTTGAAGACTATGGCTAAATACAGTGTCTTCATTGGAAGTAACAAAAATACCTCGCTCGGACTGAAAAGAAAATGGATCGATCAGCAAACGGTCAATGTGGTGATCGAGTGAACCTTTTATTTCCCTTGATACTTTTTAATTCTACTTGTCTGTCCTTTTTTCTTGAATATTTCTTGGACAATCTTAATTTCTTCTTTAACGACCTTCATCGCTGCTGGATAAGAGTGATTCTTCAAGGTCGGTATCATTGGGTGAACTATTGGAAGACTCCGATGTCGTGCTCATCACTCGTTTAGACAGATGTGTTTTCTTAAAACTCACATGAGTCTTGATGGGCTGCTCATTTTCACCAAGATTATCAATAGGATGGAGCACATATGCATCATACTTTTTTTTATTCCTTTTTCAGCTTGTTTATGAGCCCTTAGAGCCTCAATCTCAGCCTTTAGCGAATCACGTTCATCCTGCAAAGATCGTCTTTTATCACCATCGTGATTGACATGAGACACAGTAATGTGCTCATTATTTTCTCTCACATCTTCAACCTCTGGAGGTGGAACGTTTGTACATTCAGATCCATCCGAACTGGTTTATTTGCTGGTTTTGAATATGAGATTTAGGCACCGTCGCCTCCCACTGTGGTCGCCAATTTGGTGTGGATAATTTACAGTATGAGGGTATTTTGGGGTAGTTTGTCAATTGAGTATTAACTTTTAAGTAATAGGTAGAGAGATAAGAGAGGTGTGTGCTTGTATTTAATATCTCTAGGAAAAGTCCAACCTATTAAATGAGGTTGGTTGGGGTATTTATAATGGTTTTGTGACCTATGGGACATCCGGGTCGGACTTTAAATTCCAAAATCAAAGACGGGTCAGCATTCAGCACACAACTGAATCATGGTCCATTTAGGTTTACTATTTTATGAAAAAGTCTAATATAGACGATGCCTGAATCATTCCTTTAGATTAGACGGAAGGACACTTCCAAAAATATCGGACCCTTATCCATTATAAATAAATAATAAATAAATAAATAATAATAATCCATAAGTAATAATAGTCTATAAGTAAATAATATACGAAAAAACAAAAAAACCTAGAAAGAAAAGAAAAAGAGTTTTGCGTTTATTGATTTGCTTGTTATTGAATCCTCCATCGTGAGTTAAAACAGCTTACAAAACTGTTGTGGTCCGCCCAACTGACTATTAATTAAAAAAATTAAATGAATATTCTTGTAGTGCCTGTTGGTCTGGTATTTCGGACCGAATCGAACCGATCGATTTCGGTTTGATTTTAGGTACGAAATAGAAATTTATTCGGTCTGGTCTGGATCGACAAGATTAGTAGTATTGTCCGGTTTTATAAAAATCCGAAACGAATCGGACCGATATCACCCAGCACCTACGTGTTTTAAACAAAATTTTTCTCTTATTCCTATTTGCCTTTCTACTATATTGATGGACGACCTTTTTTTGGTTTGGATTTAGATCTTTGTTTTCTGCCCACTGCACTTTATCCTATTCTTTTTTGATAATAAAAAGAAAATGCAACTATAACCGGAATAAAATGTATTTTTAACAAAACCATTGCTGGCTTTGCCCAAGTTTTGATCCTCACCCCATTTTAGATTCCTGTAAATGTAACACTTTTTACTGTCACATTCTTTACACAATCCTCTATCAGTTGGCTTCCTAAACTTCATGCTGATTCCATGATCCAGGCTGAAAGTATATAAAGATTTCATAATATAAAATGGTCGGAACATAAAACTTAAGCTCAATTTCAGAACATAAAACTAAGAGGCGGATTCAAGTTAAATATTACAAATTGTGATGTTGTCGTAAATTTTGTATCATTTTATAAGTTACCATGCTTATTTATGAGTAGGTTACGTGGGATAAATGACATGTATATATTTCGGTTCGATTTTTTATCAGTTTTATCGGTTTATCAGTTTTATCGATTCGGTTTTGAACCGATTTTATTATTTTGGTTTTTTATCGGTTTTAATTTTTAAATAGAACCGCGAACCAGACCGTTAAATTTCGGTTCGATTATCGAACCGGTTTTTACCGGTTCGATTCCGGTTCTTGGTTCTTTGAAACCATTAACAGCCTTAGTAAGGTTCTATTTGAATATATTTCGTTAGGATATAAAGTTTCATCCTCATTTAATTCGGTTATAATTGCAAAATTTAATCCTATTTCAATTTAATATCACCCTAGTTGAATTTTAGTATGTTTGATTAATTTATTTCGATTTAATTCGGTTATAATTGTAAAATTTAATCCTATTTCGATTTAATATCATCGTACTTTAATTTGAGTATGTTTGATTAATTTATTTTGATATATTTTTAATTTTGTTATAAATGGTCCGATTTACAATTTTTGTGGGTAAAAAGCTTTAAATTAAACTAAAACAACGTTCGTACAAATATCTAAGGCATATCCCGAAGGAAAACAGGAGAAACTAAAAGAGAATCAGTGCGAACTAATGTTACATAACTCAATATCGATATGAAATTGAGATGTAGAATAACATAAACCGCGAGAGATATAACAAAGAAACATAAGGAAGATATGTAGTAGATTTAAACAAGGAGGCAGCAGTAACGAGCAACGAACATGACCAACAAGGAGAGGAGAGAGATCTACAAAAGACAAGAAACATACAAATAAATAAATTTATAGAGAAATAACATAGGCCATCAAATATTGGTGTCATAGATATTGAACCGTAGATCCGAGAAAAACGGTAAGAAACGGAAAAGGCAAGAGCATGTGGGGAACCAAAAATTCTTGCATTCTTCTTCCTCCAAACATGGTAAATGACCGAGGCAAAGAAAGAACGCCAAAGATGACGGTTTCGAGAAAAAGACCAATATGATGTCTCACTAACTCAAGAATACCAACATCGAGTGTTAGTCGGGAATCCTAGCTTGGATCTAGCATAGTTCGAAAGACTTTGGGTGAAACTACAGTCATAGAGGATATATGCAATAGTTTTCAGAGTCCAAATTGCATAAGACACACTCGAGTGAGGTATTTAAACCCCAACTCAGAAGCCTGTCACGAGTAGAAACATTTCCATAATTTGCAAGCCAAAGAATAAAAGAGTGACAAGGAATATTAAACTTATTCCATATGAACCCGATCCATACGATAATTGGGTGGACGTACAAATGACGTTATAGGTATCAATGATCTTGAAGTTAGAATTTTCAGTCTTCGTGATCCAATAGTAAACGTCACTGAAGTTTATATTTGGTGGAAGTAGAGAGAGAATGAGATTGTTAATCTCCTAAAGATTGATGTGATTCATTGTTCTCGCTGATCTGATATTAGATGACAAGTTCCACCGACCATCGTTGATGATATTAGAGACCTTGAGATTTTTCCCGAGCCTATATTCTTTGATGATGTTATTGCCATAATGATTTACCAGAAGGGTAGGGAGAATCCAAGAATTATACAAGAATGATGTACCCAATCCATTGTCAATTGCCACATTGTACAAATTACTAGCCATATGTGAAGTCGTAATATTTTCCTCCAAGTCCAAGAGGTGGAGGAACCAAGATCAAAATCCCAAAAATGGTTATTTTTCATTTTTTCGGATTTGATCCAATCGCACCACATAAAGTATTTGTTATTACTAATTATAGACGATAGATGTTTAAGGAAAACCACCTGATTCCAGGTTTTTAGATCTAGAAATCCAAAGACGCCCTCCATCAAGAGAGTGGTAATATTTGACCATGTAACCTTAGCCTCATGAATCCTCATATCAGGGCCCGACCAAAGGAAACGACGCAAGTATTGGCACAATTTTTTGAGAACCTTAAAGGGAACGATAAATATAGACGACTAATAAACTTGTCCCATAAATAAGACTGACTTGATAAGTTGGAGCCTATCCGTGTAAGATAGGAGCATAGAAGTCAAAGATTCAATCATCGATGTAATTTTATATAGAAAAGACGACATGCCGTGTGAGTGAGGCCCCCATTGAGAAGGGGGACACCTAGGTATTTAATTGGAAGGGTACCTTCGTTGTAGAGAGAGAGAGAGAGAGAAAGAGAGAGAGATTGAATCCCGAGAGAAATATTTGACGTTTGGCAGGGCTAATTTGGAGGCATGATAGCAAAAATAAATCATCCAAACCCTATTTCATAAGAAGGAGAGAATTGAGGTTGCAATGATAGAAAATCATTTGATCATCAGCGAGGCAGAGGTCAACGATTTTGAGTTTGTGATATTTCTAGTGAAATTGGAAATTTATGTTGTTATATTTATTCTTTAGGATAGAAGATAGAACTTGCATGAAAAGAACGAAGACAAAATCAGAAGGATGATCTCTATGCTTGAGGACCATTCTACCATGGAAGTTACGATGGAGGGCACAATTTATGATGATGTTATAGTAATGAGAGACAATACATTGTTTGATCCACGTGATCATCTTTCCTGGAAAATTCAGTGCAACAAGAATGTCAATGATGAGATGCCAACGAACATCATCAAATGTCTTCATCAATTCAATTTTAGGGGATACCTGCTTGCCCCTACAATTGGTATGATAACCCTTTATGATTTCTACAGATAAAATGATGTTATCAGAGATGTTTCTCCCAACAACGAAAACCGACTAAGATTTATCAATAAGATAATGGAAGGAATCTTTGATTCGATTGACGAAAATTTTGGATATGGTCTCATTAGGACATTGAGCAAGGCGCAATATGCCTGAAATAAACAACCATATAATGGGAATCTTTTTTGGGAATGAGCACAATGGAAATGAAATATTTTTTACTTTAAAAAATTCAAGAATTGATTAACTCAAAGACCCCATTGCAGATGTTTCTGCCCATGATGTTCCAAGAGCCCTTAAAAAAACTAGAGCTGAAACCATACAAATAAAGAATTAACCATGGTAGAGAATTTAATTTTCTCACATGTAATCCTACGGGTCACTAAGATCTTATCCTCGTTATTAACCTTGGTGAAGAGGAAAGACGAGACCTTTTCCAAATCAGAGTAACCCAGGGGGTGTCAGCTTCCAAACAAATCCTTGAAATAGCTCACAAGGACACTAGTAAAGCTTTCTCGGGAACCGGACCAGAACCCAACGGATAAGAACCAGACCGAGAACCGGAACAAATTTTAACGGTCCGATTCGCGGTTCTATTTTAAAAATCGAAACCGAAATAATAAAGCCGGTAAAGAACCGAACCGATAAACCGAGTTAAAACCGCACTAGATAAAACCAATAAAACTCGGTATGTATATTGTGTTATACTTATCCCATGCCGTAAAAAGGTAAAAAAATTACCAAGACATCATAGTTTTTTCAAAAAAAGTTCTCTAGTCCTTTGGTTTTAACTTTTAAATAAACTTAAACCACAAAAAGCCTGGTTTTAACTTCATTCTGGTTATTAAGTACGAATTACAGATTGAGATTGATGTGAAATACCATATGAAAATGTGAAATACTATATAAACCTGTACCTGGTCCTAGATAATTTTTTTAGATTTTTCTCTCTTTTAACTTACCATTATTTTAACCGTTTATTTAAATATACTATAAAGTTTACGATTTTAAAATACCATAATTTAAGCACCATGTATATGACGTGGATGTCACAAATAATTGATGGGCACTCAACTTACAATGCACTTATACTATTCACTTCGTTATGTCAAAGATAAACGCCCACACAGAGCTTTTTATTCTTCTAAAATGAACGTTTAAAGTCTGATTTGTCGGACGTTGCCTGAGTTTCTTACAGTAAGCTTGCATGGCAGTCAATTTCAAACGGTGAAAGTTTTTGTCAATGCTACCGTTTCATTGGAGCTTGTTTCTTCTTCAGTTCTTTCTGTTACTACTACAGGTTCTCCCAATGCTTTCCCTAATATTTCAACCAGATCGAATAGTCATTGGCGCTTCGCAAGAGTCGGTCCATAAAGAAAAAGTTGAAGTTTTTTATGCTGTACGATGGAAAGTTGGATACACCACTGAAATAAACTATGGTTTTCAATCAACCTCTCGTGTCTGGAAAAATATTGTCATGAATTCCACATCGGTTTAGTTAAAACATGAGACAACGCACTGGTCCAATATATATAAAGACGGACAAACCTCCTACTTAACCAAAAATTGTCGAAAAAAAAACAACGGTGGCCCAAAACCAAATGAGGTCAATAATACAACTAATTTAATTTTTTGTTGTTGTTGTTGTTTGTCGGTAAACCGAATCGATTTTTATTGGTTTTGTTTTATAGAATTAATCTAATTGGTCCGGTTTGGTCCGGTCCAGTTTGAACTTAAATATTAAACAATTCGGTTCGGTTTTGTCAAGAACCTGACCAAGCCGGATCAATAACAGCTCTAGACACTAGCAACACTGACAAGTGTCTTATTGCGGAATACATGAGTTTTAATACTGTTTTGGAAGAATTTGGTAATCCCTTCACCAAGCTTAATCCAGTTTTCTTTAGATTTTTGTTTGAGAAATAATTCTTCAGCTCGACTGAAGAAGATGAAAGATAAAAAATCTTCAATTTCATTAGAAGCAAAAACGGGATTAAGAGGATCTTTAGCAAGACAAAAGAGTGAACATGAAAAATATTTTCTTGAGCATTAAAAACTCTCGAACTAATGTCATTATATTCTTTACGGTTGAGACAACTAAGCTCCAATTGAAAATGACTCAGTTTATAGGAAACCAAACTCATACTATGACAATTGGTGGGAAGATTCCAACTATTGGAGACAAAATATCTTTGAAATTGGGATGGAATTACCACATATTATTGAATTTGAACGGTTTTTTTACTCTTTCGAGGGGCCCCAGAGTTGAGGGTAACCATGGTGTTGTAAGAGGATCGAAGAAACCCATAGTGGGCGATAAACATGGGAAAAAATCCATCATAAGTCAGAATTGACTAAAATGCGGTCAATTTTAGAGAGAATCGGGTTTGTCAGTTGTATATTAATCCATGTGAAATAGAAACCGATTGAGCGTAGGTCATTGAGTTCACACTAGTAGCAGCAATTGTTGAATTTTTCAGTTGACGAAGAAACATTATCAGTAGAGCCTAAACACTCCTTTGGCTTGCTAATAGCATTGCAGTCACTAAGGGTGACATATGGAATACCATGATCTTGGGCTGCAATTGTCACAAGATCCTTCCATAACAGAATACAGTTTGAGACTACGTTGAAAGCATAGATGGCAGTAAATCAAAGTTAGAAGGAAGATTGTGACATCTAACCTTCCAATGAATGTGTTGAGGAGATTAAGATAACATAAAGATACTAATTACACCAGGGTTCCATATTATCGAAATCCTACTTAGAGGGTGGGATTGATGATTGGTAATAACATACAAAAAAGGAACCATAAATCCCATACACAGGGCCCCGCCCCTAAATTAGTACCTTACGTTTCCTTAATCAGCATCGGCGCCGACGACGCTTTATTACCGAAAAAGAACTCAATTATCATGTAAATAGATACAGACTCTGACCACCACCGATTATCAATTCGAAACTACGAACCGGTTGAATCTGACCTTTTCAGACTATCAAATAATGAGCAGGACCCTAACGTAAAAAAAACAGAGGAGTCGACGCACGGGGTACATGGTTTGCGAGAACCGGAATTGGGGGCAACGTCGACGCACATATAACATGGAACCATTGCACCGAGCAGAGGCTCAAATCTGTCGATGAGACATCATGACTGTCCCAAACCACCAACAATGATTTGCTCGAAATATGACAAGGAAGAAGAGAAGACTTGTCCCACTGTGGTCCCAAAAACGGATCCTTGCTTACCATGATGGTGGAAATAGAACAAAATAGTGGATCGACATGAACATGATAAGGGAGACAAACATAGGAAAAACAAAGAAATTAAAGAGGCAAAAGAAACAAATGGAGACGACGACGTCGATAGTAGAAGAAGAATTTGGAAAACCATAAACATTTCATTGCATCACGATCCTAACATTAAGGTCATAAAATAAAAAGGAAAAAGCTGACTAGAAGGTTGCAAAGACACCATCACCTTCAACACATGGCAGTGGTGGTCGAAGAAGAAACTGTGTGAATCATGAGGCATTGTCGATAAATAAAATAAGGAAATAGAGTCATAACAACGATGGTTTGAGATTAGTGTGGGTTCAGAGCTCTGTTCTTAGCTCTGGAAAGAGAAAGAGTTGTTGCTTTATGCAGATATTTTTAATAGTTTATTAGATATTTAATAGGTTTTTTATTAAAAAATTAATTTTATTAAAAACAACTAAGTTTTATAAATAATTTTAGTGAGAAGAAAACATATTAAGATAATTATCATAAACGAAATAGTTGAAATAAGAAAAAAAACCCGAATATACAATATATAATTAACCAGATAACGTGATTAGAATTTCAATTTTACTCGAAACAGAAGAAACTAAAACATTTATCATACAACCAAATATTTGAAATATGATAACCACCGAATACATAAAATAAAACTTATTTTTTATAAGGATTGATATTCATAAAATAAAATATAAAAAAATAAATCCTTAAGTCCCCATTCTTCATCCTCAATCGTGGGAGCTTATACATGACCGTGTCAGTCAAGTCCACATTTGCGGATTCGACTCTCGTTATCTAATACCAATACAAGTTTATCATTTTTCAGTATATCATTAAGTTCATCTTTAATTATACAAAAGATACTAACCATGCCCGATGAAGGGGTATATGCATGTAAAGAAGTGTGTGCGAGTGAATAAAGAGCATTTAGAGATTCACCAAAATGTTGATAGTAAACCCAAGTTCATTTAGTTGCATAGTAAAATTAACTATGAAACAAACTTAACTTACTTTGGATCTTGGCAGACTAGAGAAAGATAGAAAGTATATGCGGAAACCAAAAAGTATATATTTCTGCATCAATAAAGATACAATTAGTTTAAGATCAAATAAAAAAACCCTATTAACTATAAAGAAACTAAACTTACTTTGGATCTTGGCAAACTAGAGAGAAATAGAAAGTATAAGCGGGAACCAAAAAGTATATATTTCTGCTTCAACAAAGATACAATTAGTTAAAGATCAAATAAAAAAACCCTATTAACTATGAAACAAACTTAACTTACTTTGGATCTTGGCAAACTTCGATCAATTTCCTCCTCCTCATACTACTTGAAACACTAGGTATTTGTGGTGGCTTTAACTGTATTGCTGGATCCTTATTTTTTCCGCATGATTTCTACCCTTGAGGTAGAGGAGGTTGTGTACATTCATCAACCGTTCACATGTCATGCATATATACTTCATAATATGATACACCTTCCACTTCGTCCAAATGCGTCGATCATGAGTATATATCTCTTGATTTCTTAGAAAAATATTTCCTATATTATCTGTATATAAAATAGGATGGTCAACATATTCACTAACACCCATCAATTTTTTCAAAAGAAAATGAGATATCAATATCTCATAAGGTAGATATTGTTTTATGATTATTTTTTATATGCCTAATCATCAAAGTGGATAAATTTACAAATTTTCCTTGAAATAATGGAATGGTTACAAATATTATAATATAAGTCATGCATGATTATTTATTATTAACCATAATGAAACAAGCATTACTTAACTACATTTCTAATCTACGACTTCTAGTCAAGTTCAATTAAGTAGCAACCATACTTTCCTTACCTTTGGGAACCGAATGAGCTCTAGCGTTATTCAATAAGTACTCTGAACATTCTAATGCCAAATGCCAATTATTACCCCATACACAAAAATATTATGCTAATCTCATATATTCATCACTTAAATAACACATGGGTATACCAAATTCCTTCCCAATGTAAATTACATAAATTGTAAATAATATACCCTTAGTTTTCAATTGAAAACGTTTACCAACAACTACGATATTTTTTTTTAATTATACCACAATCCTAAACTCTTAACCATTAAATATATATTAATTAACTTAAATTGTCTAAACATTTAATAATAATTTACCCACTTGGAATTCCTCTAATTTTTCATGTGGCCAAATGTTTGGGGGAGGGGTATTACTTTTCTACTCATTAAGCATATCTTTTCTTATTATTCTCCTCTTTTTCTTTATTTTTGTTCTGATGATATTATTTGGGTAAAAAACATCACAGGTCCTCCATGTTTGTCACTTGTAACACATTAGTTCTTATTCTTTGTCTTTGTAATAAACAAGTCCCCTATGTTTTAAAAATGTAACAGACAGATCCTTTTTTGTAATAAATAGGTCCTCATGTCTGTAATAAACACGTCCCTCACGTTTTTAATTTGTAATAAACAGGTCCTTCAAATTTCAGAAAATGATCTGTTTGTTACGTTTTTAAAACATAGAGGACCGATTTATTACAGAGACAAAGAATAGGGACTGATGTGTTACAAATGACAAACATGGAGGACCTGTGGTGTCTTTAACCCATATTATTTCTTCTTGATGATGTGATACTGCGAGTGTACAATATTTATACCCCCTCTTTGAAGTCATTTTAGAAATTTAGATGAAGTTTTAATATTATGGAATATAGTTAAGAGAATGAGTAGAAAAACTTTGAGATATTAGTGGAGGAGATGGAGTACTGTGCTTGAGATAATTTTGAGTTAAGATAACTTTGAGATATGAGGGATGAGTAGTGGAGAGAAGACTATAGATTTAATTATAGAGAATACCAAGAGAGGACAACTAAAAATAAACCAGTCTTAGCGGGGTACATTTGATATTATATATGTTATTTTACATCTGATTGAACCTAAATGAGTACCTCAAAGAAGAATGATATATTATCGTTCAATTTCCAATTACAATGCTCAACAAATTTCATAAGGTCTTGTACAATGTATGAGATATTAATGCTAAAGATAAAATTATGTCATTTATTTTGATGATGTATCCGCTAACCCCATAACTATTGATAGACTTAAAATTGAATGCAAACCAGATTGCAATAAACGTTTCCATACTAGATGTTTATGTTATTTACTCTAATCAATTGCAAATGATAGAATAAACTAAATAATCACAGATTTTATCGAGCAAATTAGAAAGGTGGTTCCACTAGTAATGACCTCGGGTCCTCGGAAATGTGAATATAATGAATTTGTCTTAACTAGTGAAACAAAATTCAAAAACATTAATTATGGGTACGTGCTTATCTTTTTAGGCAAGATGTTAAAATGTTTTATGACAAACATAAACCTAAAAACGTCGGGGACCATTACCAACCTCTTTCTCATGTCATGAACTAATAGTTTCCTTGCTTAAGAGTATACTCATATCGTTTTACATAATATAGTCCTAACGTTCATTTGACCCTTGAACGTGTTATAAATATTGTCATGCATTTACATGCAAATATAAGAAAGTATATGTGTCGCGATATAATTCCCAATATGGAAGAAACATTTACTAAGTATTTTCATATCATCTCACACGCTTATGTTATTTGGTAAATTTTAAATCATTGTCTCAAACTAAATTTCTTTCACATATATATTGAGAAGTTTTATATTAGTGTCATACTTGATAATGTTTGTGATTACAAGAAATATTATCAAGATATTCCAACTAACTTGTTTAAAATGTATTGTTCTTATGCTACGAAACACAAGAACAATAATTGTAGTTAATCCCCAAATTTAGCTCGTAGTAGTAGTATGAGAAGCAAAATTATGTCTCATCATATCTCCTTGAAAAGTATTATCAAAATTTAGCTCGTAGTAGTAGTATTATCTTCATCTTTAGTGCTTGAGTTTGAGTTTGAGTTTGAATTTTATTGTTAGGATTTGAACATATTACTGTTTGAGTTAGAACGTTGCATTAGGCTTGTTTTTAGAGTTGTTGCATTAGACTTGTTTTAGTTTGAGAGAATTACTGTATCTTCATCTTTTATGCTTGAGTTTGAGTTTGAGTTTTATTGTTACATTTCGACAGATTACTGTTTGAGTTAGAATGTTGCATTAGCCTTGTTTTTAGGGTTGTTGCATTAGACTTGTTTTAGTTTGACATAATTTTTACATTAGACTTGTTTGAGTTAGAATGGTTGGATAGTTACAGGTTATATTTGCAAAAAATGTACTGGTGATGGTGGGGTAGAAAAGAAGTTGTTGGTGATGTTGGGATAGATGCAAATATCGATGGTTGGGTTGAAGAAAACATTGGAGAACCTTTCGCTGAAGATTCATCGAATTGGACTACTTTCATAGAGAAGTTAAGGCCTGAGGTTCGTTGGGGGGGGGTGGTATTGAGGTTGAATCAACTGCCTTCGAGAAACATATCCCTGAAGTAGCGGTTGAGGCCAATGATGAGGCTGAAGAGCAGATGTCATCCCCACCATGTCAACAGCAACAATCTATCCTAGCTGAACAGCAAGCAAAGGCGGAGAATATCGAAAAGGACTATGTGGCATCGAATGCTCTGAATACAATGGCAAACTCCGATGTAGAGCTCGACGATGATATTGAGATGTGGTATTATTTTGTTGAGTTCAATTCGGCTGTACCCTTAGCAAGTTTAGAACAAAAGTCGGGCATGAATTCAAAACTACAGTTGAGCTTAAAGCGGCTATAAAATCATGTTTCTATGTTCAGTAGAAGGTTGCCCTTAGAAAGCATACTGTAACACAATGGGATGCAGTAATAAGTGGGTGCTAAAGAGGGTGGACAACCATATTAAAACATTTGGATAGCTAAGTACTATCTACCACAGTGGGAGGCACATATCAACTGGTCTGTTACCTCCTTAATAACCTCCCTAAGTAGAGAGTTTTTTGTGCGAATTAATCGACATAAAGGGTATAAGGCTAAATCTATAGCTCATGAGGTAATTTTAGGAAATAATAAGCAGCAGTTCGAAGTTGTTGGATTATAGTAAGGAGATTATCATAATGAATCCAGGTTCTACTTGTATTATTAAGCAAGCGAACAATGTGTTTGAACGATTCTACGTATGTTTGGGACCCGTTAAGAGGGGATTCAAAGAAGGGTGTAGGCCGATGGTGATCTTGGATGGGTGTTTTTTAAGGGAGCATTTGGAAGCCAACTGTTAGTGGTTGTTGGTGTTGATGCTAATGATCAGATGTACCTGGTTTCGTGGGCTATTGTGGATAACGAAAACAGATCAAGTTGGAGTTAGTTTCTACACTTGTTGGAAGAGGACCTTGATATCCAAAACCAGGGAGATTGGTTATTTGTGAGTGATAAACATAAAAGGTTGGTCCTTGCTTTGCTGGAATATTTTCCCAACTCCGAGCATAAGTTTTGCTGTAGGCATTTGTATACCAACTTTAAAAAAATCTACCTCGGTCGACTAGAGAAAACGATATTTTGGGCAGCAGCTAGAGCCACATACCTTGGAGAGTTTAATGCAGATATGGCAGAGATGGAAATAGTGAATTTTGAAGTATTCAATCGGTTAGAAGATAAACCACCCGACCAATGGTCTAGAGCCCACTAGGAAGAGGACACATGCTGCAATATTCAGACCGCTAATCTAGCAGAGACTCTCAACATGGTAATTCTACACCTAAGGGAGAAATGCATCATAACATTGATGGATGGTATTAGAATGCAAACAATGAAAATAATAGCTAATCTTAAAAAGAAAAGTGCTACCTGGAAGGGTGAAGTCTACCCAAGTATATTGAAGAAGATGGAGTTGAGTATGGAGGTAGTTAGAAGGTGATGGATTGAAGAATCAGGAGGTACCCAGTATGAAATCAAATTAGGGGAGGACAATTTGTCGTAGACATTTACACAAAAACATGCTCTTGTAGGAGTTGGAAATTGAGTGGTAGACCTTGTGCTCATGGTGTTGCAGGTATATAGGCTGAAAATAAAAGACCTATCGACTTCATTCTCTCTTGTAACTGAATATCATCTAACAAAGCCATCTATGAGCATACTATCAACCCCATTAACGGGTTGTTGCTGTGGAAAAAAAATCTGCATTTCCTCCCTATCAGCCACCATTTATGGAAGTCAAGAGGAGGAAAGGGTAATAAAAAGGCAGAGGCACAAAAGTGAGCTTGAACCACCTACTCGAGAAAGACTGTCTAGGAATTTTATTCTTTTAAGGTGCACTATATAAAAGAAACCGAGCCAAAATAAAAGGAGTTGCCTAGCCACTGGAGAGAGCTTACAGGCTACTACCGGGGTTGAGAGAAACGAGAGAGGTGCTGCAGATAACTCACAAGTTACTGCTGGGTCTGAGCCAACTGATAAAACTATAAAATATATAAACAATAAATAAACCAATTCTCAATTGAGGTAAAAACAAAAGCTAAATCAAATACAAGCACACATAAGCTAAATAAGCATCCAAATCAAACAAAGAACAATACATTCCTTTTCAATTCCAGTTCTCAACAATGCTGATAAAGCAACAACAAGTGAAAATGAAGCTAAAAAATTAAATTACTTCTCCAAACCAGTTCTTAACATGGCTGATAAATGGATCAAATCAAAAATTAAATTCCTGAAAACTAGTTTTTAACAAGACCGATAAAAATAAACAGACAAGAAATATAGGAAAACAATATCAAGTAACTAACTTTTGTCTTGAGACTACCATTCTCAGCTTCAATCTTGCGTAGCTTTTTCTTCAACATAATAATTACTTATTTGGAATGATCAAGAACCGATTAATCCACCCACTCAAAAAACCCACATTATCTTTCAGTAGTCTGGAAAATTAAACCGATTTAGGGTTTTAAAAAACTAAGATTCTAGACATAAATTAAGATTTTCATTGAAGAAGATTTAGGTTAGATTACACTTACCATATAGTTTATGCACTAATAAAATCTCCTCTCTGGATTAGAATCTGTCCACAAAGTAAAAATTAGCAAAGGTTTCCCACAAAAGCATGTCGATACCGAATCTCGATTTTTTGTATGAGGGAAAGTGGTAGAGCTACTAGAGATTAATGGAGGATGAAGAGTTGGAATTATTTTACTGGATTTCAGGAAACGAATTGGAGAGAAGAAGAAAGGAATAAGAAGAATGAAAAAAGTGGAGAGAAGAGAAACGATTCGAGGAAGAAGAAGAAGTATATTTTTATAAAGTTTTCATGTATTTCTTTAATTAAGTAACATATTTTTATTTAAGTGCTGCCAGGTCAACAAAACTTTCCATCTCAGCAACACCTATGCCAACAAGGATTTTGGTCAAATGACAATATCGTACCTAAAGTTAAGGGACCAGTGGTGATACAAAATTATGGTGACTATGGTGACAAGTGGGAGGTTCTCTTGGATTAGAGGATCTGATGGAGTAACTTTATGTAAAGCTGATAGTCCAAGTACTACCAACGAACTTTTGAAAGTCAATGGACTCTCTGTCAGCAAATGCGATAGTCCAGGAGCGATATATTGTTCAAAGCCTCTCCACAAACTACCAACGGACTTTTGAAAGTCAAAGAACTATCTGTCACCAAATGCGATAGTCCATGGGCGATACACTATTCAAAACCTCTCCACAAACTACTAGTTACATTGACTTAGATTTTTGGATGAGGATCTATAAATCTAAGGTTATAGATATTGGGACTTAAAATCCAAGTATGATTAGTCTTAAAATAAAACGTTTGTACCTGAAGTATAATAACAATAAAATATGTTAAAATATTAATTAATTTTAAATATATATTTTATATTAGAATACTCCCCGACACTTGAACCATTTATAATAGAATAATTCTATTATAATATTTTCGTGAATCAGATCAACAAAATATTCTTTTCACCTTTTTCTCTCTAAAACTATAAATTCAAAATTTGTCTCCTCCATTATACACCTCTATGTTTTCTTTTTCTAAAAAGCCGTCTACCCACTTATACCCACCGCCGGCATTCGTTTTGGTTCATTTGATTTATCGCTGAATGAGTACAGGTAAAACATTTCATCTAATTATGCTAAGTTATTTAGAGTATTAAAATATTAAAATATTAAAATATTAAAAGAATTAAAATATTAAAATATTAAAAGAATTAAAATATAAAAATAAAAATAACGAATTTACAACTAGAACCGTGACAACTTTTAATGGTATGGTGTATTCGTATTGTTTATATTATGCGTTTATTTTAGGCAACTTCCCTTTCATTACTATCTATAAAACATATCCTTTACTCGAAACACACAATCTAAGACTTTGACTTTTAAAATGTATGTAGTGACGTTAAAAACAGTTACCACTTAGCAGACAATAGAGAAACGAACCAAACTGTCATGCAAAAGATTTTGAACTTTAGGATTTGATTTACACATCTTCTACGTATATAAGTATATTGGAATTTTATTTTATTTAAAAGACAGGATCGAATTGCAACAAGTGCGTTCTTAATTTAGAAGATCTGAGACAAGTCGATGTTGCAGTTTGTAATTTTGTTTTTATGGCTAGGTTATTATAAAATTTCGTTTTGTTATAACGAGATATCTAATTTAATAATTTGAAAATGACTAAAATACCGTTGATATATAAAAACTCTAAATTATTTGGAATTTAATTCACCCATCGTACATAACAATCACGTAATACTAAAAACTAGTCACTTTGATACATATTAATATAAATTTTAAAAATATTTAAAACATAAAATTATATTAATATATTTATTAAAATAAATTATTGATCTACTAAATTAAAAAAAGTTTGTGTGGCATTAGAGAAGTAAAAGATTTATGGATTCGTAAAAATTGTATAAATTTTTCCAATCATATAATTATAACTAAAAATGATAAGTTATTAAAGAATAACATTGTTATGGAAAAAACTAACAAAGAAAACACCAAGTAGTAAATTTTATTGATCAGAAAAGAGTGTTACATTATTTGTCGGTTTATTTGCTTATTTATATCCGCTAATAAATCGTTACTACAATGTTTAACTTGACTAACTACACTTAAGACTCATCGTACGACCTAAATTAATGGTCGTTAAGTTAGTGGGTTGACTAGTTCAATTAATGGTACTTAAACCGTTGTTTTGACGATTTCCTTTGACGCTGTACCTTGGTCTGCTTCATCCGTACCGTAGACCGAGCTCCAGTCCACTTTCTACTTTTCTGCTCCACTATGTCATTTGTCTGGCTTCGCTTTGCCTCATTAGATAAACTATCATTTTTCATTTTCTTCATCCCTCTCATTACTTGCTCGATGGGTCTTTCGCTCAGTTTATATTAGCTCAACAATATTGTCACCCTCTGACAGGTCTCGATCCCTCGAATAGGCTTTCGTCATCAGCCTTGCTCGCATCTTGCGTCTATCTTATAATCAATTTGGTTCGATGTTGATTATACTATTCCTGTGATTCATGCTGCTCGGATACCCTCTAACTTGTTAGCCAATGGATACCCCTTAATCAAATATTCCCTTACAAATGATAATCATTCGATTTTGAGAAAGCAATCAAAGAAAAATAACTCCCATCAACCACGCTTCAATTTTTTAACATGTTCGGCTCCATTTTTCTCTTTCAAGAACCAAGCTATTGTATGTTATTATGTTATCTGCTATTGTATGCCCGCTATAGTTCATGTGCAAAATTGCGCATGCATCGTGCGAAGAGTGTGCATGAATGGGGTGCAGTTTATCACAGTAAAAGAAAATATATTTAACAAATATATAAATTGACAAAGTGGACTAAGTGCTCTTTAGTTGAACATCAACTTTAGTTTTTAAAAGCTAACTAGGTGAATTGACATTATTGGTCCAAGAATTCCTAAATTGTTGCGCATATAAATAAGTCGATATTTTTATTTTTTTATTATATCAATCATAGTTGTTTCTTCGACAAAATCTTAAATTTGGATAAAAGCTAAAGCCATGCTTATGCATTGGCATGCCTTATACCATGATAAAGAGAAATTTAATTAAATAATATATCAAACTTAGGTCTAAGAATGACATGAATTTTTTTTATATATTCACATGATACTTCTTCTTTTAGATAAATTTTTTATAGTTTGTTTGCTTTTCTTGAGGAAACCACCACATAAGCTTCATATTTTGTCTCACAAGATTTGGGTTTACTGATTTCGCAACGGTAACGGACTTGTCAGTCCTATCTCATTCAGGGTCGCAATTTCAACATTTAGCATCTCAGGCTCAAGTTCAATCTTGGTCACAATGGAAGGTGGATAACTTCAAGAAGATCTGCCTTTCTTGGGTTCGGCCACAACGAGCTTCTTATTTTTCTATGATCGACAACTATGATTCTTGAGTTCGATTTTTCAAGGGAGAGATGCTAAATTTAGAAGGATATGAAAATCAGAGATATAATCTAATTTATATGCATAAAAGCTATTTCTGCATAATAGTATAACTGATATCATTAGTCTATCACTTGGCATGGTTTCATTGAAGTATGATTTAAGTTTGAAGTATTAGTCTTCCTCCAAAAAAGAGAACCTTCCCATCCCATTCTTAAATTTTTAGTTTTATTTTGGTCGCCATGTCATCAAAATGTTCAACCCTTTGCTTTGAATGAATAATGTATTCGAAAATATATAAAAGAGTGTCTGCCATGTTTGAATCCATATAGAATTGTAATAATGTTTAATCTAGCTTGAGTTATGTGAGAGGAGAGAACAACCATGGTTTTGTCTTTGTTTAACATCTCGCCAGATCTGCTTTCATGATGTTTCAGGAACTCTATTGTTTTCTTAAGATTTGAAGATCATTCATTTGTAAAGATGATGTCGTGAGCAAAAGTAAGGCAATAGTTGCTAGTTTTATGTCTCATTTCATACTTATAATTATAAAGTTTTTTCATACCTTTAATTAGGTATTCTTCTGAAATAATGAATAAAATTAGATAAAAGATCTCTTTCTCTCACCCTTTTCGTATATTTAAAGTAACCATTTAAGGTCTATATTCACAATAATAGAAAACCATGAACCATTGATTCATTTTCTAATATATTCTATCCATTTTTTTATCAAAACCAAATGCTTTTATGGCATTTAGAACAAAATTAAAAGATAGTCTATTAAACACTTTAGACATATCTATCTTTATCATAGCATTACCACCTTTGACCTTTTTATTAAGATCATTTTTCTAATTCCTAGAAATTTCTCATGAATGTTTCTACCATTCACAAAATCTCATTATTTGATATATAATATCTTAGAGAGTAATTTAGATATTCTATCATTCAATACTTTTGATATTATTGTATTGAAAACAATCCAGGTTTTTGGGGCTTCAAGTTTAAATACAAAGGTTTTCACAACATTATGAATTTCCTCATATGCATGTAAGTTTAAAATACTTTTTTTTGTTATGTTATAAGTTTAGGAATTATGTCTTGTAGGTCCTCAAATTCTGACCCGTTTTGTGGTTAAGGTATGCGATTTTTAAAGTGAAGCTTAGCTGAATTTCAAAGATTATTTTGATCAGTTAACTAATTATCACCCTCCTTAATGCCAAAAATTGTATTTCTTTTCCTCCTTTTATTCACATAGTTATGAAAATATTTAGTGTTTCTATCCTCATCCTTTATCCAATGAACCCCATATTTATGTTCCCATTATATTTCTTCCATTCCCAGAAGTTGCAGATGTTATTTTTATCCTTTGAAACCTTAATTTTATCTTCTAATATTCTCCTAACTTCATAACAGTTTTCTTAGTGTTGTACTTCCACTTCACATCGAGCTAGTGCATCAAATATCTTTCAAAAATATTCATAATTCTAGGTTTTCAACCTTGACTTCAACATGTTAAAATTGTTCCAAAATACAAGAATATGAGGGCCTTGCATTCTTATTTCCAACTATCTTCCACAATTATAAGATAATAAGAGTGCAAGGTCCACAAGTTTTAGAATTTGAATGAGGTTTTGAATATCATAAATCGTGATATTTTGTTAGTAATATTATGACCTACATGTTTGTACTTTCTTGATATTTTGTTATGAATGAAGAATTTGAACCGTTTTAATATTTGAACATGCATACCATATCTATGCTACGATTTGCATGAGACCTAATCTTGTTAATGTCGTATGTATTTTGAGCAGATTCATATCGCACCAAGAAAAGTCGCATTAGCATACACTTAAGTGGCTCATGAAATTTTTGAAGGGCCCGACTGTTGTAGGGTTGTGTTACAATCAGAATGATACAATAAATATAGTGCTGAAAGAGTATACAGAATCCAATTATGGAGACTACCTCAACACAAAGAAGTCTACTTTGGGTTATCTGTTTAATGTGTTTGGAGGAGTTGTTAACTAAAAGTATTATTTACAAAAGGTCACTGATGTCTTCTAAAAAAATCGAGTATATGATTGATACAAAAGCTGTAAAGGTAGTTATTTGGTTCAAGGGATTACAATGTGAACTCACTGGTATTGATCAAGATGTGGTTTTATTATGTGAAAACACTAATGATATTCAATTGATAAGAAATCTGAAATTCCATGGGTGAACTAAACATGTAGACATTATGGAATACTTCATCAGAAACGTGATGGTGAAGGAGAAAGTATAGGTGGTTAATATTCTTAACAAATAAAACTAATGTTGTGGCCCAAATCCACAACTATCTAGAAGTATTGGTGAAACAGAAGTGAGCCTTATGGATTTTCCCATTTTTACTAGATTTTTATATATTGTGTATATTTATTTTAACTAGTTAGTCAACTCTATTTATCTTGAGATATGATTGAACTGTATTTGTAGACAATTAATTTGTTACCATTTTTTAGGGTTTTCTAGGGATTCATGCTTAAGGCATTCTTAACCCCACTTTGACGATTAGTTGTTTATTAATATAAAAATACAAACAAATTGTCTTTTGAACTTTTTAATTCTTGAATCCCTAGAAGTTTATATTATACTAACAACAGTTTCTTAAAAGGGAACCGCATCAGTTTGGTATCAAAACTTCATGCTAGTAGATAGAGGAGTATTTCCTCCAAAAGGCCAACGAGGAAAGAGTAAAACTTCAATCAATGAGATATATTATAGGAGATATCGAGATGACATACGTTTAGAGGGGGACAAAAGATAAATGAAGACATATGAACGGTAGGCCCAGAAAAACGAGCAACGCTTGAGGTCGATAAAAAATTAGATTGTGAAGATGAGTCAAACTATTAAGAGATCAAACACAAAGAGATTTCAAGCTCTAGACCCTAGTAACAAGATTGAGTATCCCAAAACCGAGTACACTCATGTGAAGAATTTGTTTGCTCCGAGGAGAGAGTGTGTCAGGAGAAGATTTCCTCAACATAATCGATGTGAATTGACCTTCGAACATCATCTAGGCCGTGACTACAATAAGAATACCCAAAAATGATGGGAATCAAGGTTTAGATTGGAGATTCTAGAATTTCATGGAAGTGTTCAACCGATAAAGTTTTTATATTATATCGCATATTTGGAAGAAATATTAAATTTCAAAGATGTAACAAATGAAAAATAAGTCCCTTTAGTTGCAACGTACTTTCGTGGAAGGGTTGGGTCGTGGTGGCACCAATTCAAGATGACATGCTTGAAACAAAGTAAATCAAAATCATCCACATAGTTTAAATTTGTCAAGCATCTTAGGCTACGTTTTTACCATTCAATTATATATGGATTATGTACTAGAATTTTCAAGATTTAAAACAAGGGTCAAAATATGTTGATAAGTATACTATTGAATTTTATAAACTCTAAAATCGAGTTGATTTGTCTGACGCCAATGATCAGTTAGTATCTTGTTACATAGGTGGCTAAGGCAAGACTTGCAGGACTCTTTGAACATGTTCGATCCAGTTAATGTTTCTGAAGCATATCATCGTCATATGGATAGAGAGAAATCAGTATCCAAGATGTCACGTGCTTGGTTATCTTCTATGGCGCCTCCCACTAAGGCGTATACAAGTTTGATTCCAACAGCTCAACCTATGATACTAATTCGTTTAGATAATTCATCAAAAATTAAATGTTTCAAGTGTCATAAAAATCAAGATTGATGTATTCCATACGATGCAAATTCTCAATTGGATTCGAGTAGTGACCTACGATATATTGAGTATATTGAGGGAGAGACTCAGAATGAAGAATTTATTTCTCCATAAATTGGTTAGTTGATTAATTTGATGTCTTTGTTTGGGGTTTAAAAGTAACAATGACAATGAAAATTGGTTGAGGAATAATATTCCAATTCATGTACAATATTGGTGGAAAGATTTACAAACTAATAATTGATCCGGATAGATGTAAAAATATCATATCCGAAGAGATCATTGATAAATTATCATTACGAGCGGAGGTTCATCCGAACCTCTACAAGCTTTCCTAGCTTAAAAAAATACTCAGGTAACGGTATCTAAATGCTATCTATTGTGATTTTCTTTTGTAACTTTAAGATAAGACTTGTTGCCATCTGCTAAGTATGAATGCTTTCACCTATTTCTAGGGAATTTGTGGAAATTTTATAGAAGTTGAACATATGACGTCCAATTTTTTTATTATAGTTCCATGATGAATAATAAGAAAATTACAATATTGCTATCTAAGGATGTGATCCCAAAATCGACGACTTTGATAATACAGGATTCTAGGAATTAATATTTAGCACAAAAATAATTTGTAGCGTATGCAAGTGATATAGGAATTATACACATCTTCGTTATGGAGGAACATGTTAGTGCTGTATGTGTTAGTGTATGTGAACAAGTTCGACTATTAGTGAAATTTGCTGATGCTTTTCAGATGAGTTGCCTACAGGTCTTCCTCCACTGCGAGATATTCACCACAAAATTAATTTTGGCCCGTGCTCTAGCTTACGTAACCCACAACTCTATAGGATGAGTCCTATAGAGCATGGAGAGATTAGGCGTCAAGCTGAAGAATTAATGACAAAAATCAATATTCGGAAGAGTCTAAGTCTATGTGTGGTTTGAACACTATAGATACCAAATAAATATGGCTCGATAAGGATGTGTATGGATAGTCATGCCATACAAAACATCAGTGTGAGGTATCGTTTTCTTATTCCTCGTCCTAATTATTTTTTAGACGAGTTATGTGGCTCTAAGGTGTTTACAAAATTAGATTTAAATAGTGAGTATCACCAGATTCACATTCAAATGGATGATAAGTAAAAATAACTTTCGATACACAATAAGGTTTGTTTGAATAGATAGTTATGCATTTTGGTCTTTCCAATGTACCGAGTAGTTTTATGCAAGTCATGAATAAGATTTTTCATCATTTTTTAAAGAATTTTTTGGTTGTTTACTTTGATGAAATTTTGATGTATACTACTAGTGAGAATTTATATTTCCAACATCTGTATGAGGTTTTACAGGTTTAAAGGCACAAAAATTTCTATAAAAGGATCATTTTATGTTCTTATTCATTTGATATGTTGTTTCAAAAGAGGTTTTGTCCCTTTATGAATCCAAGATGACAAGAGTGCGTGACTAACCACTACCTACCTCTATTATTGAGATTTGATGTTTCAATGGGTTGGTTTCATTTTATCGCAAGTTTATTCTAATTTTTAGCACCATCATCACATCTATCACTGACTGTATGAAAGGAAATGCATTCACTAAACTCTTGATGCCACCTAAACCTTTGAGGTATGTTTGACTAACGTTCCTATATTAGTTTTACCTGATTATTGGACAAGGTTTAAATTGCATTGTGATGCTCCTTGTGTAGGTATTAGGGTTGTGTTGAGTGAAAGATGACGATACACGACCAATAATGTTCCAAGCTCAACTACAGTACCTATAATGTGGAATTATATGCTGTGGTTTGATAATTAAAATAATGAAGCTCTACATCGTTCATAGTGACTATGTCCTATACATCGATCACGATGTTTTTAAGCATTTGCAAATTTAGGATAAGTGATCTGGACGAGACACTTGATGGGAAACATTTACATAGCAAATCATATTTTTTTATTAAACACACGTCTGAGGAAATTAATTGTGTCGTTGATGCACTAAGCATGCGGAGTATAATGATCCTTATGGAATGTGAGGTCACTGGTTTTGAGATGTTGAAGGATTTATTGGCGACGAATGCGTATTTGTTTCCCATTTAAGAGGATGTTGTAGGTGGTTTGAAAACTTAATGTTTTGTGAGGCACAACTATTTATTCAAAAGTAATTTATTGATACTGCATAAAAGAGACAATGAGGAGATGATGGTCAAGATCAATTCCTCAAGTTCGTATATAGTAAATTGGTTTTGCCCGATTTGAGAAAGGATGTTATACGCTTTGTGACTCGATGCAGAACTTTCCATATGGCAAAAAAGAAAAGTTCTGATGCGGGTCTATATTTACGACATCCTATACCGGACGATATATAGCGTAGCGTGAGTATGTATTTCATTTCAGGGTTACCCAAGCACATAGAGGTAATTATTCTATTTTTTTTGTTATAGATCGTTCTCTGAAATGGCTCATTTCAAGCCTGCAAGAGAATGATGGATGCTATAAACGTTATTACATTGAATTTTTGAGAGGTCTATGATTTGCATGGTGTAATTTTGAGTATCGTTTTCAACCGGGATCCAAGATTTGTTGGGTATTTTTTAGCAGAGTTTATGAGAACTTACTAATATAAAGTTAAGCTTCAATAGTTCATATCACTGAAAAACCGATGGGTAAATCAAAGTGACTAACCGGACAATGGGAAACATGCTAGTGGTAGAAGTGGACTTAAATTTGAAGTATTGGAATAAAAAACTTTGTCATTTTTAATTTTCCTACAACATGCAGTACAACAAGAGTACGCAGCATAGTTCGTTCATAGTTGTCTACAATTAATTCTCGTAGCCCAATTGATTTGGTTTTCTTAGGGTTGAAACAACTATTCTATTTTTTTTGAAACTTCATGAGAACACGCGGAAACATCAAGAGGAAACAACTCAGTAGTAAAAAAACCGCAACTAATAAGCAACGCATGATGGATAAACTCGACGTCGCGATATTTGTTTGTGTTGTGTTCACCATGGATCACTTTCCAGCCCATAAATTAAATAAGTGAATTTCTATAAAAAATCGTTTTTACTCCGTAAAGTCGCCTTTTTCTTATTTTCAATATTAAAAATATGCCCCAAGGTAAAAAACCTAAAAAACCCTTAAAAATCTATTAAATTACAAATAATACCATAAAATACTCCAAATTATTCCATGAAGTTGCAAACACAATCTCAACCACCAAACCATAATCCATTTTTTCCAACGACCAAAAACCTCAAAACTCTAACCGCCATAAGCCCAGTTTTTTCAAAAGCTTCAAAATATTCATAACATGACCAAAATAGAGTCGGAACCAGTTCCCTTGCAGACGGAAGGGGACGTCGAGGATGTACATTGATTTTCACCGTATTTGTCTTTACAAAATAGGGAGTTTATAAAAAAAATATCATTTTTGTGTTCTTCGTATACGTTAGCGTCGAGGTAGTGTTCTTCACCAACAGTATTGGTGAACATAACACTCTCTTCGTCATGGGATGTCGTATGGAGTATTCTATGCGTCATACCACTAGTGTAATAGCCTAACCTAATCCGGAATCCCGATTTAATTGATTTGTTTACTTCTTACATGTTGCAGGAGGTTACCCAATGCAAGCTTTGCTTGTTTCCGACTACGGTCACCATTTCACCACTCACGACGAGTATAGTTTAGACTCGATCGCCAAGTGGATCAAAAGTACGGGAAATTCGTTAGGTTTCTTGATTAACATAACATCTAGGGTGCGGTGGGAAAGAGGAAGAATACCCAAGGACATATACAATTGAACGAAGATGGTTGTAATATTAATGATAGTAATAGTAATAGTAATAATAATAATAATAGTAATATTACTAATAATAATATTACTAATATTACTTTTATTATTATTAGTATTAATATTACTAATAATGTTGTTATTATTATTACTATTATTTGTATTATTAATAATAATATTAAAATTTGTCCAAGATAATATTACTATTATTATTAATTATGTTAATAATAATAATAATAACAATTATTATTATAATATTAATGAATTAAGAGAAACTAAACTCCGATTGATCAATAATTTTTAAAATGATACATTAAGCCATAATATAAATAAAAAACCTCATAGTAAGGTGAGATTAACAACAGTACATAATGCAATATAATTTAGAGGTCGAAATCGTATCTCATGTTGTCCAGACCAGGTCCGAAGTTCGTAATGTTATCCTTTTTCTCAGCAATCCTACCCCCGAGATATACAACTATATCTCCAATAATGAAATATGTCATGAACATGTTCCACACTACATCTGTCTCTTGCTGAATTTTGTAAAACATGTTGGACAAACTTTGCAGTGGTTTAGATTTTACAAAATTGTACCTGTTTGTGACTTCATCACGACTGCACAAAATTGGATTTGGATCCCTGAATCGGTCATAATCATAAACATCCTACAAAGCACTTGATCGGAAAAAACATTTGTCGTATCATCGAACATTGTTAACTTAACAAACGTCAATGTTTAGGGCATCAAATTGTTGTTTTACTGTTTTTACTAGATTTGTTAGTATTATGCATACTTATTTTAAATAACTAGTTAAATCTATTTGTGTTAAGATTAGATTGGACTATATTTTCATACATTTACTTTGTTGCCATATTTTTGTTTAGGGTTTTTGTGTGATTTCTATTTAAGGAACTTCTAATCCTACTTTGATGTTCAATTCTTTATTGAAATTAAAATTCACACACTTTGTCAATTGAAGTTTTTAGCTCTTGATCACTCGAAGTTCAAGGTTCAGTATCCATTAGCTATTTTATTTCAAAAGGAACTCCATAAAAAACCCTTTGGATGCTCTGCCCAAGCTATTGCTAATTTCAAAACTTATAATATATATGAGACCGGTGTGGTCTGAGATGTAGGCGAGCTGATATTAAGGAGTAGAAACATTTGGTGTAACATACACAAAAATTACTATAAGCGTATATAGAAAATAATTAGGTTTATGCTAAAAATAACTTGTCAGCAAAGGTATTATCTTATGACTACATGTGTGTTGGATCTACCGTGACATGTATATGAAATCGCTGTTGAAACTTTATGAAGCTTGAACCATGACTTAATTCATAGACGCTTGCTCATCGAAATGGCTAAGACATGTTTTTGAAGATTAGTGAACATTGTTTCAAAACAAAATATGTTGAACCAGAACATGATGGTCTGTAGTAAGTTGATATGAAGTCTCCTGATATGAAGGGAGTTAGATTGTAGTACATGGGCCAAAACATAGCCTTTTATTTTGTTATGAATTATTCACCTGTTTATTAATATGCTTTAACCGGGAGCGTCTCATGATAATTAAGTTCTACCCTAAACCTATAAATAGAATAGTATATTTATTTACGATGTGTAGCGTGATTGTATGATGTGATTCGTGGGATGCATATTTCCTAAGAGAGGGAAACTGACTCTAGGTCTTGTGAGAGATAACTGATGAAGAGAGGGTTTTTTGAATCACGTCTTTTTTTTTTATAATTAGTGATTGCGTTCTTTGTGTTTGAAAAGTCTTTATGCAACCTACTCAATTATAAAAGAAGCGTGTGTACTTGAATGTGGATGTTGGATTTTTACACAATCTAAACTACCTTAAACATTGTCTTGTCTGCTTGGTTTTATTCAAATTTTTTTTATTTGTTGCTCGTCTTGTACACAAAAAATGGATTGTTCTTCCGTCGGTTCGTTTAATCGTATATTGGTTTTAGTCTTGGATAAACGGTGGTGGTTTTCCCCTAATATGATGAAATTATTATATTTACCTTTGGTAGTGCACATCCATTTGGTTTTTCCAACTCTTGGAGATATCAGAGTTGGATGGTTAATGAGGTCAACCCAATAGATATACACATCCCACATAACTCTATGATATCAAGAACTATGAAGTATTTAAAAAACCAAAAAAAATTAGAGATACAATATTTAGTAGTATTTTTACTAGTGGTATAGTAATATTTCTTGAATTTGATTTTATGTAAGTTACTTTATATTGAATTGATTTTAATTGGATACTTCAAAGAATAATTATATATTTTTATTTGATTGGAAATTACAATTCTATTGTAAATAAAGAAAGTTGTTTAAAGTGTATGAATGATTTTAAAACTAAAATTAAATATATATCAAATTTTTTATACTGCATTTACAAACAATACAACATTTGAAAGAGTAAAAAAATTATCGCAACCTTGATTCTCATAAAATATTTATACTAGATTTTTATGTCATATACTTTAATTGGTTGAAAAAGATCAAATAAATGGAATATATAGCGATTATATGAAGCATATATAAATAGTTTAGAAACTCAAAACAAAATATTTTTAGATACCAAAACTAGATAAAACACTACATAGGAGATTATTGCACATGCTTCTCGTTTAGGAAATAGATTTCTAAGCTGTATCATAAATATAATATGTCTTATCATCTTTCTCGTTTAAATTAATAATGTTATCTTCAATTGTTACGTGTCGTGTGGTTATTTAAGGATATAACTTCAAATTATTCTACGAATTATACTCATAATATTCATTTGATATTTTTTATTACTAATTTTTCCATGCATATATATATATATATATATATATATATATAAGGATAGTAATGTATGTCGTGAAATGATGCTCGATGTCAAAGAAAAATTTGAAAAGTATTTTCATCTCATCTCACATTCTTATGATATTTAGTGTATTTATTTTATAATCCTATAAAACTAGAGAGTTTTGTATGTTTAATTGGGCTATTTTCTGGAAATATCAGGCTTACTAATTGGCATGTGATTACAAAGGATAATGTCGAGAGTTTGACTGTTATTTGTATGAAATGTATAATATGTATGTCGATAAATATGAGAGAAATACGCATACTAGATTTTCAAATTTAAGGGATAGTAGTAATAGTATTAAGGGGAGAAGAAATTCATAATAACTATGTGGAAATTGCACTGCTAAGTAGAACGACGACTAGAACATCGCATCATGTTGTTAATAAAGTAACGATATATTTATAAACTATGTATGCTTTAAATATGTATGCTGAAAATGATCCAATTAATACCTTAAGGTGGTAAATGTCGAGGGAAGACCAGTTTCTTATTATTTCTAGGTTAGTCAAAGAAGTTCTTTCTATAATTATGTCTACAATGGCAAAGTGAATTTTCGTTTAGTATGGTCAGGTTGTAATACGCAACTAAACAAACAAGGACCGTCTGCGACGACCTGTGAGATGCAAGATAAGGAATATGTAATGGAAGAAAATCAAATGTCATCTTCGATGGACTAAGTGATATTTAACAAGCTTTTGATAATGTATGTGCCGAAGGATGTGAGGATGGAAAACCTGTTGAATTAGAAGACATTTTTTTTAGATGAAGAACATTTCTAATAGAAATTTATTAGTGAATTTGTAACAGGGTAGTTCAATTGAGAACATTTGTACAACTCCTCCCCATATGAGCATAAAATTTTGAAGTTTAAATCAATAAAATTTATTTTATATCCTTCAATAATCTTTTAGTGTAGCAAATTTTCACAATTTTTTGATCACTTAATAATTAAACAAACTATAACAGGTTATGTTATAATAAAACTATAACAATTATTTTATCACTAAATAATGATCAAACTATAACTATGCTTGTAATAGTTATAATCAAACTATAATATCGTGATACTTAAATTCTAATTTACAAGCAATAACGATATTTGTATTCTATATGTTACAAAAATAATAAAAATTTAAAGTTTTGTTTAAATATAATAAACTCCGTTTTTAAAACTCTACCACGTTATAAAAAATATAAAATCAAAATTATTATAAATTTTAAGTAATTTTAACAGTATATTAAAAAATTTATGTTATTATGTTATTATAATTTTACCACTACCGTGACGTAAAAAGACGTAAATTTTACTATGTTTTTTCTGTAACGGCGATGCACGAAACGATGACGGTAGTACGACGGGAATCTCACCTTGACCAATCCCGATTACCACCCTTACTAATCCTTGTTATAAACGGTGCGATGTCTATTTAAATAAGTGAAAAAATTATAGTCATGATTCCCATGCTTTTGGTTGAAATACTAAGTTATCTTCTACATCCATCATATTTTAAAATATTCAAACAAAGATGAGGTTGATATATCAACGTTGAAAACTTATTGGTTATGGTGCGTTGTATCGTTCGTGTTAAGTGTTTAGTATAGGTAAAGTGGTCCATATTTACTTGGAAACTTAGAAATAATATCTTATACGAATGGTTGAATTGTATTTGTTTCTCAGATTGGGTGTGCCTATCATTAAGTTGAAATAATATGTTTAACGTGGATTTAAAATATCCTGGATAGTTATTTTGATAGTAAAAATGACTGTTTAATACAAAATTTGTACGATTATGTAATGATACACTATCATGGATTTTGGTAATATCGATATCGGGTTGTATTCGACAGTATATATAAAATTAATCTAACAATTGAACTATTAAATTATCATGGACTTTGGTAGTATGAATATATATATATATATAATCAATCTACCAATTGATCTATTACATTTTAAGTTGTTATTGGGTAGAGGATTAATATGGTTAAAAAATTATTTATCAAAATATAAATTTTTGTAAGTTTTGGGACCTATCATATAAATGGGTTTTCTTCCTGCATATATATCTATGATTTTTACGTCTATTTGATAAAACTTAAAATTAAAGTAGAGTATACAACCATGGATATGATTGTATTAAATAAATTTGTCGTTAATATCAAATTCTTTTTTTAAAACTTAAAATTAAAGTAGAGTATACAACCATGGTTATGATTGTATTAAAGAAATTTTTCGTTAATATCAAATTTCTTTTTTATATTATAAAATTAATGCTTTTATTTGGGGAATAATTTTCATTACAGTACGTTTTATGTTTTTTAAATTGTTTAGAGAATTGCATTTGTAAGCTTACTTACCACCAATTATCTTTCTATATTTTATGTAATATAATAAGTTTTTATACCGTATTGTATTGTATCGAATAATACTATTCCTTCATAGCATCAATCAACATCCGAGAATTAGAGTTTTTCATCCCTTGTTTGTAGAAAGAAGATCATCTAAAATTTCTGTACATGACCTTTCATTTTTCTGGACATATACTATATAATCACGATGTATAATATTTTTATTTTTTCTTGTGGACCTTTTTAATGGCATGAATACTTTTTGTTGTATTTCTTCAAGATGTAAGGTTTGGTCTTCATGAACGATATCATTTTGATCTTCTTGTGTAAGGTTAACTTGAGTATCCTTTTGTTGTAACTGTACCATATATGTTTCCTTGTTAAAACCCTCGGAACATCAATGTTATTCTGAGAAATAACTTTGTTTTAACGAGGCCGAAATGATTGGCATTAAAGTCAAATATTCTAATACATGAGTATTTCCGTTAAAAGATTCATTGATCTCTGCAGATTCTTCCTCAAAATGAACATTTATTTCATAATTCTTCCCCTAATGTCAACATCCTCAATAAACGTTTTCATTCCTGTCTTCGAAATAGTACCACTCTGAGGATCATAAAACATAAAATCCATAGAATATCCAAAATAACCAATGAAGAAGCAACTAACAATTTTTGGGCCGAGTTTCTGTTTCTGAAGTTTTTATGCATTTGCCTCAACTGAACACCAAGATGCTTTAAGTTAGACATTTGCCGATTTCATATCTCATATGGTAATCTAATGGTTGCCTTCCTGGATAATCTATTGAGTATGTATGCCATACATTTCATGACTTTCATCCACATAAATAATGGTAGAGTTTAGTTATTTATCATACTTCTAACCATATCATTTACTATACGGTTCATTCTCTTGGATACACCATTGATACTAGGTGAACCCGATATTGTAGACTTAGGGACTATGCCACAGTTCTCTAGGTATTTTTAAAATGGCCCTTGACGTTGTTCCCCCAAAACCATCATATTTACCATAGTATTTACCACTAGGGTCATATCGAACTCTCTTAATGATTTTACCCAGTTATTTTTTTTAATTTCTCCCCAAAAAGCTTTGGACTTGTCAAGGGTCTCAGACTTTTCATAAATGAGATAGAGATACATGAAGTCATCTATAAAAGATATAAATTCGCGTTCCCATACCATGATTTATTTGGAAATCGTCCACACATATCACGATGAATCAATTCTAAAACTTTAATCGTTCTATTTTCCCATACCCTTTTGGTTTTGGTTATTTCCCCTCGATATACTCGATACATGTACCAAAATCGGCTTAATCCCAATAAAAATTCAACTACATACTTATCGATCCTTACTTTAGAATTGGAAACTTTGATTCAAAATGGAAAACAAATAACCTTTTTTAAAGCATAAGTCTAGAACAGATCAATACCGAACACGAGTCTAGCTCAAGTAGGGTATTCTACTGTTCGAAGAGAGGCCATAAAACGGTACTCAAAATGAAAATAGATGGTAATTATCAAAAAATATAATGAGTTTGATGAAGATTCAGAATATTTGGATCCCGACCCGGATCGTGGTTGGATTATGATGGTATGTGAACAAAAGGGAAGAGTCTTCGAATTATGTCAATTCTTTAAATCATTGACCATTTTTTGGGAAGATACAGTGACAACTCCCTCAAGTTATGCCCGAAAAGAGCATACATTTAGCTTTACTACATAGTTAGAAGGGAAAATGTCAACTCATATGTATCAAGATCCAGCTCCGTTTATTATATTTTATGAGGATGATTTAAGAGAATTTGATGGGATGGACTACTTATGTACTGTTTTTTTTTTCAAGTTGAAGATGTAGACAAATGCTTCATTAAAGATGTTGGAAATTCTGTGAATCCTACTTATGTTAATAAACTATTGAACCAATATAATGTTCTTCAAGTTCTTACTGTTTCTAAGAATCTATTATCCATCTCCAAACTTAATTTACAAAATCAAGTTTATGTTGAGTTCTTTAAAGATATATGTTTGGTGAATTATTTGGAAACATGGAACACTAAAAAAAGTTTATATTGTTAAAGTTATTTAAGGGTTGCGAATGATTCTCCTAAAGCTTTGAGTTCTGAGCTAGATCTAGGTTCTAGATCTAGGTTTACTTTATCTCAAACAAATAAGCTTAGACTGGGCCATCCTTCTCATATTTTGTTGTTTAAGGTTCTGTATTAATGTAACATTCATTTTAATCAAAGAAGTTTGATTTTGCGACTCTTATAAACTAGGGAGATCTCACAAATTGCATTTTTCTACATCAAGCTCTCATGCATTAAATGCTTTAGATCTTGTTCATCTGATTTTTGAGGACCAACCCTATTCAAACCAGAAATGGTTTTAAATATTACATTCTCTTCCTAGATGATCATAACATGTTCTTTTGGGTATATCCTCTTAAACAAAAGAGTGAAGCTCTATCTGTTTTCCTAGAATTCAAAAGTTATTTAAATATTTTTTAAAGACAAATTTAAATTTTACAAACTAATGGAGAGGGTGAATACAAAGATTTTATTTATTTTAATAAGAGCTACGACCTTAAGTTAATGAAGAAATATCCCTATACTTCTTCCGACAATGGTATGGCATAAAGAAAGCATATGCACATCATTAAGACTGGCCTTACCCTTTTTAGCTCAGTCTTAATTTCCTTTCTCCTATTGGTTAAATTATTTCAGAACTGCTACCTATCTCATAAATAAACTACCCACTCTGTCTTAGAAAATCAATCATCTTTTGAGCCAGTATACCACAAAAAACCTGACTATGCCATTTTTAAAGTATTTGGCTCATCCTACTATCCTTACATTAGAACTTATAAGAATCATAAGCTCAATTTCACTCTATAAAATGTGCATCTTGGGGTATTTTTCCACACACAAAGGGGTACACATGTGTTACTCCTATAGTGAAACTCATCATATCAAGACATTTATATTTAATAAGTAAGAGTTTACTTATGTTGTTAGGTTTTCAACACAACCAAACTGTTGGGAATATGCGTGTTCAGTCCGCATATTCCACCTTCGTATATATGTAAGAACAACACGATCTCAAAACTAGTATGATATTGTCCGCTTTGGCACCCGAAGGCCCTCACGGTTTTGCATTTGGTCCACTACCAAAAGGCCTCAAACTAGTTTAGATATGTTCTTACTTATATACCATTGATCCTTCCCATGTTTAACCGATGTGGGATGTGGGACTTTGGTCGCCACCTTAACACAAACCTTATTCCTCAGTCTTTATATCTCATTGTTTAATATTTATCCTAAGTCTCTTAGTTTCAATCATTCTACAACTAATGCAATGCATTACAGGCCTACAAGTCATACCTCGACTGAAAAAGGTAACTTAAGTGTACCTTATTTTTCATCGGAGCATCACGCTTCACCCAAACATCCAACTACACTAAATCATACATGTTACAATATAGAGTTTTCAAACATAAATCAAAAGTTATCAATATTTTAAAAAACTTAAACACTAGTCCACAAATAAATCATTCTCAACTATAAAATATGTTTCTTCCTACTCAAGACACAGGTTTAAATATTAATTTCACATTAAACATGTCTTACCTAACATATATACCTTAAAGAACTCCGCATCCTCCATTATTTTAATAGACAATAGAAGTAATCTAACTCTTATCACAAATAAACTTCCTATAAGTACTAGGGCCAAAGCTTGTATATCAAACCTAAAGAAATCTATTTTACCCGACATCCACGAGCTTGGTTTTCTAAACTTATGGATTTTTACTTAATTTAGGATTTCACAACTCTAAAGCTGACAATTCCATATTATTTTTCATTACAACACGTGTTACTCTAATTAGTCTTATATATGTGGATGATAATTCAAGTATGTACATTACTCAACAACAACATGAATACAACTTAGTTGAATCCACTAAAATGACATTCTCAAACTCTTGTACCACTCATATGTATGTTGGGAAGTCTCTGTTTATCCATGATAAAGATCTTATTCCTGGTCCTAAAATGTATCACAACTTATTAGGTTTATTGCAATACATGTTGAATACGAGGCCGTACATAGCTTTTGCAGTAAACAAGTTGTCATAGTCTATAAAATATCCAGCAAATACACATTTTCAAAGAGCAAAAAGGGCCTTGTGTTACTTATCTGGTGCAAGAAGCTTTGGGATTCATTTGAAACCATCTACTCAACACATTTTAACCGAATTTGTTGATGCTGACTTTGCCACTTATGTTGATGATAAGGCTCGGTTGGTGGGTAATACATCTTCTTTGGTGCCGCGTTTGTCTCATGGTCTTCAAAAAAACAACAAGTCGTAGCTCTCTCTAGTAATGAATAAGGTACAGAGCTTTAGCCAACCTTTCCTCGGAACTCATATGGCTTAAGTTAGTTTTTGAAGAACTTCAAATTATGTTGGCATAGCCTTCTATTGTCTAGTGTGAGAACATGGGAGCTGTCTCTTTCGCTTCAAATATGATTTTCACTCACGAACGAAGCATATCAAAGTTGATATTCACTTTATACGTGACCATGGACTTCAACGTGCTTTATAAATACGATTCATACCAACAAATGAAAAAACATGTGACACTTTAACAAAATATTTATCTCAAGATCGATTCTGATTTATTCGTGACAAATTTGGAGTATATTTCTTTCCACTCAATTTGAAGAGGTTGAGCTTGGAAGATATAAAGTAAGTGTATTGGAGAGTAAGGTAAAAAAATAGAGCTCGAACTGTTATTTTGATATAATAGTCCAGCCTTATTCAACATTCATTTTATTGGATAAAAGAGATGCTCAATGAAATGACAGTGGAGATGATGCAAGTGATAAACACATTAAAGAGAGCTGGAGTGAATTGAAAAGACAATGTAATTTAGTGGGTCATAAATTACACATTAAAGACTGTAATGTTTTTTCCTTTTTTAAATGTTACAGTCTCTACAAAACCCATAGCTATGGATTTTTGGTGTATGGATAGAAAACGACAGAATTACTGTGTCTCTCTAATAAAATCGATATGCAGCAGGTTCGGAGATGTAGGCATAATTTTCTAAACTCCGTTAACAATTATGGGTTTGATTTCACTTTATTATGTTTTTCTTTTATTTTCTTTTGATCAGATTGAAGAAAAATTGTGTATTTTCCCAAAATCCCTTTTTACCTCAAGCCAATTTAGAAGTGATTTGCCGGGAAATTAGCATATTGCCATTTTCAAAGAGATATAAAGCCCAACTAGTTGTCAAAGGGTTCCAGCAAAAGGAATAAATTAATTACACCAATATGTTTGCTCCAGCTGTGAAGCTCAATACTATTACATCAATGTTGAGTATTGTTGCCATTGAAGATCTTTATCTTGAACAGTTAGATGTGAAGATTGCATTTCTTCACGAGGATTTGGATGAGGAGATATACATGTATCAACATGAAGTTTTCTTAAAAGAAGGGAAAAAACATGGTATGCAGACTCAAGAAAACTTTGTATGGTCTAAAACAAACTCCAAGATAGTGGTACAAGAAATTTGACGGTTTTATGCACAAAGAGAGTTTTCAAAAGTGTAATGCGGACCACTATTGCTATTTTAAAAGATGTAAGTCCAGTTATATCATTTTGCTACTCTATGTTGATGATATGTTAGTAGCAGGTTCAGATATGGATGATATTAGAAGATTGAAGCAAAAATTGTCAAAAGAATTTGACATGAAGGACTTCGGTTCGGCGAAGAAGATTCTCGGAATGCAAATCACAAGAGATAAGCATAGAAAAGTTTTGCAGTTATCTCAGTTAGAGTACATCGATCGCGTTTTGAAGATATTTAACATGTATGATGCCAAGCTAGTTAATACACCATTGGTAGGTCACTTTCGTTTATCCAAGGATCAATCCCCTAAGATAGATGAAGAAAAAGACTTCATGGCTAAGTTCCTTACGCCTCAGCTATTGGAGGTTTGATGTATGCAATGGTCTGCACTAGACGAGACATTAGTCATGCAATGGGAGTTGTGAGTAGGTTTATGTCAAACCTAGGGAAAATTTATTGGGAAGCTGTCAAATGAATTTTGAGGTACCTACTAGGTACCACAGAAAAGTGTTTGTACTTTGGTAAGGGTTATTTGAAGGTACAAGGATACATAGATGCAGATTTTAGAGGTGAAGTTGATCACCCGAAAAGCACCACCGGTTATATATTTACTGTCGGAACTACAACTATTAGTTGGATGTCAAAGTTACAGAAAATTGTCACTCTATCAAATACAAAGGTTGAGTATGTAGCAGTGAACGAAGGATGTAAAGAGATGATATGGCTTCAAGGTTTGTTAACCGAGTTAGGATTCAAACAGAAGAACAATGTTCTACATAGTGATAGTCAAAGTCAAATTCAATGGGCGAAGAATTCAATATTTCACTCGAGAACCAAGCAGATCAGTCTTCATTATCATTTCATTAAATCTTTATTGAAATATGAGTAGCTAATACTGGAAAAGATCCAAAGAAGCAAGAATCCAACTGATATGTTGACAAAGATAGTAGCCATTAAAAAACTGAAGTTGTGTTGAGCTTCAGTTGGTCTGCAAGAGTAACAAAACCATAAAGATCTGTTGCATTGATCAAGGTGTGAAGACGGGTTAAAACTAGTCTTCAAGTGGAGATTGTTATTTTGACATAATAGTCCAGTCTTATTCAATATTCATGTTATTGGATAAAAGAGATTCTAGATGAAAAGACAGTGAAGATGATGTTAGTGTTAAACACATTAAAGAGAGCTGGAGTGAATTGAAAAGACAATGTAATTTAGTAGGTCATAAATTACACATTAAGGACTGTAAATGTTTTTTTCCTTTTTTAAGTGTTACAGTCTTTACCAAGCCCCCAACTAGGGCTTTTTGGTGTATGCATGGAAAACGGCAGAATCACTGTCTCTCTCTAATAAAATCGATCTGCAATAGGTCCGGAGACGTAGGCATAATTTGCTGAACTCCGTTAACAATTGTGTGTTTGATTTCACTTTTGTTTTGTTTTGTATTTCTTTTCTTTTCTTTTGATGTGACTGCACGAAAATTGTGTATTTTCCCAAAACCCATTTTTACCTCATGCCAATTTAGAAGTGATTTGTCGGGAAATTAGCATATTTCCCTTACATGAACATGTAAAGAGAAGGAGACTAATTTTCCAATGAAAAAATATAACAATGTAATTTGAAAAAACTTGTTAACCTAGTGCATGTAAGTTGAGTTATGATAGTTCGTTGGTAGTATGATTGAAGACTCACCCTTTATCTATAACAAGGAAGCCCCAAACAAAAAACTGATCAAGACCTACAATGTTGTTAGTGTGTGGAACTAAATATAAAATATAATTAAAGGTAACAAGTAAAAGATAAAATCCATAACAACTTTGTAACAAATTATGTTCAACATATATAATTTACGTTACCGTTTTACGAAAATATTAATAAAAATACATTTGAAAATCCTCTCAAAGACTCCATAACTTTCGCGTTCTTCTTCCTTAAGCTTTATTATGTTTTTATTTCGAATCTTTGACTTCTATAAAAAAAATCGGTCCATGTTTTTTTGACTAAAACCGTAATTTCAGTTTAGCGTTTTTATCAAATTCTTTTTGGCCGAAGCTATTTCCCCCATCAAATTTTGTATTTCCTCTATAGATAAAAGAAAACTCCACCTTGTTATTTCCTCCATAAAAAAATAAGACATTTACCTTTTTTTTATTTTTTATCGTAAAACTCATTCATTCTCCAGCAACTCCATCGATTTCCTACCACCATCCCAACTAGCGCTCACCCTGTTAACTTCTGCACACCCAACCAGCTCTATTAGCTTCTCACACCCAACCAGCCCTATTAGCTTCTCACCATCAATCACCCATAAAACGTAAACCTAGCCTAGCCACAATAAAAACGACCTCCTCTTCAGATTTATCTTCTAATCTTGAAAAACAACAAATCCTAGCCATCTACTTGATTTGTCTTCTAATCTTGAAAAACAACGACAGTCTCTCTCGAATTCGTCTAAGGTAGAAATCATTCGTTATTAAAAAAACACTTAAAAATACCCTATTATTTATTAAAACAGAAGGAATGCACCTAATTCCGAAACGACATCTCAGAATTAGGTGCGTTTTTTTATATAAAAAATGTGAAGAAAAAATAGCTTCACCCATTCTTTTTTTAAGCTCTAAAATATCATAAAATAATTTGGAGTAATATTTTTCAATATATTCGTCATATATTTAAATGGGTAAGAACAAAATATTTTTTAACTCTTAAACCTTTCATACAATCCATCTCTATAAATACTCATTTCATCTAACGCATATTTCTCATCAAACACATACATAAATACGAATCTAAAAAGAGAGAGAAAAATGACTACCGTTAATATGTCCTTTTCATTTTCTTGCATTGTGATTGCTTTAACCTTAGCCTTTCCTTCCAACGCCCAAGACTCACCCCAAAACTACCTCGACGCCCATAACACAGCTCGAGCAGCTGTAGGAGTAGGTCCTATATCTTGGGACGCCAACCTTGCAGCATACGCACAAAATTACGCTATGCGAAGGATGGGAGATTGCATGCTTGTCCACTCTGGCGGACCTTATGGTGAGAACATCGCATGGAGCAGTGGAGACATGTCTGGGACAAGGGCCGTACAGTTGTGGGTAAATGAGAAGGTCAATTACAATTACATGTCTAACACATGCGCTCCAGGAAAAGTTTGTGGGCATTACACCCAAGTGGTGTGGAGGAACTCTGTCCGTTTAGGGTGTGCAAAAGTAAGGTGCAACAATGGTGGAACCTTCATCACTTGCAACTATTATTCTCCAGGAAACTTTATTGGCCAGAGACCCTACTGACCCATATCTATCAGAAAATAAGCATTATTATTCTATGTTATTTTGTTTTCATATTTACGATCAAACTAATGAATATTGCACACTATATATATATGGTGAAGAATATAAACGATGTATTGTCACAATGGAATGGAAGTTAAATAAATTTGAAAGTGTCTTGTTTACTTTTCTTTATCATTCTTATTAAAAAATAAATATTTTGTTCACTCCTTTAAGGTATTTTGTTTTCTTGTCAAGATAATTTGAGCACCGAACATTCATTGTTTATTACTCCCTTCGTCTCATAATATTAGTTGTTTAAGATTTACTCACCAATATTAAAAAAAAAGTAATAATGACTTTGGAAGAATAAAAGAAAATAAATTTGATTGGTGGAGTTAATAACTTATGCAGAAAGTTAACTATTTTATTGGTTGAAAGTGGAATAAATGTAATAATGCTGTACTGGAAAACGAGAACAACAATATATATTATGAGACAAAAAATCTATTCTAGAAAGACACATATTATGAGACAGAAGGAGTAATATATATACGAGTTGAAATTATTTTTGATCGTATAAAAAACAAATTTATCTACTGTTATCGTACAGGTCAGTCACACAACCGAAATCTATGCATATACATATTATATTCACTTTGAAAAAAACAACGGATTATCTTCATCTTATTATTACAAGTGATCTATGCATAGACCTATCATATTCACTTTGAAAAGAACAACATATTATCTTCATTTTTTTTATATTTTTTTTAATATTATTTTCGGAGGAATCCGCTGCCGCTACTTAAAATATAATGAATGCACAAAATCCTTAGTCTGACGCGATAACCTGCAAACCAACGCCAGAAAATAAACCACCTTGGTTCAGCCGAGAAAGCGTACGTAGAGGCACTACAACTAATGACTTTTGGTCACAAACATGCCATACTCAACTCGACCAAGGAACAATTATCTTCATGTTATTATTACAGGTTGTGGAGATGCTTCTTTAATGCTACATATTTTTATAGATATATTATAATTTATGTAAATTTGCTTCTTTAATGTTACATATTTTATGATTTCAGCAAATGTGTTGCTTCTGGTGGGTGTAAACATTTCACATCACGAAATTAGTAGTCATTTGTGACTCTGTTTAAGAGTTGAGCTTTTTATAAAAAAATAAACTTCATAAACTTTCATCAAATTTTTTTATTTAAAAGTGTCTGGAAGGTGGTTATAACATGGATGTAGGACCACTCACGCGACTAGGTTTTAGTAGTTTATAAAAAAAATAACAAATATGTATTAAAAAAAATGAAGTCGGACACAAGAGTACAAGAGTGAAACCAAAACCTTCCCCAAGTAAAGAGAAGTAGAATTATTAATTTTCGGGAGATATAAATAAACACAGTGAGAATTGTTGAATGCTGAGATTTCTTTTTCCATATTAGAAGAGCTTCAGAGTCGAGTATAGTTTAAACCGTTGTGTTATTTGCGTTTTAAAATTATTTTTACAGTATTTTTTTATATATAAAATTAGTGATCCGTTCTGGATTGGTATTTTTTTTATAATCTTAATTGCGTAAAAATCATGTGTTCTGCGATTATTTTTTATTTATGTTCTTCTCGTTAAATATGTTGTTTGGAATGAAACCCCAAAGATCTACTATCGTTCTACTACATTTTTAAGGAGTTAATTACAATTGGGCGAGGTCTCGACATTTTGTCAAAAAATACCGAGCCTAAACGAAATCTCGACCGACTACCAAAAATTTTAAAATTAGAATTTCTTCTGAGTCTAGCCTTGTTTCCCAAATAAGTAGTGCGGTTAGCACATATAATCTGTAAGAATATTTGTTGTTTGTGATAAATACAAGATACAAAAACAAATAGCAAAATCTGGAGTGTAGAGATTTAGGTCTCACTAGAAAATCAAACACGATATTAAATATGATTTACATGAAGTTACGTCTTGATATACCGAATAAATGATTTTAATCTCTCGAGAATTAAAACTAGAGTGTTCCTCGTAGAGAATGAGTTATTTGTTGCCTTTGATGTCAAAGTATTGTCCCATAACACTCTGGTGTTTGGTTTACTCTGAAGAGCCTACGACTTTAAGAGTATATGTTAAGCTATAAGCCCTTCACATGAAGAAATATCTCGCAAACATGTTGTATCTTAAGAAACAGTTGTATAAAGTAAAATATGGATGGTAGCAAGGAGATTCACAATTGGATGATTGCCATGAAAATATTCTTTATTTAAAATAGTTACGGTCAAGGTTGAAGATGAGGATCAAGTAATAATATTATAATTATCTACCACAAGTGTATGAGCATTGTTTTGACACCCTAATCTATGGCATGAACTCATTTACGATCTCTGAAGTATAGAGTACTATTAACTCAAAAGATCTTAAGAAGAAGACCGATTTCAAGAGATTACCTAGTACTCTGAACCAAGTTGTGGCATTTACGGTTATGGTATTTGAGTGAGAGACGCCTAAATGAACATATAAAACTAAATTTTGTGGATAATGATAAAGTTTAGAAGTTAAGCTTATGTGAGAAATATGTGTTGTATAAAAGTAAGAAGGTTATGTTCATTATAATTTTTGGGAATCTGTAAGGCATCCTACAATAAAATGTGTAAATTACTTTATGTCTCTCATTGATGATTATTCTTGAAAAAAGTATGCGTTATACTCTTGAAGACCAATAATGAATTATTTGATGCTTTTAAGGACTCAATTTATTTTGTCAAATCACTAAATTTTTAATTAAAGAAGAGATTTTCAAAAGCTTAAGGAAACAAATCTATATGTTACACTTTGAAAACTCACTTATCATCATTATCAATGTAAATATAAATGAAATAGTTTTTATTGGATTATATTAGATTATAATAACTCGAGTTCATGAACTACATAAAATTGAGTTCAAAATAAAATTCATGGGATGTTTAAGCTCTTTTATTTGTATTGAGATAAATAAAAGTAATCATAAAATAAAATGGAAATTTATACAAAAGTATTGTAGGAAGTCTCTTATATTTTTCTACAATGAGACATTATACCATGTGCTAAGTAAATGTGTTATCTAAATATGAACTAAGACCGAAATATTCATCAGGAATTAGTTATAATTTTTTAAGTTATTTTAGTAGAACCAAATTGTATGATATAATATTTTGGTATTTTATAAGTTACACAAAATTTTCAGTATCTTATAGTGGGTCATGATGATGCTCTGGCGAATGAGATTCATAATTATTTTTGCATTATCATTTTTCTCTATTTTTTACTAGATAACAAATTTAAATTATATTCTTAGATAAAACCAATGTTCGAATTATGCAAGAACCGATGTATCGGTGAATGAACCTTCCTAGAAAAAAAATGAATCAACTTAAAGAGAAGAAACAAGTAAACTAAAGTGTAAATAAAACCAAACACACAAGACATATTTAACGTGGTTCAAATTATAAAAATAATCCTACATCTATTAGAAATGAGCACTCTTATTATTGATAAGTATGTTACAAAAATACTCTCAAACACAAAGGACTATGTTGGGCTAAAATCACTATTAGGCCTATGAATCGATGTAACGATTCATGAACCTTCAGAGAAAACAATTAACAATGTTCGAGAGTGTAACAAATAAAAGAAATATAAATAAAACCAAGAACATAATGCACACTTAACGTGGTTTATATTGTAGTAATAATCATACATCCATGGGCAACGAACACTAAATTTATTTATAAGTATGTTACAAAATAACTCTTAAAAACACAAAGAATTTAATCATTATTTGTAACAAAAGTAATGAGAGAAATTCCTTCAACATTATACGGAAGTAATGATTTATAATGAGAAAAGAAAAGTCACTGAAAGATAATTGTTTTTATGTATTAAGTGAGTAATCTCCAAATAAAGATTCAAGTCTCTATTTATATTGTTAACAACTTAGAGGAGAGTATATTAAGATACAATATAAACACTTAAATATGCACTCTGATATTCACAGATTCTTTGTAAAATCCATAAGAGATTTTTGTAACAAAAGAGTAATTAAGTATTTAGTGTTTGAGAGTATTCTTTTAAACTCATATATATAAATTGTGTCCATTACCCGTGTATGTAGGATTTATTTTTTATTTTCTTTCTTGTTAACTTTGTTCTTTCGATCTTGTTTGGATATTGATGATCTATATGACAGACTTGATCAATTTTTGTTCCAAAATATGACATGATTCACAAAACTCTGTTTTTTCAGTATTAATCTCCTACCTCACTTATCTCACAAAAAACTGAAGTTATTTCTCTCCGTTTGGAAATATGATGTATAACGATATTCTTATGTTTATAGAACGGTTGTGCTAACTTCTAATCCCTTAATTTAGAAACCTCATAAATAAACATAGTCAATATAAAATTTGTAGTTAATATAAAGTCTAATTAATATAGGGAATTAAAAAATAATAAATCTAATTAATATAGAATACCGACTTATTATATGAGACCAATTTAAATAGAATATTCCATATTGACATACTTCTAGCTTATACTTAACAAATCTCCACCTAGGCTTATAATAACTCCAATATCTTTTTCAACCAGTGATTAACTCTTTAAAGACCAACTCAATTGCATTGTAGACTCGCAACAGTCTCATGTACTCTTTATGCTTCAAAATCGGCAATACATTGGTCTTAGCATCAGAAAGATTTTCTTCGCTAGAAATCTTAGCCACATTCACCGTATTTTTATCCACTACGTCTCACATGAAGTGAAACTTTATGTTCACATGTTTAGCTCCTCATGGAACTTCATATTTTTCATGTAATAAAGAGCAATAGTGTTTCACAAAACAAAACCAAATTTTTTATCCATACCAGTGAGTTCACTCAACAATGGATTCAGCCAAATAGCTTCATTCATGGCTCCTGTAAGAGCCATATACTCGAATTCCTTTGATGAAAATGTAATGAACTTTTATATACAAGACTTCTAACTAACTACTGCTCCAAACACAGTAAACAAATAACCCAAAATAGATATTTTTATATCGAGGCAATCTGCATAATTAAAATCCACACACCCTTTCAATAATATATCACATGTATCCTTATCATTATAATACAACCTATAATAACCAACAAATTTAAGCATCACATTATCCACTTGAGTGCATCCCAATGCAGGTTACACAAACTAGATAGAAATCTTCTCAAAATATTTATGGTGTGTACAAATCGTAGCATATATAATACTCCCAATAATATTAGCATATAGTATCCAAAATATATACTTCTTATTTGATGCTTATGTTGGTGCTTGAGTGACACTAAGTTTGAATTAGGAACCAATGAGAATTCCAGGCGGTTTTGCTTCAGATATCGAGACCTTACTTAGGCTTTTATGTATATATTCTTGTTGGGATAAGAATGAATACCCTTTCGGTTTGTTCTTCTTGATCTCAATATCAAGTATCCTCTTAGTCTCTCCAATAACCTTCATCTTAAACTCTCCATATATGCCTCCCCATTTAGTCATAATTATCATAGGCGCTACAAATATATTTAATGGATCCCATAAAAGATACATAACTATATTTTCCTTTTTAAATGGCTTTGGTATATATATAAATTGTCAATTCTAATTTATTATGCAGGAAGGAAGTAGTAACATCCATTTGATCTAGCTCAAGATAAAATCTAGCAACAATTGACAACATAACCCTGATCGAGGTTTGTTTCACAATCGATGAAATATCTCATTAAAGTCGACACACTAATTTTGCGTAAATCCTTTAGCCACGAGCCTAGCTTTGTATATGGGTAACTTAATACCATGAATCCCTAAATTATTCTTGTACATCTATCTATTCCCAACCAGTTTATGACCCATCAGTTGTTTGACAAGAATCCAGGTGTTCATCTTTTTGAGAGATCGCAGTTTTTCTATCATTGTCGTGCATGGTTTTTGTTTCTCACTACTCTCAATAGAATCATGATACGTTTTGAGCTCTAGGATATTATTTTGTATTTCAAAAACTAAAGTATAACAAGTTACATCGCCAAAACCATACATTTGCGACTGTTTTCTTAGTCTCCTTACTTTATCCCTCACAAATTGATAACTGTCGAGATCATGTTTCTATCCCATCTGATCATATGAAGGCCCTAGAAGACTAGACCCTCGACCAACTTCCTATTCATGCAATGGTTGAACTTTCTATGTACGACCTGAAGCGGAACCAGCCCGAAATCTTCTTCAGCAGAAACATCTCTAGTTTTACTTTGTAAATCAGATCAATCATCAACTACATATCATTTCCCGGCAGTACTACGTCTTCGTCAATGGTATTACCTCTTCATTGTAAAATACATCCTTTCTTATCGGATACTTTTGCTTTGAGGTTCAAAACTCACAACCTATCTATTTTTACGCTTTTCGGATAGCCAATGAACAAACATTTCAGTTCTCTTGGCCTAAGGGTATCCAGATTTACATTTGCGTAGGTTCCACACTTGAACTCTCTCAAGTTTTCCAATTTATTTTTGTTTCTCGTCTAGGCCTATTAAGGAAAAAGAAACTTTAGGGCTGAAGATGAAATTTTATTGATGATATCTGCATATTTTTTCACGACTTATCCCTACAACTTTTGATCTATTCCATTTGTATGAAGTATACATCGAACCCATTCCAGGAAAGTTAAATTTATTCTCTAAACAAACTCGTCTTGTTATATAGTCCAATTATAGTTTGGTATCTAGAAATTCCAAGTTTTGCACAATGGCTAGTGAACTTCTTGCTCACATATTCCAAGCCATTATGAGTCTGAAGCTTTGTCAGCATTTTCCCAGATTGATTGTCTACCAATTTTTTCTAGCTCATAAAGGCAAAAATTGTTTCATCTTTTGTATTCAAAATTAGAACCCATACTTTCCTAGAATATACATCAACCAACGAAATGAAGTACATTACACTATTATTGAATCGTGTCTAGGTTCATTATCTTGATAGTTGTTGTCCATTCTCTTCTTTAGGAAATTATAACATATAAGTCCTTTCCTTTTGCATGTCTTATCTAATGTTGAACATGTACGAGCTCTTTTGGACTTTAACGGGGATTATTCTTTTCTCGGGATACACCGCTAACATTTAGGTTTACCCTTCAAAGTTACCTTTTAGAAACCTCTTCTTTTGAAGTTCTTTGGAAGTTCTTTGGATTTCAAGGTTCTCTTGAATTTTATAATCATAAGAGATTATTGCTCAAAATGCATTGTGTCCATGAAGTTTTCATATTTATTCGACAGAGTACATATAAGGATGCTTGTTTGGTTTTCTTCTTCCACTTTCACACCAACAACATTTTAGCCGAATATGATTCAGTTGTAATCATCTAGGTGCCTTCATATATTTGTACTAATATCCATAGATAACGTGTAAACTTTAATGTTTAGATATAATCGGTTCGCCAAGGATTTTTCATGTAAATTACCTCGAGCCCATTTAGTACCCTTAACGCTGCATGATATTCAGATACCTGTCATAGCACTTAATCGTCTAAATTCAATATGAGGGCACTATGAGATTTGGACACTAAAATGACATCATTCCGTGTAGATTTATCGTCAAGAGAAATAGCCAATCGCTTATGTACTATATAAGCGTTAACCATAATTGTTTAGAGGTTGAAATGAGTAGATCCGTCTATTTTTTCTTGGGTAACCTTCATGGAACTCATCTTTTATGGATTTTCGATTTTTAGGAAAGATCTAGTTCTCGAACTTTCACATTGATAATTGATTTACTCCTAACATTGTTACACACTCACCACACCACATGGTGGGTAAAACCATCATTCGATTGAGGAAGAAATTTATGTATCGATTAATAATACTTCCAAGAAAATAATTAACCGTGTTCAAGATGAACAACAACTAAAAGAAAACGTAAACAAAACCAAGCAGGCAAGACAAACATAACGTGGTTCGGATTGTGAAAATAATTCTACATCCAATGTTAACATACACTCTTTTAATTAATAAATAGGTTACACAAACACTCTCAAACACAAAGGACTCAATCACTCTTTATAACAAAAGATAACGTGATCCACAAAACTATCTTTTTAGTATTTATCTCTCACTTCACTTATCTAACGAAAAACTGGAGCTATTTGTTTCTCTTCATAAATATGTTTCTCGCGAATTTCCTCACACATTGCATATCAATATCTTATTATATTTATATAACGGTTTTTATCCTTATTATTCCCTTAATCAAGAACATGCATAAAAAATCTAATTAATATATGCGACTAAAAAATAGTAAATCTAATTAATATATGCGACTAACTTAATATAAAAAAAGGATTTACATAAAACGTTCTATTTTGAGTTTGTAATTAGTTGAGTTTTTTGAATTGTTTGAAGTATTTTTTAGTTAATTGTATGTTTTTTTATTCAATGTCATATGTTGTGGAATTGATGGGTTAGGTTAAGGTTTATGCGTCTATAGTGTTGTTAGGTTGAATTTGGAAGTTTTGGGGAAAGAATTGGATAGCTAAGTGCTCATCTTACTCGTCAACATTGGAAGGAAGATGAACAAAACCATAGGTATTGTGATTGTGCACCATTGGTGCGTAGCACCTGCATAATAGATACGTGACTAGTGCATCTATGGTGAATGACTGAGTTTTTACTAGTTTTCTCTTTTAATTTTCCAGTTTTTTAAAGCTATTAAAGTTGTTTTTTGTGCTTATTTAGTTTTTAGTACTTGTGTTTGTATAATTTAGTTTCTAATACTTGTTTTTTTAGTTTTTTTTATCTAACTTTTATTATTTTATGACTCACGTCATCCGATACACGGAAGAAACACCAGCGACGCGCTACTAGTAGCTATAGACATGAACACATTGAGAAAATTATTTCCATTATCAAGTCCGTTGAAGTGGACAAGACCGGACTTTTCGATGAAAAATTTGGACAACGTAGAGATAAAAATGAAGATGAGGAGCACAACGTACGAGCACTGCACCGCATACATAAGGGTTTGAAGCATGTTGTTAAGAACATTGACAAAAAAGTTGATCCTATTAGGGGTGGATCATCTAGACATGTTGCACCACCATCATGTCATCAATTACCGACATCAACGTATCATTCACCAACATAGCGTTCTCATTGAAGGAGTTCCAACTACCGAAGGTTTGTATGCCCGAACGCTATAGTCACTAGCTTCGTTGGTATGTTGAACTTAACAGGTTTTATTCGAGGTGCAATTGCTTTCCCTTCACGACCAGAAACCTTAGGAGTTTTAAAAGGTTTGGCACCAAGCTTTACTCGTTTTTTTCTAGAGAATCTACATACTCCCAATGCAATTTGTCTCATTAGTGGATGATGCATCAATAACTAATTTTTGTTTGACATGTGGACGACCATGATGTTTCCGTTTCTATAATGGTTGTAAAACGGTGGATATTTCTGTATAGATTACTTCTAACTATTTTTATAAATGTGTTCTATGCATCTTTTGTCATTGGTTAGTGTGACATTATATACAAGTTTATCCATTCTTTCTTTTTTATTTTTCGTGGTTAGGTTTGTTCGTATCATTATATGTAATCTCTTCCAATTATCATGAAAATATTATAATTGTGCAATTATATCATTACAAAGCCACTCACGAATCTGGTGCCAAACAAGATTTCGTGCATAGTGCATATTGCACAAATGCGAATTTCATTTGTTATCTCAATTTGAACATTCATCCAATATTATCGGTTTTCTCATGAACTTTCACACTTTCTAATTCTATAAGAAAGAGTTCTAAAGTAGTGTTAGAGACCTTACCTCTGATTTGGTCGAACATATTGTCTCCAAATTTATGTTGTGTTATATATCGATTGTTTTTAAATAAAGATCTAATTGCACAATATTGAAGTTCAGCCAGTAAATGCACCTTACCTTAAAATAATTTGAACTTAAAGTTTCTCGTACGTATATAACATTTTAGGTTAAAATGAGTGCTCTTCACCCGATTAGTGGTCGCATGTCCCAAATGCATGAACGTTTTTAACCATATATTTATCATTTTAAATAGATATGCAAGACATTATATGAATTTGATGGCTCAAATAATTTTTTTCTAGTCACGTTACATCTTAATTTGAGCGTGATCAAATTATATTTGTGATGCTGAGCACACCTTCTTTTTTCGACGCAGGAACAAGCATAGCATGATATGATTTCTCATTAAAAATACTTCTTCGTATTCACCTGAACGTACTGCTTAATTTTCCATCGCGAAAGAATGTACATTATTTTTAGGAAAAAATAATATATATCATTCATCAACGCCAAGTCTCCATCCGTCAAAACCAAGGACGGTTCTTCAATACAGTAAGGTATAATCAATGATTTCAAAGAGTTTAATATCCACTTTCATTTTTTTTAAATTCTCTCTGGACATAAACACAAATACAACACAGTATGTCAAACCACTAAATGTTACACCGACAATCTCAAAAAATGATATCACATACTCTATTGTTTTGTAAGTACTATATATTATCAATACTATTTAAAATGTCTGTCACAAATGCACACTAATCTGATGCACAAAAAAATATCAATAATAATACATCCTTCATATGCGTTAGATATATGTCACTCATAATAATTATATATTTTGAGTTCATCTAACATGTATTGTAACTGTGACCGATTGACTTTCTCCAACATTTGGTTTTTCTGTTGAGCATTGTATATAGTGTGCATGGACAATACATTATCTTCATTCAACGTTTTTCGCTCCGTTCAATATTTGTCTAGGGCAAGTTCCCATGAGGGTAGAACAATCTACGAATTCCAACTTTTTTTATTCAAATGTCTCGTGTATGAATGATCATCTGAGTGTTTAACATTCAAATGGTTGTGAATGCCGACTATAATCATTGATATGAAGTTACTATAAACATTTGAGTGTTCCCTAATAAGATCTTTTTTCCGGTACCGCCCAATAATACCATCCCGATCTTTTCCATTCAAAGAACATTCGAGGATTTTTTCTATATACTATTCAGAGGATCTTTACATTTTATGTTGATAACCAATCTGTTTTTTTTATCCGGATCATCTTAACTCACTCAACCAAATTGTCTCGCGTATAGTATTTGGTTGTAAAGAATACGTGAGTGTAGTTAGTAGTCAAATATGTTGCATATCCATATGTAGCATCATCGCTCTGCAAAGTTCATAAAAAATCAAACTAAGTAAACAAATTATAACTCGTTAACTTAAAATAACAACAACAAATGAACCATATTATAACCGGTGGTGTTATACCCATCTGCACCATCGGTATATGGGTAGTTGAACCACTGGTGCAAGACCTCAACACCATTGGTTATAGGGTGTAAAGCTGACGTCAACGAGGATGTGCAACGCCGGTTAAACCCCCCGAACTGGTGGTGTGTAGCTGCACCACGCCGATTTTTTTTAAACCTTCTTTCCTTATGAATTTAGCTCCTCAATACACTCTATTATCATTTTTCTGCCTTCCGACCTTCCAATAAATGCATATCACCTTCAATTTGGTCATCTTTGCGTTGAATTTTAAAGTTTTGTAAAATAAAAGTTTTCTTAAGGAACAAGGTTTCAAAAAAAAGTTTGAGAGGTTTTGGATTGTCAAGAAACCGGTTGTTTGATGTATAGTTATTTAATATCTAAAAAACTAGTTGTTTGATAAATAAATCCGAGAATAGATTAAAAACACCTTAAAAAAAAAGAAGAAAAGTTTGAAATGAATTTGGGTGGGATTAGATATTGTAGTTCTCTTCATAAGAAATGATTTTAGGATACATTTAATATTTTTATTTTATTAGTAATATTCTCATAAACAAATAAAACATAAAAATAGATTCGTTAATAAATAAAATAAAAGGAAGACTAAAAATTATGTTAGATGAAATTAAATTGGGATTTGGATAAATTTAGGTTGATTTTTATTAGTACAATATATTTAGAGGGAAGAGAATTATAATTAAATAAATAACAAAATGACCAGTCAGTTTTTATAGTTTGACACTTGTTTGTATTCAACCGCCGTTCAATAAATGAAATAACTATCCAATAATAGCAGTTTGAGATATCAACATCATACTCAAATCAAATAATCTTGACTTTTTAAAATAATAGTAATAGTAGTATATTGAGTTACTATTTTGTTGCATGTGCTGCAGCCTGCAGGGGCAGTTCTATTCAATGTTAGATATTCTATTAATATACAAATAAATAAAACTTCCGTTCATAGGTACATCGAATTAGGCATAGCATATTATAATAAAGAAAAATAGATTTTATTCGAAAAACGTATCATTTTGTTATATTTTTATTGAAATAAACTTATCATTTGTGTCGGATAAAACTCAGACTAATAAAAAAAACCAACTGATTTTCAGTATTCATTATGATATTAATCAGTTTCGGTAAGTTATCTACAACGTCAATAATATTATGATATATTAAGACAAAGATAAAGTTGATAAATACAGTGTTGAAAACTTCTTGTGTAGTATGGTGTATCTTATCGTCGGTGATAAGTGTTTATTATAAATTATAATATATAAACGGTCCATATCTACCTAGAAAACCCAAATCTAAGAATTTAGTTTAGAAATTTATGCGTAAAAAGAGTAAGCAGCATGGGGCGGAAAGCGAACCAAATTATTAAAGTATCAGGCGACATAAATTACGAGCGGACACTTTTTGTAAATTTTTAATTTTTGGGTTGATTTTTTCTTACTTTTACGGTTTTGGATTTTTTTTTTTAAATTTTTGGTGTAAAAATATTTATATTAAATTTTTTAATCTATTACGAATTTAAAATACTTAAATCATAATAAATAATTTGTTTAATAGTGACGGTAATCGAATTGAAAATAAAATCGACATTATATGACAATAATATAATAATGTTATGACATTCGATTTTTATAAAACTCATCGTTGCAAGTATAATTTTATTGATTGACAATAAAACAAATTATAAATCAAAGAAAAGAATTAAACCAAAACCATTATTAAAAAACCTAAAAAGCAAAACCATCCAATAAAAAAATGATTTTTAACTCAACAAGTTGATGTAAAAAAAATCGAGAATTATCTTACTTACATTTGTATCAGAATAATCATTTTGTTCCATCAATGGTCACTATTGTTGGTTTTTTTGTCATTTTCTCTTACCACGAGTGACCATATATACAAACAAAAACTAATAAAAATGAATATGTCAATAACAATATAATTTCAGTGATTGTTTTGAGACAAGTGACAAACTTCGGTGACTAATCAGGGTTTTTAATCCCTTACACACACACAATATTCTAGACTCTGTGACAAATAAAGATGGATGTGGAGAACAACTAAATTAAAATTTGGACTATAAAAATACATAAATGTGTAATATATGAACATAACAATCCTGAAGGCAACACTAGGGTAAGCTGAATATAAATATTGAGAAAGAAACATACTAAATAGAGTAGAAAACCATACTACAAAAATTTCTAAGCCATATTCTAGAAAACTTAGAAACAACAAGAGTTTGAAGATCAAATCAAACTTGATAACAACCAGCGTTAGATATTTTAGATGATCTCAAACGCCACGAATCTTTCGATATAAGATGATTTTAACTACAAAAAATGACATTATCCTCTTAGAGATTATGTCTCATTTTGGCCAACTAATTAGCAATTTCATTGGTTTTTTTAAAAACATATTCAAAGTTATCCCGAAAACTAAGATCATAAATATCGATGAGAACCCCTCTCAATAATATGAGCAAACAAATAAAAAGGTAAGAAACCTACAACTACAAAGGTAAAACATTTTTCATTTTCTATAAATGAAGTAAAAACAATAACCTTATAGCACGAACCATTAAAATTAAATATTAAATTTCATTCTGAAGGTTAAATACATCATAATATTGACTCACTTTACTCCGTGCTTTGATTACGGGGACATTTAGTGAAAAAATGGAATGCAAATTAGGACAATTAATCATCTTTTTTCCACTACACATGACAATTAACATTATTCGTATTAAATTCATCACACATTTACTTACCCAAATGTTTTTCATATCATATACTGAATGATATATATATCTTCCAACATGCTAAGAAATATTTATCAACGTGGACGTGTGAGAAGAGAAAATATTACTGACTTTTATTTATATCACAATTTTTTTAGTAATTATAAAACCTAAGAAAAATATATTTGTCAACCTCCCAGTAATTGACTTCTCGTCATTTTACAATATTTTTACTTTTAGGGTTGTTATGTCCGTATTTTACATATCTATCACTTGTTAGACTATGACTATTATTGGGTTATTTTGCCCATGTATTTTAATATTTCATGGAGTCTATGGGATTGTGTCTGCAAGGAATTATATTTCATGCACCTTCGATTTTTTTCCAACCCTTTTTAGAGGGTTTAGACTAATCCCCTCTTCGGTTTGTAATTTGTATTTCTTATTAATAAAATTATACTCGTATTAACTAGTTTTATAAAAAAAACTAGATCATCGAATGTATGAGGTGATGTTCTACATTTCCAGAGATTGTTTGTTTAATGTTTTAAGCTTATATGTAATATATTTCCCTCTAGATATTTGTTCTCTTGATGTGATACTTTAGCACCCGAGATTGTTTCATATGTTAATGTAATAATGAGACACAACATGAAAGGTCTCTTCATCTAATAACATATTTGTTTACCATGATTTATACATTAATTTTCTATATGCTTACTCTTTAAAATTTCATTAACAACCTAGATATATAGTCAAAATGATTTACACTAATGAGTCATACATGAAAAAAATTGGGTGCTTAGGAAAAAACACTAATTGTGTGTGTATACGGGCCTAAAGAAAATATATGCACTTATATATATATATATATATATATATATATATATATGTGATAAATGAATTTCAATATATAGTTATTGTGTTTACACGCCACATAATCATGTACAACAAGACTTCATTGTTGAATGTTTTGGTTAAAATTCCACCAAATAGCCATGGTTGGCCTAAAAGAATGCTGGGATGTTTACAGATGTTGTCGCAAATAAACATTATTGTCCTTAAAAATAATTATATGAACAATAATCTATAACGCGCTGGCACAAAGAACCCATTAATTTGGGGGTAATTTTAAGGAGGGAAAACGTAAAATTATACTCATTTTGGGTCTCAATAATATTAATAATTGGGTTACGGAGGGAAACCTACACCTGTTGTAGATAAAAGCACTATTAATGAGAATATGTTCTTTGATATGTGGGAATGTTCCAACCGTATTAGTTGATAAGTATTAACAAAATAAGGTCCACATGTGTTCTTAAGTTCTCAACCCAGGGCGATGAAATTTTCAAGGCCGTGCTAGGCTACCTTGAGAAAAAAATCAATAAAGTCTTTTTAGGTTAAAATTAGGAACCAAATTTAGAGGTTCTCTAAGTATATAGAGCATAGAAAAAGTGGAAACCACGAAATGAAAACAGTCAACGTGGAACCGAAGGAGGTTGTTATGTCGTACATATAAATATCATTTTTGAAATTCTTTAATGTTTTTTAGACAACCTCTGACTGCCAAAAATTGAAATCAGACATTAAAACTCTGATTTCCAACCTTATAAATGAGGTGTAAAAACATGATTCGAGTAAAAAACCCAACATTGTGCAGATTACTAAAGATGATGTTAAGAATAAACACCAGAAGACTTATTCTACATCTGAAAAAACTACATTTAGTAGTGCCGGATCACAAAATATTGACCTTAAAAACCCTGAAGATATGGATAAGAGTTTGGCTCACCCAAATAAATTAAGTAAAGCCTATAAAGTCTCAATAGATAAGAAAGGTAAACTTACTTTGTTCTTAGTTCATAAGTTAATTTACTTACAATATGAAATGACTATTGGTGAGTTTATAACTTTCAAAAATGTTTGTATTTATTTTTCTCGTACACTACAAAACCTGAAGTCTTAATTATCAAGAAATTCATTTTTTAGTTCGGAGGAATATGCATACATTTTATCAACCATTTCTTGTTTCATACGGTTTTTACTAGTGGACACATGTTGTTTTTTGATGATGCTTTACTTGTATGTTCTATTTAAACAAATTAGATTTCATTTTTTGTGAGAATTGTTTTATTATTTTTCTTCATTTGTAAAAAACAAATTTTATCGAAATTATGACAATCGATGTGGTCTTTATAATAGCAATAGTTCATACAGAGTTGGTATTGTTTTTAATTAACATATTATAAGGCATATATCTTATAAAGTTACTTATGAAAATTCAACCTATCTTTGGGACATATCATATATCTATATAGAGAATTTATAAGTTTTTTTTATTGATGGTTTGTTTATATCATCTTGATTAAACATAGAAAATTTGAAACATTTCATGCAACATACATCTTAAAGGTAATTCAAATAGACATTGCGACCCTTTATTTATAATTTTATTAGAAGATCAATAATACTTAATTTCATTCATAGACATTATTTACGAATCAAATACTAATATTTTCTTCACAAGAATTATGAATCCATGGACTAATGAAAATCCTTTAAGGACAAAGTTGAGTTATAACTTGGTAAAATAATTAAAGCAACCAGATTTGATAGCTTCCGTGAATATTATGGTAACTATGATAATTTTTGTGTATAAGTCCTGACCCATTATCTCTATCTAGATGAGTGAGGATTTTTTTCATATTATACCATTTTGGGTTCATACGTGATGACTGGTTTGGCTCATTATTGGAATCGTACCTTACAAGATATGGTTGAAAGCATGATCGCACATAATTTACTACTCACTTTACTATTAGAGGAGAAATATCTATGCATCATACATTCTTATTAGATTACATAATTTAGCAAGAGCTGTGATTTCATATGCATTATTTATTAGGTGAAATACTAGTTTATACAATTTACATGCATGTGGATGTCCAACTAAAGACAAACTTTACAGGTTAACTAAATGAAAATTGGATTCCAAAACAGCTAGGTGTCATTTTACAGTCTATTCAAACCACTCATTAGAATATGAATTTTTATCTCATAATAAATGTTTGATTTTAAGATGATATTTTTTTAAATATAGAATTTAAGAGGAATGATTTGTATAATTTTTTAAAAAGTATTGGAACCAAATCGTTCAACGCAAGATATTGGTTCTCATGTTACAATTATTTTTGTCTATCATCTACAATAGCCAAGGATTTCAGTGCATAAGAAAGATGATTCACTTTTGTGTTAAGAAGAAAGTATTGATATTTTTTATGGTGATCAAATTCATTAGTTTCATGAAATTAAACGCAACTTGATAATACAATATTGCGTAGATTTACTAGAGATATATAAAGTTCTATACTTTGGAATATGTGACATTTGTAAATTAGAATGAGGAATCTTTTTCATATTCTTAAAAATAATCCAATCAACTTCTATAGTTCTATAAAGAGCGCAAACTCTAAATTGTATAATGAGGCTATGAATTAATAATAGTATAAGATCTTGTCATATTACTCGAAACAATAAAATTGAATAATTACAAATAGATATTAAAACTCCAGCGTGATGTTTCATTCTCTTTTAAGACAAACTTTGTGTGAGATTATATGTTATCACAAATTGAGTGATAGTAAAGTAATTTATTAGTGTTGTATGTTAATGATATGACATGACATTAAACATATTTTACAGATAAGTTTAACTTGTAAGATCTTAGTAAAATGTGATTGAGAGAATGTTATAACATTATAGTTTGAAAAATAAGAAACCTATGGATACCCACATGGCCAAATGCGATAAGTTTTTAGTAAGTCAATGCTTAAAGACAAATTTAAATATTTAATTCATGAAGATATGCCTATATGTTTCCGTTGTTGGCAGTTTTATGTATTCTCATGTGTGTAATATACTAAACATATCATTTATAGTAAGAGTGTTAATGAACTACTTAAGAAATCCAATAGTTGACCATAGTAGGGTCAACTGCCAAAAATTAATGTCTGGCATACTCCATGTAAAATATCTTGGATATCATAAGTTTTTATAATACATATAATTTTAGTTGTGTTGGAAGTAGGAGATCTACAACCGGTTATGTATTTGTTCTGGCTGATGTGACATTTTGTTAAAGAATATAAAACATATTTTTTTCATAGCCTCTAAAATTGGAGAATGAGTATGTGACATGTTTTAAAACATCAAACTATGCACTATGACTTATTAATTTTGTTATCAATTGTGTAGAATTGAAAAAATTGAAAGAAGAATAATACTTTATTCTCGAACATAAATAGTTATCCGAGCAAGTTTAAACGTATATCCCTTTGATTAGGATAATCAGAAATAGATAAAAATTTAGCACATATACAAACTTCATGGTTGCAGATTATTTCATTAAAGTGTTACATGATTTAGTTATTTATAAAAATAATTTCACACTTATGTCTTAAGTTTATAGACTATTTAGATCAAGTGGAAGTTAGGTTTCAATCATAATTTATTTTTCATTACATCGTAGACTTTACTATTATGTTGGATTTTTTATTTTATACTTTTGGTTAAATAATGGTCATAGATTGTTTTTTTATTTCTCGAATTTAATCATTGTAGTTTACAAAACCAAAATTTAATAAATTAGAAACAATTGAGAACAAGACTTACTGGATCACGTTATTTTTAAATTGCATTAAAATTAAATTTTATTTAGATATTAGTTAAATTTAGGTGTTAGTTGCACCATGATTACTGCAAAAATTGTTTAGCATTGAATGCTAAACTGATGTTTTGAAATAAATATGACAATAGTAAGACATTCATACGACCACTAATAATATTTTCTAAGAAAACAAGACAAATTTGGACTACTAATAATATTTTCTAAGAAATCAAGACAAATTTGGACTAGTAAAATTGTTCAAAACATTTTCTATACGATTATCTATAATAAAAAAAGTTTATATATATATATATATATATATTAATTTCCTATTTCTTTCTACTAATTTGATATTTGATAATTATTCGTATAGATTTTAAATACGAATACATTTTAATTAAAATTTTAAATGTATATATATACAAGTTACTTGAGAGTATGGGAAGAAAAACGAAAAACGAATCTAAATCTAAATCTAAGATAAACTATCAACTGGTTTGGTTCTTAAATTTTTAGACAAATACCTCAACAATGGATAACGTAACGCAGGTGACAACAACGCCCTTATTCACAAACGATTCCAATTAAGAAACATATACACTTTCATATTTTCACCGGCTATCAATATCTAAGTTTAACCCTTTTGATTGTTATTCTATCATTTGATCATTAGTTATAGATTTTTTAGTGTGTAAATTCGTCGCATAACACTCTCTGGCCACCTACTGATCACTTCGAACTACCCCAACATGATCTCCAATTACATACTTCAAGAACTGATGAACCGTTGAAGATACAACATGCATTCTAGACAACCATGATCTCCCAAAAATTATATTGTAACTGGTCAGACAATCTACCACCATAAACAATACTTGAACTCTTTTCTTAAAAGGACGACGTAAAATATTCGTTGTGCTAGCATTATCAATTTGCATTCGTCGAATCTTTGTTCATGTGATTTATGCTCCAATCACCAAGCATCTTCACGAGGACCAACAATGCCTCAAATGATTGTCTAATAAGACTTTAAATTTGAATTTTAGATATGTTCTAACAATTCAAACATATCACATAATTATCATTATTTGTAAATTATTTCATTAAAGTTGTTTAAAAAGCATGACAAAAATGCGAATATTAATCAGCATGAATGAATGATATATTTCTATTTTATCACAATTTAATACGTTCGCATGATAAATTTCTACTATTAATCAATTCAAAAATGGGTGATGGTTACATTGGTAACTGTGCTTTCAATGTGTATTAGTTGAACATGTTTTGAACAACCACTCGTCTTTAGATTATCGTTTTTTGTGATATATAGTTTTTGGATTTTAAAAGCATGTTGTTAGTTCTTGGACTATTTAGTTTGGATACGGTTAGTCTCCCTGCATTTGTTGACTATAGATTTTTGTGACACATAGTCCCTTAACTATGCATGCTCGATAAAGTTAGTCATTTGACTTTCTATTTTCGATAAACTTAGTTTCTATAATAACAATATACAGGGGACTAACTTTATCCAAAAATTAATAGTCCATAGACTACTATGAAACTTTTGAAAGTCCATGGACTATATGTCACCAAAATGGATAGTCCATGGACAACCAACGGAATTTTCAAAGTCCAAGACTATATGCCACTAAAATCGATAGTCCGACTAATTACTGCCTAAAGCATGGTTAATATCTTTCCATTGATTCAATAAATTTTCTTTAATTTCAGATGAACTTCGATAAACATTAAAAAAATTAAATAATATTTCTAAAAGCAAATGTTCATGTAAACACCCAACGATATAACCCCAAAATTGTGAAAATACATTTTACAATAAAGTTTTGGATTATTACTTAAATACTCGATGTTAACTAAATACAATAACTAAGTGTACTTTATTAAATGGTTGTTAATATTTTGGTGATTATTGAATCAAAGAAAATATATTCTGAGCCAAAGCAGAGTTTTCTGAAGCGTGTTGGATTGTAGTGTCACTAGATCGAGGCGGAGCGTATACCAGGTTTCCTATATTAATTAGGAGATGTGATATTGATGATGGATCTAATCAATAAAGTAAATCTGGCGATGCTTTTGTCGAAGAAATGTTTTGGCATTGTTTTACTTTTGGTCGCACAAAGGAAGTTCGACCACTGCATGAGTTTGAAGCAAATCGTGGGTCTGTTGTTCTAGGGCCTTAAAATCATTAGATGATAGAGAAATATGAACCTAAAAATTATCAACTAACGAGGGATAGAACACAGATACCAACCAAACAACCACAAATGTATACATTTGCTGATATAATTGGTTATGCTTTATCGATTGAAATACATGATATCAATTGAATGCATGAAGATGTTCTTGAACCCTAAAGAACAACTAAGATCTTTCAAAATGATGAACACCTGGATTATTGTTAAGTATAAAAAAAATTTAGAACTTGGTTGGGCGTAAATGTATATTCAAGAGGAAGCCAAATATTCTTGGTTTCGAGTTACTATGATTCAAGGCTAGGCTTGTGGCTAAGATTTTATGCAAAAAAAGAGTGCTGATTTCAATGAAATATTATGGCTGATTGTGAAACATACCTGTATCAAGGTATTGCTGACACCTTTTACTAGATTTGATCTCGAGTTAGATCAAGTGGATGTTACTACACGTTTCATTCATGGTGAAGAGGCTTGAATAAAGGAATGATAGTTATGTGTGTGTGTGTCAGAGACCCTTCTATAGACTGAAACAGTTGTCGAGGCATTGGAATAGAATATTTGATTTTTTATGAGACCATTTAATATGTATGTATCTGTTATGATAATTTTATCTATTGGAATGGGGAACCACATATGGAAACAAGTTTTATTGCAATTGTATGTGGATGACATAGTTATAGCTGGTAGAAATAGGAGGAATGGTGACGTGGTAACTACTCATATCTCAACAAGAATATATATATATATATATATATATATATATATATATATATATATATATATATATATATATATATATATATAAGATCACAAGGAAATTCTCGATGTTCGAAGCAAAATTAGGTGGAACTCCCATTGGTTTCCAATTCAAACTTAATGTCATTTAAGCACCAACCAAAGCAAAAACTAAAAATTATATGTTAGAGATACCTTATGCCAATGTTATTGGTAGCATTATCTATGCTATGTTTTCAAAATACCTAATCTTGCCCATGTTATAAGTGGTGTCAGCAGATTCATATCGAATCGAAGAAAGTCTCTTTGGCATGCACTCAAGCTGCTCATGAGATTCTTGAAGGGCTCGGCTGTTGTAGGGTTGTGTTGCAATCAAAAGGATACAATAAATATAGTGCTGAAAGAGTATACAAACTCCGACTATAGAGGTTTCCTCGATGCAAAAAAATCTACTTTGGGTTATCTATTTAATGTGTTTTAATGACTTTCTAGCTAAAAGTTTTATTTACAAAAGGTGGTTGCAGTTGTCTACAAAATTTGAGTATATGAATGATACAAAACATGTAAAGGAAGTTATTTGGTTGAAGTGATTGCTAAGTGAATCACTGGTATTGATCAAGATGTGGTTTTATTATGTGAAAACACCACTAATATTCAATTGATAAGAAATCTGAAATTCCATGGGTGAACTGAACATGTAGACATTAAGGAACATTTCATCAGAGACGTGATGGAGAATGAGAAAGTGAAGGTGGTTAATATTGTTAACATATAGAACTAATGCCATGGCCCAAACCCATAACTATTGAGAAATGTTGGTGAAACAGAAGCGAGCCTTATGTATTTTCACAGTTTTACTAGACTTTTAAATATTGTGTATATTTATTTTAAATAGCTAGTCAATTCTATTTCTGTTGAGATTTGATTGAACTATATTGATACATTTAATTTGTCACCATACTTGTCTTTAGGTTTTTTGAGTGATTCCTGTTTAAGGCACTTTTAACCCTACTTCAACGACCATTGTTTATTGAAATTAAAATACAGACAAATTATCTATTGAACTTTTTAGTTATTGAATCACTAAAGGTTTACGTTCACTATCCATCATTTTCTTAAATGGGAACTTCATCAGTTTGGTATCTGAGGCTAGTTCATGCTAGCAAATAGATGAGTATTTCCTTCAAAAGGCTAACAAGGAAAGGAAAATACTTCAATCAGTGAGATATGTCGTAGGAGAGATCAAGATGATACACGTTTGCAGGTGGACAAGATACAAATCAATACATATGAGCTACAAACCCAGAAAAATGAGCAACACTTGAGGTCGATAAAAAATTAGATTATCAAGATGAGCCAAGATATTAATAGATCAAACACAATGAGAGTTTGAGCTCCATGTCCTAGTAACAAGCTGGAGTACCCCAAAGTTGAGTACACCCATGCTAAGAATCTAGTTTTTCCGAGGAGGGAGTATGTTAGGGGACGCTTTCGTCAACATAATCACTACAAATTGACCTTCGAACATCATCTAGGTCGTGACTACAGTAATAATACCCAAACCAATGGGAATCAGGGTTTAGATTGGAGATTCCAGAATTTCATAGAAGTATTAAGCCTATGGAGTTATTATACTAGATCTCATATGTGGAAGAGATATTAGATTTTAAAGATGTAACAAATGAAAAATAACTCTCGTTAGTCACAACATACTTCTGTGGAGGGGTTGGGTGGCGGCAACAATTCAAGATGACACGCTTGAAACAAAGTAATTCAAAATTATCCACATGGTTTAAACTTGTCAAACAAATTAGGCTACATTTTTACCATTCATTATACATGGATTATGTACTAGAATTTTCAAGATTTAAAACAAGGGTCAAAATATGTTGATGAGTTGAATTTTATAACTCTAAAATCGAGTTGATTTGTCTGACACCGAGGATTATTTAGTATCTTGGTACATAGGGAGTTCATGCAAGACTTGCAGACTCTTTGAACATATTCGATCCAGTTAATTTTTCTGAAGCACATCAGCGTGCTATGTATACAGAGAAATCAGTATCCAAGATGTCATACATAGGAGATATTGATAGGTTGTCTGCTATGACGCCTCCCACTAAGGCGTTTTAAAGTTTGATTCAGCCGCTTAACCTACGACACTAATTTATGTAGATAATTCTTCTCAAATTAATTATTTCAAGTGTCATCAAAATCAAGATTGGTGTATTCATGGGCGGTGTAGATTCTCAATTGGTGTAGAGTAGTGACCTACGGTATGTTGAGTATATTGAAGGAGAGACTCATAATGAAGAATTTATTTCTCTATAAATTGTTCATATTTTAGTACTTCGATGTCTTTGTTTGACACTTAAAAATGACAATGAAGATTGGTTGAGAAATATTATTTTAGTTCATGTGTAATAATGGTGCAAAGGTTTGAAAACTAGTGTTTGATCCAGATGGCTGTAAAAATATTATATCTGAAAACGTCATTGATAAATTAGCATTATAAATGGAGGTATATCCCAGCCTATACAAGCTTTCCTAGTTAAAAAAGTATTTAAGTAACGATATCTAAGTGCTATCTATTGTTTTTTTTCTTTGATAACTATAAAGATAATGCTTGTTGCGATGTCAAAGTATGAAAGCTTCTTTGATAACCTCTATAGATTGTTATGCCTTTTGGTCTTGCCAATGTACAAAGTATTTTTATGCGAGTCATGAATTAGATTTTGCATCCTTTTATTAAGAATTTTGTGGTTGTTTACTTTGATGAAATTTTGATGTATACTACTAGCGAGGATTTATATTTGCATAATCTGTATGAGGTTTTACTAGTTTAAAGGCACAATTATTTTATAAAGGGATCATTTTATGTTATTTTCTGATCGAGTTTGTCTTATTCCTTGGATATGTTATTTAAAAAGAGGTTTGTCCGTTGATGAATCCAAGATGACAAGAGTATGTGATTGACCACTACCTACCTTTATTATTAAGATCCGTTCTTTTAATTGGTTGGTTTCATTTTATCGTTATTTCATTCCAATTTTCAGCACCATAACATCTATCACTGGCTGTATAAATGGAAATAGGTTTCACTAGATTTTTGAAGCCACCTGAATCTTTGAAGTATGTTTGACTACCATACCTATATTGGTTTTACCTGATTTTGTTTTTAAGGTATGAATTACGTTGTGATACTTCTTGTGTAGGTATTGGGGCTGTGGTCAGTGATAGAGGACGACATGTGGCCTATGATGTGCCAAGCTCCACTACAATACCTATGATGTGGAAATCTATGCAGTGGTTCGAGCATTAAAATAATGAAGTTCCTACATCATTCATAATGACTTCGTCCTCTTCATTGATCATGATGTTTTTAAACATTTGTATAGTTATGATAAACGATATGGACATGACACTTGATAGGCAGCATGTACATAGTAAATCATATTTTTTATTAAACACAAATTTGAGGTAATTAATCGTGTCGTTGATGCACTAAGCATGCATAGTAAATTGATCGATATGGAATGTGAGGTCACTAGTTTGAGATCTTGAAGAATTGTTTGGGGCCAAATGCATATTTTTATCCCATTTTAGTGGATGTTGTTGGTACTTTGAAAACACAATATTTTATAAGAAATGACTATTTATTCAAAAGTTGTATATCATGTGTTCTTGTTGGGAGTTTATGATTATTGATAGTGCATAAAAGAGACAATTAGGGAGATGATGGTCATGATCAAGCCATCAAGTCCGTATTTAGTAAATTGTTTTAGCTCTATTGAAGAAGGGATGTTATACACTTTATGACTCAATGTCGAACTTTCCAAATGGTAAAAAAAAGTTTTAATGCGGGTCTACATTTACAACGTCCTATAATGGACGATCCATGACACAATGTGAGCATCGATTTCATTTCAGGCTTACCTTGACCACAGAAAGGTAATGCTTTAATTTGTTTTGGTTGTAGATCATTTTTCTAAAATGGCTCATTTCATTTCCTGCAAGATAAAAACGGATGATATAAACGTTATTACATTGAATTTTTGAGAGCTCTATCATGTGTATGATCTAATTTCGAATATTGTTTTTTATCAGGATCCAAGATTTGTTGGGAATTTTTTGGTGAAGTTTCTGGAAGCTTACTAATACAAAGTTAAGCTTCAGTAGTTCCTATCACCAACAAACTGATGGGTAAACATAAATGACTAATAGGACAATGAGAAACATACTACTGGTAGAAGTGGGTGGAAATTTGAATTCTTTGAATAATATTTTTTGTCATTTTGAATTTTCCTACAACATGCACTAGAAAAAGGAGTAAACGGTATACTCAATTCATAATTGTCTACATCTACAATCCTCGTAGCCCTATTGATTTGATTTTCTTGTTGTTGAACCAACTATTCCATAGTTTTCAGAATTTTATGAAAATACGCATAAACATCAAGAGGAAACAATTTAGAAGTAAAAAACCTGCAATTGATAAGTAACGTAGGTTGGATGAATTCAACGTCGAGGACTTTGTTTGGGTTGTGTTCACCAGAGATCACTCTCCTGCCCATAAATTAAATAAACTGGCAACAAGGGAGGTAAGTTAATATGATATTATGGAAAATTTTAACCCTAACTCTTATAGTTTGAAATTGCCCAATGTTTAGGTCTTCAAATTGTTATTTCACCTTTTTTACTATATTTTTAGTATTATGCATACTTATTTTAAATAGCTAGTCAACTCTATTTTTGTTGAGATTAGATTGCACTATATTTTCATAAATTTACTTTATTGTCATGTTTTTGTTTAGGTTTTTCGTATGATTTTTTATCTAAAGCACTCTTAATCCTACTTCAATTATCAGTTGTTTATTGAAATTAAAATTCAGATACTCTATTAATTGAATTTTTTAGTCATGATAGCTCGAAGTTTAAGGTTCATTATCCATTATTTTTTCAAATGGAGTTGCCTAGAAAACCCTTTGGTTTCTCTAACAAAGGTATTGTTGATTTCAAAGCTCACGAAATATATGAGACTAGTGCGGTCTGGGATGGAGGAGAGCTGGTATTAAAGAGTAGAAAAATTTGGTGTAACATACACTAGAATTACTATACGACTATATTGGAAAGAATTAGATGTATGCTAAAAATAACTAGCAAGCAGAGGTATTATCTTAGGACTATATGTGTGTTGGATATGTCGTGACATATATATGGAAAATTGTCAGTTATTTCTGAAGCTTGAACCATGACGTAATTTCATAGAAGTTTGCTCATCGAAATGGCTAAGACACGTTTTTAAAGATTGGTGGCCATTGTTTCGAAGGAAATATATGTTGAGCCATAGTATGATGGTCCATAGCAAGTGGATATGAAGTGAGTTGGATTGTAGTACATGAGACAAAGCAGAACCTTTTATTTTATTATGAATTATTCAGTTGTTGATTAAAATGCTTTAATCAGGAGCATCTCATGAGAATTAAGGTTTTCCCTAAACCTATAGATAGAATAGTATATTTATTTACGATGTTTGGCGTGACTGTATGATGTGATTCGTGGGATGCATATTTCCTAAGAGAGGGAAACTGGCTCTAGGTCTTGTGAGAGATAAACGGTTAAGAGAGGGTTGTATGAATCACGTTATCTTTTTTTATAAAGAGTAATTGTGTTCTTTGCATTTGAATTTTTTTATGTAACCTACTCAAATATAAAAGAAGTGTATGTTGCATGTGAATATAGGATTTTTCGGCAATCTGAACTAACTTAAACATTGTCTTGTGTGCTTGGTTTTCTCAAACGTTTTCTTATTTGTTGTTCATCTTGTACGAGGAAATTGGATCGTTATTTTTTAGGGACGTTTAATCGTATATTGGTTTTGGTCTTGGCTAAACGGTGGTGATTTCCTCCCAATAGGATGAAACCATGATATTTACTTTTGGTAGTGCACATCCGTTTGGTTTTGCTGACTCTTTGAGATATTATAGTTGGATGCTTAATGAGGTCAATACAAGAGCCATACACATCCCACGTAACTCTATGAGATCAAGAGCTATTAAATATTTAACAAACCAAAACCAATACTTAGAGATACAATAAATAGTTTTTTACTAATAATATAGTAATATTTATTGAATCTGATGTTATGTATGTTACTTTATATTAAATTGATCTTAATTGGATACTTCAGAGAATAATTATATATTTCTATTTTATTGTAAATCATAATTTTATTTTATACATAGAAAGTTTTTTAGTGTGTATGAATGATTTTAAAACTAAAAATAAATATATATATCAAATGTTTTATAATGCATATGCAAACAAATTATTGTAACTTTGATTTTTATAAAGTATACTAGATGTTTATGTCATATACTTCAATTGGTTGCAAAAGATAGAATAAGTGAAATATTTAGCAATTATATCAAGCATATAAAAAGATTGTCCTAGTATGCTCGACCTCGGGTCTTAGAAAACATGATTAGAAAAACATTGTTAAGGCTCATAGAAAGAAACACAAAAAAATAGTTTTAGATAATGAAACTAGATAAAACTCTATATAAGAGATTATCGCACATTCTTATTCGCTTACATAATAGATTACTAAGCTTTATAATAAATATAATATGTATTATCATATTTCTCGTTTAAATTAAGAATGTTATCTTCAACTATTACGTTTCGTGCAGTTGTTTAAGGATATAACTTAAAAAATTTCTACTAATTATACTCATAATATTCGTTTGATATTTTTTATTACTAATATTGCCATGCATATAAATATAAATAGGGATAAGGATGTATTTCGTGAAATGATGCTCGATGTGATAGAAAAAATTGAAAAGTATTCTCATCTCATCTTACATGCTTATGCTATTGGGTGCATTTTTTATAATTTTATAAAACTAATGAGTTTTATCGGTTAAATTGAGCTATTTTATGGAAATATCAGACTTTCTAATGGGCCATGTGATCAAGAAGGATAATGTCAAGAGTTTGACTGTTATTTGTATGAAATATAAAATGTGTATGTCGATAAAAATAAGAGAAATACGCATACTAGATTTTCAAGTTTAAGGGGTAATAGTAATAATAATAATGAGAGAATAAAAATAATAATAACTATGTGGAAATTGCACTACTAAGTATAACTACGACAAAAACATCTCCTCAAGTTGTTAATAAAGTGACCATATATTTGCAAACTATGTATGATGAAAACAATCCTTTTGATATCTCAAATGGTAAATTTCGAGGGAATACCAGTTTTCTATTCTTTCCAGGTTAGTCAAAAAAGTTCTTTGTATAATTAAGTCTACAATGGTAAAGTGAATTTCTGTTTAGTATGGCCAGACTGCAATACCCAACTAAACAAACAAGACTAACTAGTGATGTACTTAAACTATGTGTTGTAGTTAAGGACTCGTCTACGACGACCTATGGTATGCAAGACAAAGAATATGAAATAGAAGAAAATCAAATGTCATACTTGATGGAGGAAGTGATATTTAACAAGATCTTGATAATATATGTGCTGAGGGTTGTGAGAATGAAGAACCTATTGAATTAGAAGACAAAATTTTGGGTGAAGAACATTTGTAATATAAATTTATTAGTGAATTCTTAATAGGGTAGTTCAATTGAGAACATTTTTACAACTCATGGCCCACACGAACATAAAATTTTAAGACTTAACTCAGTTAAATTTATTTTTATCCTTTAGTCTTTTAGTGTAACAACTATTCACAATTTTTTTACGACTTATAAAATAAACAACCTATCACAACTTATACTATAATAAAACTATAACAATTGTTTTATCACTAAATAATATAATATATAACAACACATGTAATAGTTATAATCAAACTATAAAAGTTATAATATAAAAATAATAGTAAAATTATAATATCGTTATACTAATGTTAAATTCTAATATCAAAACAAACAACATTGGTATTCTATATGTTAAAAATTAATAAAAAAATTAAACTTATGTTTGAATATAATAAACTCTGTTTTTTAAACTCTATCACGTTATAAAAAATATAAAATTATTATTATTATCAATTATAAATATATAAAATAATATATTAAAATTTTCATATTTTATTACGTTATTATAATATTACGGTTATCGTCACAGAAAAAAAAGACCTAAATTTTATTATGTTCTTCTGTAATGGCGATGCATGAAACGATGATTTTATCGTTAATGAAAAAATTCTCATATATTTTATTACTTTCATAATAGTACCATAACTCGCTTATAGTGTAAATGTTTTATTTTATATTTATTTCCACACAAGTTAATTATTAGGTTAGACCAAATATTTATGAGTATTAACTCTTATTGAAAGCTATTTAGTGAGTTGGATCGAAACTTTAGGAATTTCGTGTGAAGCGTATTTAAAGGCGTCTTTTTTAGCAATTCATTATCGCGGACAATTTTATATTTCTCAATTTTATTTTGCAGCTAACAGTGGTACCATAGCCAATTTTTTTTTTTTCAAAAAGAAAAATCCATTTTTTTTTCTAATAAAGAAAAAACAATTTTTTATAAAGAAAAGTAAAAGCCAATTTTGTTTTCAAGAAAAGAAAAAACCAATTTTTTCAAGAAAAAGAAAAAGAAAAATAAACTCGATATCTTCGGAAAATTTTGTACAACCATCTATTCCACGAGTTCATGGTCACTATGATCATTGGAGCACCCTCATGGAGAATTTCTTGAGGTCGAATGAATATTGGACGGTTGTTGTTTCTGGGGTAGCAGATTCAACATAAGGTGTTATGTTAAAGGATGTTGAGAAGATCGAGTTGGAAGCGAGAAAGCTAAAAGATCTCAAGGCCAAAAATGATCTTCTTCATGCAATTTCTCGGCCCATTTTGGAAACAATTCTTAGCCAACAAACTTCCAAATATATTTTGGATTCCATGAACAAAAATATCAAGGCTCTGCTAGAGTGAAGAGGGAACAAGTTCAAGCTTTAAGAAGAGATTTTGAGACTCTAAAAATGAAGAACGAAGAATATGTTACTAGCTACTGTGCCATGACTATGGAGATCAACAACAAAATATGATTCCGTGCTGAGAAGATGGAAGATATTACCATTATGAATAAAATACTGCGTTCCTTAGCAAAAACAAATTGACTATGTTGTGTGTTCAATTGAAGAATCAAAAGACATATGCATTCTCTCTTGATGAACTACAAAGCTCCTGGTTGGTCCATGAACTAAAGATGAACCACAGTTCAATTTCAGAGGAGCAAAATTTGAAGGCTTTTACTCATACTACTTTCTCAAAATTTAGAGGAATAGGTAGATGTATATTTAGATGATGAGGATTCTATGACAATAGAAATGAAAACAGGTATTTCAAAACCAATATTGATAATTTTTTAGGCAGGGGCAGGGGATGAGATTAACATTTTGATCAATCAAAGGTAGAGTATTTTAAATGTCATAAATTTGGTCATTATCGTTCTGAATGTTATACTAAGCTGGCTAATGACAAATGAAATGAAGAACAATCAAATTTCACCGAAAATAAGGAAGTAGAAACATTAGGCACGAATCTCAGTCTAATGTTTGGTATGTGGATACGGGCTGCGGTAAACACATGTGTGGGAGTAAGTATTATTTCTTACTTAAATGAAAACTTTCATTCTATAGTAAGTTTTGGTGATTGTTCCACTATGAAGGTGATGGGAAAGGGAACTATTGAGATAAGAACCTAGAATGGTTTTGTGGAAATAATCTCAAATGTTTTTTTACGTTCCTAACTTGAAAAGTAATTTGTTAAGTTATGGTCAATTGCTAGAAAAGGGTTATATAATCACTATTTAAAAGGTGTTTGTTAGATTTATGATCATACTAGATAAGCTATTATTGTTGTGCCAATGAGTTCAAACATATTGTTTCCATTAAAGATTGGAAGTGTTCAAACTTGTCTGCTTGCTGAAGTAAAAGATCCTTTTTGGTTGTGGTATTTTTGTTTTGGCCACTTGAGTTTTTGTGGATTGATGATCCTCCAATATTAAAATATGGTGAAATGTCTTCCTCATATTAGTATTCCAACCCAAGTTTGTGAAGAATATGTTGTTGGTAAACAACATGGTTCTCAATTTAGCCAAGGAAAGTCATGGCGAGCAAAAGGAGTTTTGCAGCTAATTCATTCTGATATTTGTGGCCCGATAACACATATTTCTATTAGAGGTAAAAAATACTTAATTATCTTCTCTGGTGTATTTAAAATCAGAAGTTCTTTGTGCATTGAAAAGCTTCAAGGCTCGTGTAGAAAATAAAACAGGAAAGACTATTAAAACCCTTCGAACATATCGTGGTGGAGAATATTTCTCAACCAAATTTAAAGTTTTTTGTGATATTCATGGCATTCATAGAGAGTTAACAACTGCTTATACACCACAACAAAATTGTGTATCAAAAAGGAAAACTAGAATCATCATCAATATGGTGATAAGATTGTTGGCAAAAGGGAGAATTCTGAAATCTTTTTGGCCTGGGGCAGTAAATTGGAGTATTGATATCTTAAACACAAGCCTTACATATGTTGTTCAAAATATGACGCCAGAGGAGGCTTACAGTGGAAGGAACTTGATGATAAATGGGAAAAATGTGTTTTTCTTGGTGTTAGTGAAACATACAAAGCTTATTTTAAAAAATTTGGTTGCATTGCTTACGCGCATATCCCAGATAAGAAAACAAAGAAACTTGATGATAAATAGGAAAAAAATATGTTTTTCTTGGTGTTAGTGAAACATCCAAAGCTTATAAATTGTTTAATCCGTTAACTCAAAAAATTATGATAAGCCGAGACGTTGTCTTTGATGAAGATAACAACTGGCATTGTAATGGGAATGAAACTAATCAAGTTCTTTTCTTTGACAACGATTCTGAAAGCGAACCAACTCCAACAACTTTTAGGCCTGAAAATTCATCAGAAGCAACTCCAACAGCTATTGAAAGTTTGCCAATAGTAGTCAAAACTAATGATGAAGCAGCATAACCTAATGATGTAGCAGCTCAATCTCCTCATCGTATTTGAAAAATACATGCATGGATGGAAGGCTATGAGGTAACTGAAATTGATGATTAAGTAACTCACTTTGCTTTATTTTCAGTTTGGGATCCTACATCCTTTGAAAGTGTTGTCAAAGTAGAAAAATTGAATAAAGCGATGAATGATGAAATTAATGCTATTAAAAAAATGATACTTGGGAGGTGGCTGATCTTCCAAAAGGGCACAAAACCATTGGTGTAAAGTGAGTCTTCAAAACACATCTATAAGAAAATGGTGAAATTGAAATATATAAGGCGCGTTTGGTAGCTAAGGAATATAAAAAAGAATATGGGATTGACTATAAAAATGTTTTGCTCATGTTGCAAGACATGATACAATGAGATTGGTGATCGCATTGGCGGCGCATAATTCTTGGCCTATTTTACAGCTAGATGTTGAATGGACATTTTTGCATGAAAACTTGGAAGAAAAAGTATTTGTAGAACAGCATCTTGATCATATTATTATTGGAAATGAGCATAAAGTTTATAGATTCAAGAAATCTATTTATGGCTTAAAACAAGCTCCACGAGCTTGGTATAATCTCATTGAGGCTTATTTTTTGAAAGAAAGCTTTCACAAATGTCCATATGAGCACATATTTTTTTGTTACGATTAGAGATAAGGGGAAACTACTCATTGTTTGCTTATATGTAGACGATATCATATTTACTGGAAATGATAGTGTAATGTTTAAAGATTTCAAAAAATCAATGATGATTGAATTTGAAATGTTTGATCTTGGTATGATGCATTATTTCCTTGGCATAGAAGTAGTAATCAACTAATGAGATTTTTTATATCTCAAAATAAGTATGTGCAATATGTTTTAGATAGGTTTCAAATGAAGGATTGCAATCCTGTAAGAACTCCAACTGAGTTTGGCTTGAAGCTAAACAAAGATCATGAAGGAAAGAAGGTGAACAACACACTTTACAAACAAATTGTTGGCAATTTGATGTATTTAACTTCAACAAGACCAGATATAATGTATTATGTGAGTTTAATAAGTAGATATATGGAGAATCCAACAGAAATGCATTTGTTAGCTGCCAAGAGAATTCTTCATTATTTGCAAGGAACTAGAGATTTTGGGTTGTTGTACAAGAAGGGTGGAAAGTTAAAACAGTTTATGTTTACTTACAGTGATTATGCAGGAGATCAAAATGATAGAAGAAACACTTCTGGCTATGTTTTAATGTTGGGCAATGGGGTTATTTCATGGTCTTCTAAGAAGCAACAAATTGCCACCTTATCAACTACATAAGATGAATTTATTGCTGCTACAACTTGTGCTTGTCAAGTTGTCTCGTTGAGAAGAATTCTTGAAGAAATCAAGTTCAATCAAGTGGAAGCTACTACAGTTTTTTGTGATACCAGCTCAACAATCAAACTCTCCAAGAATAATGTGCTACACGGAAGAAGTAAACATATTGATGTGAAATAATATTTTTTTAGAGATCTTAGTAATTGTGGAACAATCAAACTGGTTTATTGTCGAAGCGAATACCAAATTGCAGATATACATACCAAACATCTCAAGTTGGCTACATTTATGAAGTTACATGGTTTGCTTTGAGTTTGTTCACATACTGTCCTGGAATAGTTTTTTCGTAGAAGGTTAATTATTTCTTTTCAACTGATATCTGGAGATTTCAGTTTAAAAAAATATTAAAATTTAAACATTTTATTTTTTATTTATTTCAATTCAAAGTGATTTAATAGATTATGAATATTAAATCTCACCGAAAGCTATTTATTGAGTTTCATCAATAAAAACACCACTTATATCAATCCATTAATGTAAATAACTTTTTCTTTTTCAATTTTTTCTGAATCAATTTTATTTTCCAGCTACGAAACTGTAGTACGACGGGAATCCCGCCTTACCAATCCCGATTAATACCACCCTTAGTAATCCATGTTTGGACCGGTGCGATGTGTATTTAAATAAGTGAAAAGTCCTGTAGTCATGGTCCCATGCTCTTAGTTGAAATAGTAAGTTATCTGCTACGTCCATCAATATTCAAACAAAGATGAGGCTGATATAACAACGTTGAAAATTATTTGGTTATGGTGCGTTGTATTGTTGGTGTTAAGTTTTTAGTATAGGTAAAGTGGTCCATATTTACTTGGAAACTTAAATATAATATCTTATACGGATGGTTGAATTGTATTTGTTTCTTAGATTGGGTGTGGCTATTTTTAAGTTGAAATAATATGTTTAAAGTGAATTAAAAATATCTTAGATAGTTATTTTGATAATAGAAATGAATAGTTTAATACAGAATTTGTTCTATTATGTAATCATATATTATCATGGATTTTGGTAATATCGATATCGGGTCGTGTTCTACTGTATTATATATATATATATATAATTAATATAACAATTGAACTATTAAATTATTATGGACTTTGGTAGTATCAATATCGGGTTGTATTACGTAGTATATATATAAAATCAATCTAAAAAATTGAACTATTATTATATATTACGTTCTTATTGTTTAGAGCCGTGGTTAAAGAACTATTAACAAAATATAATATCAATTTGTGTAAGAGTTTGGTCGCACCGTATAGTTGGTTTTTTTTTTGCATTGAGATATATGATTTTTACGTTCATTGGATGAAATTTAAAATTAAAATGTACCGCCGGAGCTATAATTGTATTAAAGAAATTCTTCGTCAATATTTAATATTTTTATATTCTATTTATAAAATTGAATCTCGTGTGCAGCTAGAGCTATGATTGTGTTAAATATATTTTTCTCCGTTAATATTACAACTGTTTTATATATATTATAAAATCAATCTTTTTTATTTTTAGTATAATTTTTCGCTACAAGACATTTTAGCCTTCTCAAATTATCTAGAGAATTGCGTTTCGTTTCATAAACCGACTTAGAACCGATTACTTCTTTTTTTTCACTTAATATGATAAGTTTCCGTATCAGATTGTCTTTCATCGACTTATGCTATTCCTTCATACCGTCAATCAACATCCGAGAGTTAGAGCTTTCCATAACTTTATTGTAGGAAGAAGGTCATCTACAATTCCAGACTCTTCATTTTCCTCAAGATATACTATATAATTAGGTTGTATAACATTATTTTTTTTTCTCCCGTAGACCTTCTTAGTGGCATCAATACTTTTTTGTTGAATTTCTTTAAGATGTAAGGTTTGATCCTCATGAACGATGTCATTTTGATCTTCTGTGTAAGGTTAGATTTGATAAGCCCGGATAACTTAATCACTGTCTACTGAGATTTTCGGACAAGGGCAATTCAGACAAAAACTTGCCAATGAACTCTCCGCACAGGACAAAAGTAAAAAAATGATTAAACACCTTTTGACTAAGCTATATGCTAATCAACTAAATAAGTAAATGTGTCCTTAAAGTTGACCCAGTTCCATAATTCGACCCGAAAGCCCATTTTTCCATAATTAAGGGTATAAATACCCCAATTACTTTCATTAATGGGGGTAATGAACATTTAATACAACTAGGCAGCTAAACTCTCTCACTACTTCACACTAAAACATTCAATACCCTCTAAACTTTCCAAAAAACTTGACAAAATTACCCTCAGCTAAAAATAAACCTCACCAAATTGGCGACCACAGTGGGAGTAGAAGGTGCGTGAATCTAGCATTCAAAACCAGCAAAAAAACCTGTTTGGATGGATCCGAACGAGCAAGCAATTCCACCACCTTTGGTGGAGGTGGGGGGGGGGGGGATACTGAATACATTACCGAAGAGCGAGATAAGTTGAGAGTTGAAATAAAAGCGTTGAAGGCCACTAAAAAGGCAGAGATGGGTTTAAAGGAAAAGTCAAAAGCTTTAGCCATTCACCATATGGACAACCCAATGGAGAATGACCCATCAACAAAGACTCATTTGAGCACAAAAAAGAGCCATGTCAGTTCCAAGAAGTCTCACCGGTCCTAGCCGATGGAGAGCTCAGAATCTGAGTCCTCCAGTAGCTCTTCGAACGAGGATGAGCTTGAGGAGTCCTTGTCATCAAACGATGATGAGGGGAGGTCCAAGAAGAAACAAAAGCTACTCAAAAAATATTCAAGAAAGAGAGATAGTCATGGGAGACTAAAGAGGCATCTTGGAAAAGGGTCGTTTCATAGCTACAACCATAGTCACAGGCATATGGACCAGCTGCTGATTGATCATTTTGCTTTCCATGATGAGCCATTTATTCTTGCAACACATCACGAAGACATAGTCTTTAGTTGTAGTCGGAATTGGAAGAAATCGCCATTGTCTGCCAAGATATTGTCCGGAAACCTTCTTAAGAGGGTTGACGGTACTAAAATGGAGAAATACGATGGGAGCAAAGACCCGGACAACCATCTGGAACACTTTAAAAAATTTATGATGAATTTTAATGACGATGACAAACTTTTGTGTAGTGATTTCTCCCAATCTTTTACGGGAAGTGCTCTAAAATGGTACAACAGTTGGCCACAGGCTAGTATCAGAAACTTTGACACATTTTGGGTTGCCTTCTAAAGGCAATTTGTGGGGAGTAAAGAGGTGAAGGGCAATAGAGATACTATTATCCATTGTGCCCAAGAGCCAAATGAGTCACTAAAAGACTATATAAGCCGGTTCATGAATACCAAGAATGGGTTAGCTGATTGCTTTGAGCAAGTAGCAATAGCTTCTTTGAGACAAGGGTTGAACCCTGGGAATCTAGCTGATTTAGTAACAAAGAAGATGGCCATGACATGGAGTGGTTTGCTAAATCTGGTGGGAAATAAAATTAACGTGGATGAAACAAAGAAGACTATGGTACACAAACAAGTGAGGTATACCCCAGCAACTCCAAACCAGAATCAGTCCGGATACAAGGCCAAAGAAACCGGCCAGGGTTTTAACAGAGCCAAACAGACTCAATCCAAGGGAAAGTCGTAATACTTTTTTTTGCTAATATCATCATGATATTGGCCACAACAGCGAAGACTATATCACTTTGAGACAAGAGGTACATAATCTCATTGAAAGAGGCAAGCTGGGTGCTTATGTCAAAAGACGAAGTTGGAACAAGCGTGAAAATGCTACTCGAACAGGCCATACGAACAACGCAGGAACATTAGCTCCGGAGGAGGAAATGGTGATCCATGAAAGATTTGATGTGGACTCAGAGTATTCGAAACCTGACCCAACTCGTAATAAGGTGGGGGTCATAACTGAACAAGTCAAAATGGTGTCCGGACTCATTAGTTTCTTTGAGTCACTTACTATTTTTGGAGGGGACACTATGACAACACCCACTCTTTCGTCAATGAAAAGGAATGTTCATAATCTAGCTACCCAGTTGGAAGGGGGAATGTCTTCATACCAGTCCCAAACTCTTTTTTTATTTATAGTCTTTGATGAGGATGATCTAAGGAGAATTTCTGGGCCTCATAAGGATGTTGTGGTGATAGGAGCATCTATTGGAGGCAATGATATAAGACGAATTTTGATTGACACTGGCAGCTCAGCCAACATTCTCTTTTTAAGTTCTTACAAGCAGATTAAAAATCCAGCAATAATTCAATGTTCGAACAGATCCATTGTGGGCTTCACGGGATGCTCTGCGGATGTAATAGAAGAGTTTGAGGAGGAAGTATTGTTGGGTAAAGGCCCTTTCAAGAAGATGGTCAGGGTGTTCTTCGTTGTGGTAGACTGTCCCACATGCTACAATGCGATCTTTGGGAGGTCCTATCTCTCTAGGATGCAAGTTGTGGCCTCAACAGTCCATCAATGTTTGAAGTATGCAGTTCAAGGATAAGTGGGAGTTGCCCAGAGCAGCCAAAAGATAGCAAGGGAATGTTATGCAACTGCACTTGCTCCTAAGACTTTGGGGGCAGTTCGGGCTAATGAAGATTAACAGTTATTGGGGCCTTCTGGGGGTGAGGGTGAAATAGATGACCGTAGAGAGACCCCTGGTGTTTTGATACCAATTGAAGAAGTTGAAACCCACTCTTTGGCTAAAGGAAGGAGTGTTAAAATTGGCTCCAAGATTGCACCAGAGTTGAATAAACAATTATTTTCCTTTTTGGCAGATCACCAACATGTGTTTGTTTGGTGTAATTCTGATGTGACCGGAGTACCTGCAAGTGTTATATCACACAAGCTATCCATCCGGAGCGATGTTGCACCTGTTGTGCAAAAAATGAGAGCTTTCTCTAAGGAGAAAGCTGATGCGATAGTCCAAGAAGTCGACTGACTTACTAATATGGGGAACATAAAGGAATCTCAGTATCCTTTGTAGACTGCCAACCCAGTGTTAGTTAAGAAAAAGAATGGGAAATGACGTATGTGTATCGATTTTACTGATCTCAACAGGGCTTTCCCAAAAGAGCTTTATCCGGTCCCCCGGATAGATCAGTTAGTGGACTCCACATGTGGAAAAAAAGCTATTATCTTTAATAGATGCCTTCTCTGGGTATAACCAGATACAGGTGGATCCGAAGGACCAAGATCACACTACCTTTGTTACAGATAGGGGTCTCCATTGTTACAAGGTGATGTCGTTTGGGCTGCAAAATGCTAGGGCTACTTATCAGAGGTTGGTGAACAAAGAATTTGCTGATCAGATTGGAAGAAATATGGAAGTATATATTGATGATATGATGGTTAAAAGTTTAGAAGAAGAGTTGCACGTAGCTGATCTTCAAGAAACTTTTGCCAACTTGGCAAAAGTTAATTTAAAGTTGAATTCAGAAAAATGTGTGTTTGGGGTACAGTCCGGAAAATTTTAGGGTTATGTAATAAGTCAAAATGGGATACAGCCTGATCCGGACCAGCTCGACGCTCTGTTGAAGATAGAACCTCCTCAAAATATTAAAGAAGTACAGAGGTTTACCGGAAGATTGGCTGCTATAAATCGTTTTATTTCAAGGTCTTCGGACAAATGCGCCCCGTTTTTTAGACCTTGTAAGGTGATACAGACTTCAACAGGTCTCCACAATACGACCAGGCTTTTGATGAAATAAAGAAGCACTTGTCTTCACCCAAAACCCTTTTTAAGCCTGTTGAACGATAAACACTTTATGTATACTTGGTTGTGTCAGAATGTGCTATAAGTGCAGTGCTGGTAAAAGAAGTGGACAATTATCCTCTTCCGGTGTACTACATCAGCAAGAGTCTGATGGATGCTGAAAACAGGTATCTGAAGCTTGAAAAGTTAGCACTAGCCTTAGTGATTGCTGCCAGAAAAATGAGGCCGTATTTTCAGTCTCATTCCATCATCGTCCGAACATATTTTCCTTTGAAGAATGTTCTTCAGAAAGCAGACATATCAAGCAGGATGACCAAATGGTCAGTGGAGTTGGGTGATTATGACATTGATTTTTCCCCATGAACTGCAATTAAAGCTCCATCTATTGCTGATTTCTTGGTAGAGTTTCATTCGAACGGAAGTACTAAACAAGCTTTAGAAGAGAAAACTAAAAAAGAGTGGGTTGTCCAGACAGATGGTGGATCAAGCACAATGGGTTGTGGGGCTGGGATTTGTTTAACCTCTCCATATGGTGATAAATTATACCATATTATATGCTTTGCTTTCAGGTCCTCTAACAATGAGTCTGAATATGAAGCAGCTATAACTGGTCTAAAGTTAGCTTTTCTACGTGGGGATAAAAGAGTTAGATTAATGAGTGATTCTCATACTCTTATCCATCATGCTCAAGGTCGGTCTGAAGCCAAGAAGGAGTAGTTGATCAAATACTTATTCGTTCTTAAAGAAGTAGCAGCCAACTTCAAAAATGTTTGCTATGAGCATATTCCTAGATCGGAAAACATGCTGGCAGACTCCTTAGAAACCATAGCATACTCTGAGGCCTACCGATGGAATCATGTACAAGAATTCCCATCCATACAATCAAATCTAAATAAGGAAGAGGAGGAGAGTTTAAGTGTACAAGTAGTTCAATCCAAAGATTGGAGGTTTCCCTTTCTTCAATACATCTCCGATGGAATTTTGCCTTCGAAGAAAGCCATGGTTAGGAAAATGAAACACAAAGCTCATAGTTTATTGATCATAAGAGAGGTTCTTTATAAAAAATCGTTCAGCAGACCTCTCGTGCGTTGTTTGGGGGCCGAAGAGTACTAACTTGTTTTATCCGAACTACATGATGGAGAGGGATCAACACACTGTGGCTATAGAACTCTAATCCAGAGGGTTTTATTGCCCGGGTACTATTGGCCATCCATAATGGCAGATGCTAAGGAATTGGTGAAGAAGTGTGACGCATGCCAAAGGTATGGTAACGAAATTCATATCCCAGCAGTTCCTATGGTGTCTATTTCTGAGCCAGTGCATTTTGCTTGTTGGGGACTGGATTTAGTTGCACCTCTACCAATGGCGTCTGGAGGGTGCAGGACTATTATTGTAGCCATTGATTATTTCTCAAAATGGATAGAAGCAGCCCCTTGGTAGGAATTACTTCGAAAAATCTTATAAAATTTATCTTGTCTAACATTTGTTGTATATTTGGTGTTCCACAAAAGATAACCACACATAACGGGCCACAATTTGATTACAAGGATATGAAGAGTTTATGTGCCTCTAAGGGCATTCAACATTGCTTCTCTTCTCCTTTCCACCCACAAGCAAATAGCCAAGTTGAAGTGGTAAACAGGACCATTGTGTCCGGTTTAAAAAAGAATTTAGAATGGGCTGCAGGGAAGTGGCCAAGCTATTTGCAAGAAGTATTGTGGGCGTACCGGACTACTCCTAGAGCTGTTACTCAAGAATCTCATTTTTCCTTGGTATATGGGATGAATGCTATTACTCATATAGAAACAACCCTACCATCATACAGAGTCCATAATATTCTGAACAAGCCAATGAGTTGACAATCATGAGTTAGTTGGACTTAATAAAAGAAAGAAGGGTTAAGGATCATCTTAGAACCACCCATTACCAAGGCTTGATGAGGAGCAGATTTGCTTCCAAGATCAATGGAAGGGATTTTCGACCAAGAAATAAAGTTTTAAAAAATTATTTCTTGCATACTAAGGAAAATTAGTTCGGTAAGTTGGCTCCGAACTGGGAAGGCCCTTATGAGGTCTCTGAAAAGCTTAAGCCTGAGACATATAGGCTTCAAAACAAAGATAGAAGAATTATGAAGCACCCATGGAATATTGAACACCTCGGGTTATATCTAGAATGAAAGTTGTGTAAATATTTACTTGTTTAAAGTCAATGTAAATATGAGGGGGCATACTCTTTCCTACCCTGGTGGCGCCGGGAGGTTTTAATAAGGTGTTTGGTTTTTATAATAAAATATGATGCCTTCTTAAAACATTCGATGTGGTTTGATTGCAATTCTTTTCAAGTCTTTAATTTAATACTAAGGATCTTTGACAGATAAGATTAATCTGGTTGAGCGATGACCATGAAATACATGTCATCAGAGATATTAAACACTCTCACCTTAAATATTTTTGAAGTAAATTAGGGCTCTTTAAACATTAGCCATTGAAATTGAAAGAAATCATGGAACAAATCAGAATTTGATAAATAAGCTTGTCCAGGTATGAACCAGATGATGTTACTAAAATACAAAAATTGCCTTGGCCATCCAAGGACTTTGAGTGCTGTGAAAGACTTATACGGACTCAAACCTGATACAATTGCAAAAATTCCTTGTCCATCGAAGGGTTTTAGTAGTTCACAAAATTAAGAAAACATAAAAGATAATTAAAAAAACTCAGGGCTTATTCCCTTCGGATGTTCCTGCATCACCTCCTTTTTTCGGGTTTCTGAGTTCAGCACTTGAACTCTCACCGGTTCCTTCCTCTTCCTCGATGGTAGAATCGATTCCACTAAAGTAGTTTTTTTTATCACCATCTGCCATGGTATGGTACGAGATGTCTTCATATTCCACACATTGCCACAAGGGACCAAACGTCATCTTCGGAAACATTTCATGGAAAAGCAGTACCATGTCAGACTTCACTTCGGCATACCTTGTTTCCAAGGAATCTATCACCTCGTTGGTGTATTTGTCAATGCTGGCCTGAATTTTCTGTTCCTGCTCCTTCTACAAGTCTTTTTTCTCCTTGGTTACCTATGACACAACATCTTCTAGGGAGGTCTTTTCATCGGAAAAGGTCTGGATGACACCATATTTGGTCTTCATATCCTCCTTTAAGGTTGAGAGATCTTTCTCCAAACCAGAGCACTTAGTCAGAATTCTTCGAAGTGACCAGCTTGGTCGACAGATCTTCTTTATCCTTCTTCAAAATTTCAAGTTCTTTTTTAAATTCTTCTATGCTCTGATTAGCATTGAGGAGGTTGCTTGACAAAGACTCATTGTCTGTATTAAGGGTTTGGATAAGGGTACTTGCCTCTCCAGATCAAGGCCTGGTTGGATATGACCTAAAAGAGAATAAGCCACCATATCCTGCTCTTCGGAAATAGAAAAATACTTACCATTGTAGGTCACCATGTTGGAAGAGCCTGAAGGATGGAAAGGACCAACAAAGTCATCTTTCTCTAAGTAGGTGAAGTAAATACCAATGTCCTGAAGGGATCTGATGTCAATCCCTCCTCGGGTGGGGTCGGACCTTTTTCTTCTTAGCAGCCCTTTCATCACTACTTTCCCCCCTTTTACGATATTTCTTGAGAGGCTTCGGTGGATTTTTTGGTTCTCTTGCCTTCTTAACAGTCTCATCTTCAACCACTTTGAGAAAGGAGGAATCGATCCCTCATTGGTTTTCCCCTCCTTGAGTCTCCGGACCGGTATCCTCTGTGGCAGCCTGAACTGCTTCTGTTACAGTTCTATTCTTCCTTCTCCTTCATCTTACTGGGAGTCTTGGCTCTAGAGGGCAAGACCAGTTTACCGTCTTTTTCCTCTGTCCGTTTGAAGATGACAACTGGGGGAGGGGGTGTGGTCAATTCTTCTCATGAGAGATCTCTCCGGCCTGTGGTATTCCACAGATGAGATCTCACCATATTGCGAGAGGTAAAAAAATTGTGGAAAGCATTCCCCCAACGTTCTCCGACCCATTCATTCAGTTTGGCACATGTAGTCTACCCTTCCTCTAGATATCCGGTATACTCCTTCGGTAATACTGAAAAAGAAGTAATAAATGATTCAGAAGTGGAATATTTGTAAAGTGAAAAGGAGAACATGAAAAACAAAATTGAAGCGCTTACATGTACTCTTCCACCTACTAGTAAGCATACTAGTGTTAGTCTTAGCTTTGATCTTCCTCCCATTTTCCCATGACCCGCTGATGAATAAGAACTGAGTTCTCCAATTCTTCTCTGACTCCAACAAGTGATCTACCACTTTGAAGTTGTTTCCCATGTTGTGGTGGTAGAATGGGATGTGGTGATTCTTGCACAAACTTGCCACAGCAGCAAGTTGCTCCATAGGGAGAGGGATTTTAGACATCCTTGATGCCATTATGCAAGCAATGAGAGAGTATTAAGCATTTGGACTTAATTGGCTAGGGAAAAGCTTTATCAGGTGGAAGTACCTGACAATCTCTGGGTCTAAGGGGAATCTGAGCCCCCAGTTGAACAGTTCGGTGAAGACGACCACTTTATTAAGTTTGCACTCTATCGGAGTCTCCGTAGTGACAGGTATTCTCACTTTCACTGACTCTGGGAGCCCCCACTTTGTTCAGATCCGGCCCAGCTCGGCCGTATGAGTATAAACATAATTTATGTTCCGCATGGCCAAAAAATACTTAACATTGACTTTCTAAAAGCGAATCCCTACCTTGCCTGCCAAGCATTCCGGGAGATCTGGATGAGCCACACCAACCTTCACTTTGCTTTTTCATTTCCTATCAGAGGCAGCATGCCCAGTTTGCCCTGAGGCTTCAGTTTCGAAAGGGGCCTCTTGAATGATGTCCTCCATTACTTCTTCCATCACTGTGGAAGGTTTATCAGTTGTTGTGGATGGAAGGGCGTTAGCTTCTGGTTCTACGGTCTGTCCGGATGATTGAGCGCCAGTTTTTTCCAAAAGCCTGGTCTGTGGTTGAGGCTCAGTTCCAGAGGATTTCTCTTGAGAAGGTACTTTGGATGCCTCCGATCCAGAGGGCTTATCTCGTGGGGCTTTTATGGATACCTCCAATCCGGAGGGTTTATCTTTGGATGTTGCTTTAGAGGCCTCCGGTTTGGAGGTTTTTGACTGTGAGGCAGTCGTTTGGGCCTTCACCAAACGAGTTGTCCGGCGTGGATTAGATTTTTCTAAAGATTTGTCAATATCTGATCCCATGGCTATGAAAGGAGAGGGTTTTCTAACGTTCGAGACTTCATTTTCTTTGGTAGTGGAAGGTTGGGACTCCTGAACAGAGAAGACTGATGGGATTGGTAAAAGGTTTGGTTTGAATAGCCGTTCGAGTTTTGGATTTCTGGTAGAAGATGATCCTTGATCAACTTCTCGGGATGGTTTATCAGACTTGTCGCTTGGGGAGACCGGGAGACCAACAACGATACACCTATCTCGTTCGACTTTTCTTGGTTTCTCTAACTCAGACAGATTCAACCAGCCTCCTTTTATAAGAGCATTTCGAGTCGTGAACATAAAACTATCCAAGAACAAATTTGAAAAAAAGGAAGGGAAGCTTTGAAGAAGATTGTTGAGTGATGAAGATAATGAAATAGTAAAAAATGATTTATATATTGATAGAAAAATGTAACCGATACCTAGGAGAAAACGAAAAGGTTTTTTGCAATGATTAAAGACGTCGCTGATGTTGGAAAAATTAAATGCATAGGCTACTTTCTAGAGTTAGTGGGAGCGCCAATCTAGGTAAAAAACGGCTGGTAGGTCGAATGAGATTGTGACACGTGTCCCACGATCTAAAGAGAGACTCTTAGAATTCTAGGAAAAAGCTAGTTCGGAGAAACCCCAACCTGAATACACGAGCGGGTCGGGAAATGTTGTTACTGACTAAGTGAATTTTTTAGTCATGCCAAAGATTTTTGACAAAGCCTAAAAAAGGGGCTACTAATGAGTTCGGATAACTTAACCACTGCCTACTGAGATTTCCGGACAAGAGAAATTAGGACAAAAACTTGCCACTTTACTATCCGGACATAACAAAAGTAAACAATGACTAAACACCTTTTGACTAAGCTATATGTTAATTAGATTAATAAGTAAATGGGTCCTTAAACTTGACCCGGTTCTATAATTCGACCCGAAAGCCCATGGGTCCATAATTAAGGGTATAAATACCCCAACTACTTTCATTAATGGGGGTAATGAACATTTAATACAACCAGGCATCTCAAATCTCTCACTACTTCACACTAAAACATTTATTACCCTCTAAACTTTCCAAAACACTTGACAACATTACCCCCAACTTATAATAAACCTCAACAAGCTTGAGTGTCATCTTGTTATAATTGGACCATATCTGTTTCCTTGTTAAAACCCTCAAGTGGAACATCAATGTTATTATGAGTATAACTTTGTTTTAACGGGGCCGAAATGATTGACACTAAAGTCCAATATTCTGATACATGAGTATTTCCGTTAAAATATGCTTAGATCTAAAGATTCTTCCTCAAAATGAACATTTTTTCATACTTCTTCCCATAAACTCAATATCCTGAATAAACTTTATCATTCATGTCTTAGAAAAATACTACCACTCTGAGATAATAAAACTTAAAACCCAAAGAATATTTGATATAGACAATGAAGAAGAAACGAATGGTTTTTAGGTCGAGTTTCTTTACCTGAAGTTGTTATGCCTTTGCCTCAACTGAACACCCAAATACTTTAAAGTGGACACTTTTCGATTCCATATCTCATATGGTGTTCTAATGGTTTCCTTAGTGGGTACTCTATTGAGTGTGTATGCGACACATTTGGTGACTTCCCCCTAGAGACATAGTGGTAGAGTTTAGTTACTTATCATACTTCAAACCATAACCTTCAATGTACGGTTCCTTCTCTTAGGTATACCACTGATGTTAGGTGAACCCGACATTATATACATAGGGACTATGCCAAAATCCTCTAGGTATTTTGCAAATGGCCCTTGACAACGTTCACCCGACCCGTCATATCTACCATGATATTCAACACTATTGTCAGATCTTACTCTCTTAATCTCTTTACCCGGTTATATATTTTTTAAAATTTCAGTCCTAAAAGCTTTGAACTTGTCCAGGTTCTCTAACTTTTCATGAAAGATATAAAGACACATGCAGTCATTTATAACGGATCTGAAGTAGTGCTACCTATTCCATGATTCATTTGGAAATGGTCCACACATATCGAGATGAATCAATTCTATAACTTTAATCGATTTACTGTACCATATCTTTTTTATTTTGGTTTATTTCCCCTTGATGTACTCGATACATGTACCAAAATCAGATTAATTTCAATAAACCTTCAGCAACAAGCTTATCGATCCTTACTTTGGAATGGAAAACTAATCACTTTTTCTAAAGCATAAGTCGGGAACAAATCAATACCAAACACGAGAGGAGCTCAAGCAGGGTAATCTATTGTTCGAAGAGAGGCCATAAAAGCGGCACCGAAAGAGGAAAATAAAAGGTAATTATCAAACAATATAATGAGGTTGATGAAGATTCAAAATATTTAGATCCTGATCCAGTTTATGGTCGGATTATGATGATATGTTAAAAAAAGGAAGAGTCTTCGATTTATGTCAATTCTTTGAATTACTAACCATTATTGTTTTTTTTTGGGGGGGGGGGGGACAGTGACATCTCCCTCAAGTTATTCTCGAAAAAGATATGTAGTTAGTTTTACTACATATCTTTTTCTAGAATAGAAGGTAAAGTGTCAACTCATATGTATCAGGATCCATGTCCATTTATTGTATTTGATGACGATGATTTGAGAGATTTTGTTGGGCCACATGACGAACACCAATTCCCCTTTCAATATCTCAGACATTGTAGCTTATGGTTCACTTTACTTGAGATATTCATAAACAACACAAATTAATTCGTACAAGTATATAACTCTAGAAACTGTGTCAAGCTAGATATGAAAAGTTAATTTATATAAAAGGCTATGATTCACCATAGTATCAAAGGAAACAGGTTGTTTAGTCATACTTCTGGAGAGACTTCATATCCTCCAAACTTTTTTCCTATTTAAACTAGAACTTTAGTTGAAAATGTTGTCTATGAAGACCGGCATTCTAATGATCAATTGCTACTAGGATGGTTGTTCACCACCATTGATCCATAAATAGCAACACAAATCTTAGAACATGAGTCTTCAAAGGGATTCTAGGATGTTGTAATAGAGTTGTACGGTTCACAAACAAAAGCTCAGATCTACTACTTTAAAAGATAATTTCAAAGAAAAAGTAAATATACATCCACCATAGGTAAATGCCTAGCCAAAATGAGAGAAATTGTTGAAAACCTTAATAGTTTTGGTTCTCATATTTATATGGTTGATTTAATCTCATAAGTGTTATCTGGTTTGAACTTAGACTACACTCTAATTTTAGTGATTCCTGCTAATAAGGAAGACCTAAGTTGAGAAAGTATTGAATTTTATCTCTTAAAATTTGAGAGAGTTGAAGCTAGCCTAAAGCTTGTCTGTACTAACAACAACAACAACAAGGCTGGCAAGCAATAATCAACTAATAATCAAGCCTCTAAAGGAAACAAGGCCTATTCTAGAGGAATATGTAAAGGCTATAGAGGCAGATCAAACAACAATAATTATAGATTATGGTCATGTTGCTCCAACATGATATATGTGTGATGATCCAAATTATTTTGGCCAGTTCCTAGCATTGAATCGGCAACATATGCTGCTCCAACATGATATATGTGTGATGATCCAAATTCTTTTGTCCAATTACCTGCATTCAATCGGCAACACAGGTCAGATTGAGAAGCCTATCTTGTTACAGAAGATTCAAGAAATGAAAGTATTTGGTATACACACGAAGGTACAACTCATAATGTAACTCACAATCCTAGTCTTCTAAGCCAGAGGATGGACTAGTTATGTACTATTTGTTTTCAAGTTGGTAATGGACACAAATGCTTCAATAAAGACGTTAGTATTTCCGTGCTTCCTACATATGTTAATAAACAACTAAACCAAAATAGTATTCTTCATATTCCTACTTTTTCAAAGAATTTTTTATATATCTCCAAACTTACTTTACAAAATCAAGTTTATATTGACTTCTTTAAAGATATTCGTTTTGTGAAGGATTTGGAAACAGTGAAGCTTTTTCTCGCATGGAATGCTGAAAAAGGCTGCATCAACAAGGTTGTGAAGGAATCTCCTACAGGTTTGAATTCTGAGCTAGCTCTAGGTTCTCAAACACGACACCTTCGATTCAGTCATCCTTCTCATATTGTGTTGTTTAAAGTTTTGAATCAATGTAATGTTTCTTTTAATCAAAAGAAAATTTCATTTTGTGACTCTTGTAAACTAGGGAATCTCAAAAATGTCTTTTTATAATATCAAGCTTTCATGCATTAAATGCTTTAGATCTTGTTCATCCTGATTTACGAGGACCAACGTCTATTCAAATCAGAAATGGTTTTAAATATTACATTCTCTTCTTAGATAAACATAACAAGTTCTCTTGGGTATATCCTCTTAAATAAAAGAGTAAAGCTCAATCTATTTTTCAAGAATTTAAAATCTAGTTGAAACAAAATTTTAAAGATAAATTTAAATTTTACAAATTGATGGAGAAGATGAATATAAAATGGTAAAACAGAATGAAAGCATATGCACATCATTGAGACTGGCCTAACCCTCTTGGCTCAGTCTCAATTAACTTTCTCCAATTGGACAAATGATTTCAGCACTGCTACATATCTCATAAATAAACGACCCACTATTGTCTTAGAAAATCAGTCACCTTATGAGCTAGTATACAATAGAAAACCTGATTATTCCATTCTTAAAGTATTTTGCTCATCATATTATTTTTACATAAGACTTTATGAGTATTTATAAGCTCAATTTTCACTTTATAAAATATTTGTCTTGGGGTATTCTGCCACACACAAGGGGTACACATATGTTACTGCCACAGTGAAACTCATCATATCAAGACATTTTTTATTTATCAAGTAAGAGTTTCCTTACGTTGTTAGGTTTTTCAACACAAACAAACGTGATTCCTCAGTCTCTACGTCTCATCGTTTAATACTTTTCGTAAGTTTCAATCATTTTACAGCTAATGTATGTATTACGTACCTAAAACTCTTACCTTGACTGAAAGAGGTAACTTAACTATACCTTGTTTTTCATATGAGCATCACGCTTCACCCAAATCTCAAGCTCCACGGATCATGCATATTATAATGTAGAGTTTTCCAACACAGCCAAAAAATTCTCAATATATCAAAACAACTCAAACACTAGTCCACAAACAGACCATTCTAAACCATAAAATATGTTTCTTCCTACTCAACACACAAGTTCTAATCTTAAATTTCACATCGAACATGTCTTACGTAAAAAATCTACCTTACAGAATTCCCCACCCTCCGTTCCTATTTTACCAAACAATAAAGTATCCCAACTCTTATGTCAAATAAACATTTTTATTTATGAAGATGCAAAACAGTAATGTTCTTGTTTAAGAAGCTGGAAAACGTGTTTTACAGATAGATGCAGAACTTTTGTATTGTTTACTAATGATAGATGCAAAACTCTTTTCTAATGTAGGTACGCAATGCCTAGTAGTAGAATGTGCCTTTTTAAACTAAATGGGAGCTTGCAATTTGTGATCTTGGTTTGTTTGCTGAGTTTGAAGATATTGTTAAAATTGTTCAAATTAAATATGATACGTTGGTTCGGGGTAAATTCAAATTAAGATACTATTGTGGTGATCTAGAAAACATTATCTTAGGTTGTTAAGGTGATTTAATTGCTTTGGTACATTTGTTGATAGTTTGTGTGTTCAAGTGTTACTATTATAGTTGAAGGCAATGTTGTTGTTGGTGATAATATGAGAGAAACTGCTGAAAATATATTTGAAGTTTCAAATGAAGATTTTGTTTGTGGAGAAACTGGTGCTATTAGTCGCAAATACAAAACACTTGCTACTGTTGGTTGGGTTAATGGAATTAGTGGTGTTGGGCAGGTGTTTCAAGATGGAGCATTAGGTTTAAGATTAGTTGTTAGTCGGTTGGCTTTACAAAAAGGTTTTTCTTTTAAATATTTGCATAAAATAAACAAAGAGTAACTATTTATTGCATGAAAGAAGATTCAAAGGGTTGTCCTTGGAGACATTATGCTAAGCAAGAGAGGTCTACTAGTTTCTTATATTATTAAGAAGTATGTCGAAACTGATACATGTGGGACTGGTTTTAGCAAAGAAAATAGAAGGAATTTGTCATATGATTTGATTGGAAATGAAATACATGATTGTGTGAGCAGGAGAGTTGATGTTACAGGTACAAGCGTGAAATTATTTTTAAAAAATGATTACGGTTTAGATATTTCTTACCGAGTTTCGTGGCTTGCTCTAGAAAAAGCTAGGATGGCTTATATGGAGATAGTTCAACTTCTTAAAAACTTCTTAAGAATTACTTTAAAACATTGAAGGTTCTTGATAGCAGCAGTGATTACATACTGCAGTATTCTTTGGAAACCAATGTGTTCAAGCGATGTTTCGTAGCATTTGGGTCTTGCCTTCATGGTTTCAATTCTTTGCGTCAAGTTTTATTTGTTGATGCACTTTTTTAATGAGAAAATATAATGGAGTTTTGTTATCTGCTATAGCCAAAGATGGTAACAATGATAAGTTTTATTTATATTGGAATACATGTTATCTTTAACTATGTTATATATAAATTTGCGAAAACATGATTAGAGATGAATAATAAATAGATAGATGCAAAACGTTCTGAAATAACGTGATAGATGCGAAACGTGTAATTTATGATTAACGAGATAGATGTGAAACACTTATATTATATGATTAAGGAGATAGATGCGAAACATATCTATATTAATAAGTGATAGTTGCGAAATCTCTTATAATGAGTCATTTATACTATGTTTTGTTCTATATATTTGTTGCAGGTATTTTCCCTGTTGCATTTAGTATTGTTTCATCTGAAGATACTGAGAATTGGGTATGGTTTTTGGAGATGTTGAAACCACATTTTTTGAATCGCGAAATCACATTTATTAGTGATCGTCATTTAGGTATTGTTACTGTTGTATCTGCTATATTTCCAAATTTCCATCATGGATACCATTTTTATCATCTTATGAATAATTTGAGGCATTGTTTAAGGGCTACACCGACGACATTTAAGGATACTATGGTTAAACTGTTTAAAAGATGTGCATATGCTTCTAATCAGAATTTGTTTAATCAATATACGGATGAATTACTTAAGCACGGAGGTGAGAAGGTTGAAAGTTTTTTCAAAAATTTATCAACTGAGAAATATGTTTGTGCTTTTTTCAAAGGCATGTGGTATGGTTTTATGGCATCTACTCTAGTTGAATCTTTTAAAAATCAAGTTAAACAATTTTGTGGTTTGCCTATTCTGTAGCTAATTGTTAGGATTGGAGTTTTAGAAATGAGTCAAATTTCGAGACGTTTTGGTGACGTGAACGTTGGACTAGTGATTTGTGTCCCGAATTTGATCAAACGTTTAAAGCTAATATGGAAGAAGGTCGTCCATGGATAGTTCATTCGTCTACTCTTCTTTTGCATGAAGTATTTTGTTATGGTTGTTGATCTTAGTGTACGTAGTTGTTCTTGTGGTTTGTGGCAATATGAGTGTTTCTCTTGTTCTCACGCTGTATTTGCGATATTTTATATAATTTCAGATCGTATGAAATATGTTCAACCATGCTATTTTGTAAGCTCTTATAAGGAAACATATTCATATGGTATAGCTGCATTTGCTACTTTTGGTCAAGGATTTACTTCAACAACTTCTCCTCATCTACTTCCTCTAGTTTTAAAAAGGAGAATTGGACGACCTAAGAAGAAAAGAATTCCATCTATGGGAGAATTAAGTATTCGTAAGATAATGTGTTCTTGTTGTCGTAAATCTAGTCATAACAGACGAACATGTGTAGATATTTTGTAAGATGAAAGTAATTTTTCATACTTTTAGTTTTCTGAGTTGTTTTGTCATAATGACAATAGATTGGGAATATGTCAATGTATGCTAGATGCGATACATTTTGTTATATATCGACCTGATAGATGCGAAACGTGTAATAACCAACAAGATGGGCTTTGCTAGATGTGAAACACCTTTTACAAGATTTACTAAACTGGATGCCAAACGTTTGATGACAAGTTTTATTTATTTATGATATATGCGAAACATTTGACAACAAGTTATATTATTTATGATAGATGCAAAACAACTTACACCAAATACACTGATCAGATAGATGCGGAACCTTGGATAATCAAATACTCAATTTTTTTTTTATAGATGTGCAACCTTGGATAATCAAATATATTATACTGTGATAGTTGCGAAACGTTGAATTTAAACACATTCTTTTGGCAATTGCTAAACCAGCTCATAAAATACACTTTTTTATGTATGTGTTAAAAGATGAATACAAAAAGATAAATAAAATGATTAAGTTAATTATGAAACAAGTACAATACGTGTTAAGTTCAGTAAACGAAATACAAACTTAAAGAAATTTAAAAACAGAGTCTCCATGTTCATACTCTATTTAAGGAGACCCTTAGTCTTCTTGTTTGATTTGGGTTATTTTTAACAAAAAAGATAAACTTATTTATACTCTTAGTTAAAAAAACAAAACAGTAATCAGACCCTTCACCTACTCATTAGTTAGAGTCTTCTTCTTCGTCTTAAACAGAAATAAACATCTTCAATATAAGCATCTTCAAAAAAAGGATAGAAATAGGATCCTCATTCTTCAGTCTTGTTTCTTATTTATTTTTAAAAGGATAGAAATAGGATCCTCATATGGCTCATCTTCATCTTCAGAATAAACATCTTCGGTATAAGCATCTTCAAAAAAAGAATCGAAACTTTCACCAGATATGTCGTCAGAAAATTCACCTGTCGTGGTATGTTACCACTCTTTCCTGGCCTCGGGGGAACGAGTGGGAGAACTGATATCACTATAATAGGGACCATCTTTTAAAGAATTGTTAATTTGGCATTTTTTCAAAACAAATTTTTAAGAAGTGAAAAGTTTAGAAACTATTTACTGAGATGAAGTGAACTTTTGTGTTTGAGAGCTGAAAGAATGAAGTGATATTTTATAGAGGTAGCTAAAATTTTATAACAGTGTGAAAAGTTTAAAGATTAAACATAAATAATATATTGGTTGATATTGTTCAGATTTGTAATTAATGCAATGTAATAATGGGTATCTATTAGTATTCAAGTCATGTAAGTAAATATCAAATCAAAGTAAATCTACTAGTTTGATTTTGAATTTTGAAATTTATATGTGTGAGATTGGTAGAGTATATTAACTATAAAAACATATTACTTCTGTAAGTGATAAGTGGATGCAAAATAATTATACCAGAAGATGTGAAAGAGTTTCCAAGAGAAAAAACAAATTAATAGATACGAAACATTCATTCGAAAATAAAAGCTAGATGTGAAACCTTATGTAAAAATTAAATATTAGATGCGAAACGTGTTATTTACATTTCTCTAGTAGATGCGAAATAATATGTGAAATAAATAGACATATGATATGCTAGATGCGGGACGCTGTATTTAAATTTCTAATAGGTAAAATTGTTAAGAATGTGAAAATACTAGAAGCTTTGATAGAAATAATATCGTTGGTTGATATTCGTGAGATTTTGTAATTAATGCAATGTAATAATGAGTATCTTAGGCTTGTCAAATCATGTAAGAAAATATCAAATCAAACTAAAGCTACTAGTTTGATTTTTGAGTTTTTGAAATATATATGTGTGAGATTGGTTGAGTTTATTAACTACAAAAACATATTAATTCTGTAAGTTGTAATTGGATGAAAACAATAATTAGACCAGAAGATAGGAAAGATTTTCCAAGAGAAAAAAATAAATTGATAGATGTGAAACATTCATTAGAATATAAATGGTAGATGCGAAACATGTGGATAGATTCGAGATCCACCGATAGATGCGAAACCCTTGTAATTACACGCAGATAGATGTGAAACCATAGTTGTTAGACAGTTTTGTCATTGAGATATATTTTATAGTAGACAAACTGTACAATAAAAAAATATCACAAACATCACAAAAATAAGTAAAACAAATATTACAAATCATCGTCCCAATATTTGTTAATGTTCATGTCATTAAGAAACATGTAGAACATTTATGCGCTTCTTAATGGTGCAATATCAGAATTTTTGTGAAAGTTAAATTTCCCATGCAAAATATAAGCTTTGAAGTAATCACAGACCATTATTCCGCAATCAAGTGATCCAGGTCTTTGTTTAAGAATTTTTACTATAAAAATTATCTTTATTGGTTAATCTGCTTGTAAAATATTTTTGTTTTGGAGGTATGCAATTTGTAATTTAATAAACATACAAATAAATCAGATGATATATTATAGAAAAGAGACACTTACTAATCTTTCTGCAGTTTTTCTTGTTGGATCTGGACGTTTTGGTATTGGGTTTAGATTTACTGTTTTTTCATGTTCAACATCTATTACCAATAATGTCAAATGGTTAACATTTCCAGGTCTAGCTTCAGTTAGAAGCGGAACGAAGATTAAACCTTATGTGATGCCTCTTAGCTTATGGTCAACATATCATGTTACATCCATATTTTGGTTCAGCAGATACTACATTAGAGGAATAATATTTAGAAATATTTATGTTTATAAATTAACACATGTTGTAAAAGTATTTTATTCTTACAATTACGCTTCCAGATAAGTATGTTACTTGCATAAATTATCCTGGACTACTAGCAATTGGTATTTGAAAGTTGTGTTGTGTAAGGTTGATATATATATATATATATATATATATATATATATATATGTATATATATAACCATCAATTACATGTGTTGTCAAAAGTGGAAACCAACAGTTTGTTAACATATGTATTGGGAAGCGATGGAGATAAACTAAATCTAAATTTAACTTTTAGCGTAGATTTGATTTCATCTTCATCAGTTATATTCATCAAAGTACTAACAAAATTATTAGATCCTGGTACATCTGGAGATGACCATACTGTTGGATCAGAATTGTTTTCTCTTTTTTGAATCAGTTCTAATTTGTAGTATCCCTTTATGTCAATTGCAGCTATTACTTTGTTCGTAAATGGCCATTCTTTTCTAGTAATTTCCTTGTTAGGTAGTTCTTTAGAGATTTGATGTTGAGTAAGATCTAATATTAGTTCCAATGAAGGACCATCATCCAAATATTTCTGCACAAATGGGAAACAATTGAAACTGTAAGATGAGATAGATGCGAAACGTTTAGAAATATAATGGATGGGAAAGAAGGGAAACTAAGATAGATGTGAAACGTTCAGAAATAAAATAGATGGGAAAGAAGGGGAACCAAGATAGATGCAAAACGTTCATAAATATAATAGATGGGAAAGAAGGGAAACCAAGGTAGATGCGAAACATACGTAATATTGATAGATGATAAACCTTTGTTATTCAGATAGATGCAAAACCTATGTAACTTTCATATATGAGAAACTAGTTAAAAACAAACTAGATGCGAAACCAATAGAAATAAAGTAGATGCGAAACCAATAGAAATAAATTAGATGCGGAACCTTTTTGTAATTATGGTAAATGAGAAAGCACGAAAACTATGCTAGATGCGAAACAATAAAAATATGATAGGTGGGAAAGTTTTTCAATCACATACTTTTTTCTTTTGTATATCCTTTTCAATTCTATAGTTTCTTTCTCAATTTTTGGGTCTAAGTCATTGACTTGTGGTGTTTGGATTTCTTAGACTTCTGATGCATTTTCCTTAACAAAACAGAAAACTCGACATTAGATGCGAAATAGGAGTAAATATAATACATAAGGAAAATAAATGTGAAACATGTATCTTTAAATACAAAACCAGTATTTAGTTAAACACCAGATGCAGATAAACATATAAATACAGATAAGATTACAGTATTTAAGCAAAAAAAAGATAATATATAACTGTCTATATCTTTAAATACAAAAGTTTTTCAAAACATTTTTTATTAATTTTGGGTTATCTATATCACCTCTTTGTCCACAACATCTTTGTTGGTCACTATAGATTCTTCAGGAACATCTTTTGTCACCCTAGATGCTTCAGCAATACTCTTGTCCTCTTTAAATACTTTAGCTGCACTGCTTGTCCCTTCAGATACTGTCAGCAACTAATTCTTTAGCAATAAGAACACCAACATTAGTATTTTTATCCTCTTCTTCCATAACAGTATTGGTATTTTGTTCTTTTGTAACATTAACAAGAACGGAGGGATCATTTTTTTTTCATAAACTTCAGTAAGAGTTTCAATTGAAGGATTGTCTTTCTTTTCAAACCCAACATCACTATTAATATTGGCATCAACTTGCTTTTCCACCCCAACTTCAATAGGAGTAGAATTCTTCTATTCTACAACAACAATATGTTCTGAAGTAACAATATCAACATTAATATGGGGATCACTATTAACAGTGGCATCAACTTGCTTTTCCACCTAACATTCTCGTTTTCAACAAAAAAAACATCCTCAAATGTAGTAGCAACAACATGAAACTCAACATCACCGATATGGTCATCTTCAACAGCAACAATAACATTATGATCCTGTTTTTCCAAATCATCTTCACTTTGTTTCTTCTTGTGGAGGTGGAACCTTGTCTTCCACAACAATATTTCATGTTTTATCTTGGTTTTCATCATAAACAACAGTGTTTTTTACTACAATATTAGGTTTTTTTCTTATTTTATTTGGTGATTGGTCGCCTTGATCATTCAATCTCTTTCTTCTTGAATAAGTTTTTGGTGGTTGTTCACTTGTTTCCATGTTTGGCTTCAACATAGGCAGTTTAAGTATGTTTTGTAGGTCAACCTCAATGTCCATATTTCCATCACCTTTCATTTGTGTAATGATCTTCTCTTTTTCTTCAAGCTTCTTTTTCAGTTCATCAATTTGTTGTTGAAATATTCGGTGTTCCATTTCAGTTTTTTCTACTTTTTCAAATGTTGTTAAGTCAAAGCTCTAGCTAGAGACTGGGTCAGTTTGCGGTTTGGCTGCGTCTAGGACTGGTGTTGTTGTTAGGGCTGGGTCTGGGAGTGGGGCTGTGGTTGGGGATGGGGATGGGGTTGTGTATATTGTGTTAACGTTTTGGAAAATAATAAGCAATATCAAAGATAGATACAAAACTTTTGACATCAGAAGATGAAGGTAGATTCAGAACCTTAACATTCATAAAACTAGATGTGAAACCTTCAAGTCAAACCAAAATGATAGATGCGGAACATAGTAGAAATAATAGATGCAAAACCTAAATCGAGAGGATAGGTGCGGAACGTAAACAAAAATGATAGATGTGGAACCCGTACATAAATGATAGATGCGAAACGTAAAACATAAATGATAGAAGAGAAACGTTAATTATAATTAGATGTGAAACCTTCAGTATTCATGACGCTATATGTGAAACATCTTAGGATATTATTGATGCTAGATGCGGAATGTATAGTAAATATGATAAACGTGAGATTTTTACCTTTTCTCTTGCTAGTAATTTTTTAAATTTTCTGTTTTGTGTCTTGAAATTGGGATAATATGTCAGAAATGTTGATTTTAGATCTCTTTTCTATTGTCTTTTCAAGTTTCGTCAGATTTCTAAGAATCTGTGATGTTGTATTCACCTTTCTTGCAATAGGGGAATGATCTGTATGTACTGTCTTTTGTTTGTTCAGAGGACGAGTTTCTACCGGTAAAGTTTTCTCTTTCACATTCTGTACTGGTTTTCTTCTTCGTGTTGCAGTATTTTTAGTTCTTGGAACATTTTTACATGGTTTAAATATGTATTGGTCGAGTTTGTTTTGTTATCAGTAGAATCTGTTACAGCTGGTTCTTGGAACGTATCCCAATACAAAGCATCTTTGTCTTCGTTGAGGTTTACTTGTTCAGAATCTATTGGTTAACAATATTATATTCTTGAGGAGTATCATTATTTTCTTCTTGTATTTGGAATTCTTCTCTAAATTGTTCGTCTTCTTCTTCTTTTGTTAGCTTCAATTATTCTTGAAGAATCTATAAAATTGTTAAAATGTTATAGTAAAGATATATATATATATATATATATATATATATATATATATATATATATATATATATATAATGTGAAACAAAAATATAAAACATATAGTAAATCTACATGTTCATTTTGTTATATTTTTTATGGCTTCAACCAAATCTAAATCTGTGTCCGTTCAATACCCAACCATTATCTTGTCTTCAATTTCAATATCTTGACATAAAGCTGTGTGTTCCATGATAAATGTCTATATATTAACAATACTTTAGATATCATTTATTGACTAAATATTATATATGAAATAGAAAAAAGAAAAATACTAACCACTACAAGGGCAACACATCCAACTACTCTTCCAGGTTTAGTTTCATGACAAGCTATTATTGAATTCATCAACTTTTCCTTGATTTTTTCAGCCTAATTGTAGTTGTTTATTTTATCAAGGTGTTCTACATAATACACCATAGTCGAAGCTAGTACATCTCCAGAAATAGAGAAAAAACAAGGTAGAACAGGCTAGGAATATAAAGAGTATGACAACATCTTTTATTTCCTTTTGTCCATGTGTTTTTACTGCTTTCTTTATTGCATCCTACCAACAAGAGAAACCCGTTTTTTAAAAAGGGATAGATGCGAAACCCTAGTAATTACATTCAGATAGATGCGGAACCTATGTAAATGGTAAAACGATAGATACTAAACTTGTATTAAACTTAGTACATGCGGAATGTGGTTTAATTTGAAACAGGCCTAACGTGATAGATGCAAAACCTGTATTAATTCTAGTAGATGCGAAATGTGTTTTAATTTGAAACATGCCTAATGTGATAGATGCGAAACCTAGTTTAATGTGAAGAAAATTAAAAAGATATATGCGTGATGTTATGCAAATTTTAAAGTAAAGCAGAAGTAGTAGATGTGAAACAACCTATGCATATATTAAAACAGTCCAAAAATGTGAGAAAGATGGAATTCCTAACCTTTATCAGTTTGTTAGTGATTGGTCTTGCTCGGGTTTCATTAACTTTTCTTGATGTCTTCTCAGAAAAAATACTTCTTTATTATCCTTGATTTTTCTTCGTATTCTAATTCTGAAAACTTAGGTTCAAAACTTTTGGCTTGAAGTGGCATATTTCCATTTCTATGTTTTAAACCAAAGATGATATTTATGTCACAGTTTGTAAGTTGTAAAAACCTTTTCCCCAATTTAAATGCTTATTGTTCATCATCATATGGCATTGCTATATGCTTAATTACATCTCAGTACTTTTTGTATGTAGTCTTCATTGTTCTAATATCATAGGCTATTTTTAAATATGAGTAAAAGGGTGTATTCTTTATTGTTTCTATATGTTCTGGCCTTACTTTTGTCTCTTCCATCTGTTTTAATAGTGCAAAGAGGCCGGACCTGTATAAACATGTTTTGGTGCCACTTTACCTGCAAAAGCAATAAAAGAGAAAAATATATCAGATGTAATAGATCCAAAAATTGTGGAAGTTATATAAGTGGTAGATGCGAAATCTATGTAAATGTCAATGCATCGAGACACTGATAGATGCGAAACCTAAGGAGATCTATAACCAAAAAATTTGATAGATATGAAACATAAGGAGATCTATAACCAAAACATTTGATAGATGTGAAACCTAAAGAAATCTATAACCAAAACATTTGGTACATGCAAAACCTAAGGACATCTATAATCAAGAAATCTGCTAGAAGCGGAACCTAAAGAGATCTATAATTCAAAATGTTGGTAGATGCGAAACCTAAGGAGATCTATAATCAAAACATTTGCTAGATGCGAAACCAATGTCAAATGTTAAGCAGTACCGACTGATAGATATGAAACTCTATAAAAACCTGCAAATATGGGGAAGATGATAGTTGCTAAACCTATGTAAATATCAATGGACAAAAAGACCGATAGATGCAAAACCTAAGGAAATCTATAATCAGAAAATTTGCTAGATGCGAAACCTATGTCAAATGTTAAGCAGTACACGCTGATAGATGTGAAACTTTATAAAAACCTGCAAATATGGGGAATATGATATTTGAGAAACCTATAAAAATATCAATGCACAAAAAGACTAATAGATGCGATTCGTAAAATAGAAATGATAGATGTATGGCCTAAACAAAGTGATAGATGAGAACCGTTAATTATAAGTAGATGCAAAACCTTTAGTAATCATGACGCTAGATGCGAAACATCTTAGGATAATATTGATGCTAGATGCAGAATGTATAGTAAATATGATAAACATGAGATTTTTACCTTTTCTCTTGTTAGTAATTTTTTCAACCTTCTCTTTTCTGTCATGAGATGGTATAATCTGTCCGAAATGTTAATTTTAGATCTCTTTTCTATTGTATTTTCAGGTTTCTTGAGATTCCTAAGAATTTGTGATGTTGTATTCACCTTTCTTGCAATAGGGGCATGAGCTCTATGTATTGTTTTTTTTTTCAGAGGACGAGTTTCTACCGGTAAAGTTTTCTCTTTCACATTATGTACTGGTTTTCTTCGTCATGTTACAGTCTTTTTAGTTCTTGGAACTTTTTTACATGGTTGAAATATGTATTGGTCGAGTTTTTATTTCGCTATCAGTAGAATCTATTACTGCTTCATCGTTGTTTGTCGTTATTGATACTTTCATACTCATTCGACCATATTTCTCCTCCATAGGCGAGCTCTCACCATATTTTCTGCATTAAAACAACTATGATATTCATTCGATCATGTTTCAACGGCCCATTGATCCAGTCTCTTGAAAGTGACTCTCCCATCTTCGAGGTGCTGTGAAAATACTATAAAAATAAATCTGATGTAAGAATCAACATCCAAACATAAGAACGCAATTATTAAAAAAACCTTACATGAAGACTTCCAGTATCTTGCAAGCATACTCGGATTTCCTTTAGAGTTAATTTTCTTTCAATTCTCTCATGCGCCACTAATGAAGAGAAACTGGGTTCTCCAAGGTTTATCAGCTTCCAGTAGATCATTAACTATTTTATATTTATTTCGTATGTTTAATTAGTAAAAGGGAAAGTTATTATTGCGACACAAACCAGCCACATCGGAAATTGCTCCATAGGCATCGAAATCTTCGATAACCTTGAAGCTATATTAGTAGCCAAGCGTTGGGCTTAGTTGACTCGGGTATCATTTCACTAAGTAAAAATATCAATCAATTTCTGGGTCTAGAGGAAACCTAAGACCCCAATTGAGCACTTCGGGGTAAATCACTAGCTCTCATGCTTTATAGTCCATCAAAGTCTCTCCAGGGATTGGAACCCTGATTTTGGTTGATTAAAAAAAAACCCTTGCTCTAAAGCTTACCAAAATTAGTTATGTGAGTGTATACATAAGATATTATTTAGAAAGCCAACAAGTAGTTGAGGCTGAATTTAGTGAAATTGGTCTCGACTCGTCCAACCAAACATTTTGGAAGTGGTTCAGATTCTATCTGAGGGGCTTTCTTTCTTGATTTTCTTTTCAAGTGTCTCCAGTGCAAGCTGATGTCTTTAAAACGTATCTTCACCACTGTCATCCATATTCTCTTCCATCTTTTGTGGTCCCAATTCTGCGGGATCACCGACTTGGTTACAAGGGTTATCTTCCTCGATACGAGAGAGCTCAGTAGAAGAAGTTGTTGGAACAGTCATAGTTATTTTCCTCCCTCAATTGATTTTTCCAACGAGATATTGTTGGTATCAGTAGAAACCTCTGATGGTTTCTTTATTTCTTTCTCTGATGTGGAAGGATTGTTCTTAGCCTTAAAGAGTCTAGTAAGCTTACGAGGAGTATTTTCTCTAATATCCGACCCCGTATCAATGAAACGTGGTGGAGGTTTACGATTGCTAACAACTTTTCTTGAAGGAGTCTCAGCTGACTAAGTTGATTGGTTGAGGATTATAAGAGATAGTGCAAGGGGTTGAGTGTAGAAACATATGATTGTTTACCAGATAAAGAACTTATGTCTGGTTCTGGAACTTGAATCACCGAGAAGCGAGTAATCCGGCAACAATGTTGGCTTGTCTTTTTTCTTTTTCAAACTCGGACAAATTAAGCCAAACGACTCTAATTAGTGCAGTCCCTGTTGTAAACATGCAAACTTTAAAAGAGAAGAGGAGAACGAAATAAATACATGCGTGCAAGTTAGAGTTTTTATCTATCTAGAACTATGAAAATCAATTTGTTTCTCACTCTAAAATAAAAAGAATTACCTTTATATATGAGTAGAGAAGACGCACTTGAGTGTTTTACTATGGAAGAGAAACAAACGGTAATAATTAGAAAATGCTATTAAATATAGTTGTTTGTTTTATTTCTTAGCAATGATACCATTTCCAAGAAAAAACCCTTCAGTTCCTCCAATGGCTACATGATACTTGTAATGGGGAAACTAACAGTTTTGAATTTGTAACCATTCAATTTAAAAGAATTTAATTACCCCCTTCGAATGCAGTTCCAATTTTTTTACAGTATTAGCTCTCCCCAAAATGCATCAGAAAGAGCTACAGGGGCTAGATGATAGATCAGATTTTCTTGGATCCCTTTACAGTGAACTGGTTTAGAATTTGTTTTAGAATGGTAATTCGGACCCAAAAGCCTAAGTTTGATGAATAAGCAGTAACCTAAGTAAGCTTGACGACTCAGCTATGTGCCTAGTACATTAAATTATGGCCTTGGGGGCTCATACCATTGAACCAAATAAAAGATCTAACCCGAATGACCATTGGATCTTAAAAAGAGTATAAATAACTCAACTAACAGCATTAAATGGGTTGGAAATTTTTCCTAAAACATTAAATACAAGCATCTTATTTCTCTCCACACTCTCTACCAAAAACTTAATACCAAGTAACCTTAAGATCTTCCACATTTACCCATAAATTAGATTTTATCATCATCAAAGTAAACATGCATTGTTTTGAATATATGAACTTTGGGATGAGAAATAGTTATCTATTATCGTCGAGCACTTGAGTCTAGGATGATGAGGCGACGTTCTATATTCTCATGGATTTTTTATTTTTATTTTCAGGTTAAAAGATTGAAGGGATATTTTAGATCTTATATACTATCTCACATGTCCATGGTGTAATGATATGCAACACAAAGCCTCTTTAGTAAAAGAGATTATTTTCTGGCATGGTTTGCATTCAGAATCTCCATGTGCTCGTAATCTGGAACTTTAGGATGGATTGGTCATGCCCCTTAAGTGACTTCTCTCCATGTGAGCCCTGCATGAAAATGGTTTGGATGCTTATGGCCAATGACCAATAGTTGTTTGTATAATGTTGCCAACATGAAGACTACACACACATTTGTTTTGGGATATGAAAATTGTTGCATTAGGTCAATACTATATTTATACGCCGCATACCATACACACTTAGCATTTTGGTGTTGAATGATTTCATAAATTATAACATAAATTTCATAATCATTCAACAAGATGGTTTGGCTGCTTACAGATATGGTCGTAAACGAACATTGGTGCCCTTAGGAGATGTTATCTAAAAGTCATGTATACCATACCAGTGATTATCATCTCCACTAACGATTACGATTAGAGAGATCAAAATAATGCATATTAAAATTCATTATTTGTTCATATATAATGTATATATCAATATGTTATTGGTGTAATTATGATATTTCATTAATATTTTGTTTTTTTAATATTTAACTATTGACATTCAATTGAGAAACACCATTTAGGTTTTCCTTCTTTATAAGATATTTTTAAGGAGTAGAAAGCGTGAAACAATAATTATAGTAGGATTTGTGATATTTGAACAAGATACATTTGATCAATTCAGGTCTAAAATGGATCATCCCAAGAACTACGTCACCAAAAAGGTAATGATCTTACTAAAAAAATATAACGAAGCTAATTGATAAATGCATTTCATGTTACTTATTACGCTTCCACTATTCTTATAATAGTCATTGGTTAACATTTTTTTGTTGTGTTTCAACGTGTTTTTCATTCATTCTCGTAGGTATAACAATATGCAGACAGTATAAACGTTTTGGGAATAAATGATCATAATGTCCGTAATAATTTATAATTTTGTATGTTTTATTTCCCTTTAACATTTTTATGGCTAGATTGACTATTGTTTATGTTCGTAATCTTCATTTTATTTTAGTGTAAAGGCATGCATATAAGTAACTGTAGTCCTGAGAGATTTTGATAAGAACTGTTCATTATTTCGATTACGATCCTATGATTTTAATATTTCATTTTTATTTCGCATCGTAGGAAAATGTTGGTTCCTTTACCTGCACCACTATGCTTTCTGTTCCTGGGAAAATTTATAGTAAATGGCTGGATTTCTGCCGCGGGTAAATTATAATAATATTAATAACCTTGGGGTTGAAATTGAAGAAACTGGAAATTTAACGTACTTGAGAGTAAGTTTTGAAAGAGTTTTTGGGTTGCCGTTTTAGAAAGAAAAACTATGCTTTCATTATTTGTGTTTTATTATGTGTGTGACTTTTAACGTACTTGTAGTTTTAATATTCTAAAACGGCAAACAATATAAATAATGATAAGTGCAGACATAATTTAATATGTCTGCAACAAGTATAGATAATGAAAGTGGTAGCCAAAATGGGCTTACTAAGGAATTAGAACAGACAAAAAAGAGGGGTGGCCAGTAGAAAAGAAATTAGAATAGAGAATAGAGAATCCATCTGTAAACAAACAAAACCCTATTACTGGACTATGGGCTTTCCGATCCTAGGGTGGGTTCAGTGGAAGGAAAAGGCAAAAGGGAGAACAGAAGATAAAAAACCCAATAGGAATAAAAAAGTGAATTGATTTCTACTAGGGTTTCGGCATATAAGGGAGCGCCGTGTTGGGTTTTCATTCAAAAGGATAGAGAACGAGAATACAAAGAAGGAAGAGAAAAGGTAATTGACTACCTTTTTTGGTTTTATCCAGCAGAACGGAACGAAAGGAAGAGAATACGGCAGGTGACGCTGCTTTTGGTTTTCGGCCGGTAGTTCCGTATTGCTTTTGACAGGCGAGACTTGAGGCAGCAGGTGCCAGCTACTGCCGTTTTCAATCGGCAATTGAGGTAACGACGGAGAGGAAGAAGGTGAGGGCTGCTTTTGTTTTTTATCGGCAGTTTACGGAGGGTTTCTGTCAGGCGATACTTACAGCTACTGTTTGGTTTAACATTCTCTAAACTCTTATTCGTTTATTTACATTCGTCTTAGAGCTATGTTAACTTTTGAGCCTATGATGATGATTCGTTCGATTATGAACTAATCCTTGTCATGGAACCCTAACGGATTTGTTTGAATAATAGTTATGGTTTGCTTGCTTAATTGATTTGTAAGATACGTTTATCGATTACCTAGTATGGTTGTGCTTATCGTTAGTTGCGTCACGAACATCTAGTTTGTTAATCTTTAATGAATGTGAAAGTGGATTTAAGGATCTAGAACTTGCCATGCTAGCATAGGTTCTTAAATGATTCGCATTCTGATTGTTCATGATTCGTAATGTGTCACTAACCATATCATATTACTCTATGTAATCGAAATAGATAACTTGTGCTTAAAACCAATTGTACCTCAATTAGTATAGACATATAGGATTGTCATGCAAGTGGTGTCTTGTTAACTACTATCTCTTTTGTGGTTGTTTAAGTCGTATTCTGATTTCGTGTTATCTGATTAGTAATCGTTTTTTATCATACATATTTATTAAGTATATTAATACTTTGAGTAAAATAAACAATGCAGTTAGGGTTCCATGTTTTCTCTCGCATAAGTAAACTCGTTAGTTAATCTCGTTAGTTAATTTGCTTATATATATTAATTCTTCATACTTTATTACTCGTTCAAGCATTAGTCTAATAATCATACGTTGTTGCATAAGTTAATACTTGTCATATACACCTGGCCTTCGTGGGAACGATCTTTCTTACTTATTACTTGCTACTATTTGACCGTGTATACTTGAGTAAGAAAAGGACTAACAAGTTTTTGGCGCCGTTGCCGAGGACTCGGTGTTAATGCAGACTATACCTCATATGTTGTCTTTCAAACCATAGCATATTTTTCCTTGTCTGAAGGACCTGAAGCCCATGACCTCGCTCAGCTTTACCAATTTCTTCCTAACTGAAGCATCCTATGTTTTTTCCAAAGGCTTCCTGACAAATAGATGTGCTCGGTTTGATAAATGGCTTCCTAGTCAAAGTAATCAATGACTCATATGATAAAAGTTTGGTATAAAAAGTTTTCTAGCTATACCAAAGACTTCAATGCATAAGCAGCCGATATCCTGACCAAAGTAACCAGTGTTTCGACAATATATATGCACATATATTAAATGATTTGACATCACCTAGGTCGATACATTTGATGCATCTAATCAGTTATGCTTTAACCCACCAAGTGAGAACCATACTTTCACAAGATTGAATAAATTTGACCATTAGACTAGAAATAATAATTACAAATATTTCAGATACCAAAGGTATTCTGATGAGAGGATGTAATTTGACCATTAGACTATAAATAAGTCACTATGTTTTTTAAAATAGAGTCCCATATATATTTTTAAGTTCCCAATCCACTTCCATGGATTATGTCACTGAAGTGTTTGTCTATTTATAGAAGAGTTTTAAGAAATCTCCTCATGTCGAAATTTAAAACATGCTAGGAAAACTATCAACAATGAAATATAAATGGCATGAAACGGTCATAGAGTATATCATGGATATCAAATTGAAAACATTTAACATGGAGCTTCCAGAAATTGTTGTGGTGTTTTACATATTCATGTCCCTTCTAATATAAAATCTTGTGTATGAGGAATAAAAAAATGTTCAATAAAAAAAAAGACAAACTAATAAACATCGAATAAAGATAAAGAGAGAACATACAAAAACAAAAATAAATCTACAAGTACATCTTCACAAACTACTAGTTATATCGATTTAGGTGTGAGAGATGATCCATGAATTTAAAATCCGAATATAATTAGCATCTAAATCTTACATAAAATCCGAATATACACCGGATACTTAAACTATAAATAATAAAATATAATAGAATAATTCTATTATAATATTTACGCGAATCAGATCAATATAATAATTTTTTTCACTTGTTTTCTCCCTACAAATATAAATTCTAAATTTGTCTCCTCCATTATACACCTCTGATTATTATTTTTTCTAAAATGCTATCTACCCACTTATACCCACCCCCGGCATTTGTTTTGCTTCATTTGATTTATCGCCGAATGAGTACAGGTAAAACATTTTATCCAATTATACAAAGTTATTTAGACTATCAAAAATAGTAAAATATTAAAATAAAAATAAAAATAACGAATTCACAACTAGAATCGTGACAACTTTTAATGGTATGGTGTATACGTATTGTTTATATTATGCGTTTATTTCGGCCACTTACCTTTCATTAGTACTATGAAACATATCCTTTACTCGAAACACACAATCTAAGACTTTGACTTTAATAATGTATGTAGTGACGTTAAAAACAGTTAGCAGACAATAAGAAACGAACCAAATTGTGACGAAAAAGATTTTGAACTCTAGGATTTGATTTTACTTTTTATTCAAAAGACAGGAGCGAATTGCAACAAGTGCGTTTTTAATTTAGAAGATTAGAGACATAAGAAAAGATTCACACGTTAAAAAAATCCAAGCTACATTTTCTTGAATGACGTGAATACTTTTATTATATAATTAATGTATTGAAAAGATAAAGAGTCTATACAAATTAAAAATCCGAGAAAACTGGATATTAATTTAATAGATTATAAATGGACACGGCTAAAACGATCCCATTTTTTTACTTTTTTTTTCTTTTTCTACCATTTTTTTAAAAAAATTTAAAAAAAAACATAAAAATCTACAAACTCAAACTCCCAAAAAACCATAAAATCAACTCTAATTCGTAGAATTAAAAATCTCAAAACTCCTACTATGGATTTTAGTGACTATAACGACGATTTCAGCTGCAATGTTGATGATTTCCGTTCGGACGAGGAGAAGCCGCTTATTGACCATAGAGAATGAATGCCCTACATGTAAAAATTCATATTTTTTTTGTAACAGACCACAACCCCGCACAAAATCGTGCTTTGAAATGTAAACTTTCACGCACGGTCGTGCTAGAATTTGACAAATCTTCGCTCGTAATTGCATGATTTTGTCAAATCTTCGCACGCAATTGCGTGAGTTTGGAAAATCTTCACCCAAATCATGCAAAGATTTGAAAAATTCATGCAATTACGTAAGTATGCAAGATACTATAAAAACTGGTTTAACTTATGGAAGTGCACTGATATTACGCGTCTTTTTTATAGGGGTTTGGAAATTTGGGCGGGAGTTTTTATTTAGACGGGAGTTTTTAATGAAGTGGAGTCCAATTTGACGGGAATTGATGTTAGGTCTCGTTATAGTGAGAACCCTAATAATGTTACTTACATTGTAGTGAGACGCCTAATAATGCTCCAATAGATATCTGTACTTTTGTAAGTATTAGGTGTCCCACAATTATTGATCTAGTTGGATTATATTATCCTTATCTTACAAGTGTCGTTTTACGCACGATGTTTTAAATGGACATGAATCATAGTCTAGTAGTTAATCCAACAAACATTAGGATACTTAAAAAAACAAGAAACCATTTATAGATTTTAGTGTGGCTGAAGACTACCATTTGGTTCAAGCGGTGAAGGTTTTTCTTCGAGAGATGTCGAAGACGCGAGCGATGCTTTCTTCGATCACGTCTTGTGTATGATGTGTTTTAATTACGGTGTATGTGAGGAAAGTGATTACATAATGCACAGCCGTGACGAAGTGAAAATCAGGTACTTGGCTGTCCAATCTCTTGAGCGATTCATGTTCGTCCCATTCAAAATAATGAAAGAAGCAAAACATGTGTGAACATGACGGTTGATGATTTCATTTCTACGAACATGATACTGTATCTGGAGGATAGGATTGCATGTAGGGATGATGATATTGCCAACGACGTCGATGTTGAAGACACCACGAATTACGACTCTGACTTCTAGAGTTTTTGTTGATTGTTCTTGTGTTGTGGTTTTTATGTTATCATATGTTTTTAATTATATGCTTTAATATTGTTTATCGTGTAATTTAAGAACTTGGATTATATGCTTTAATATTATTTTCCTAGATGTCACATAATTATTGGTCAACTTGGATTACTTACATCGTACGATATTATGTCTCGTTATGGCCAGACCCCTAACAATAGAACTTAAGCTATAATGAGACCTCTATTAATGCACTACTTTATATGTGTACTTTTGTAAGTATTAGGTGTCAAATAATTATTCATAAACTTGGGTTGTGTTATTTCTATCTTAGAAGTGTCGTTTATTGATTGGTCTACTTGGATTGCGTTATCTTAATCATAAAAGTACTTTAAGTAGACACTCTTCGAGGCGGTAACAGATATACCAAATATAGAATTGCAAAAAATATGTTTATTTGGACTGAGTTGGAAGATGAATATTTGATTAAAACATCTGTTGAAGTAGGCAAAACGTACACGCAAGAATGGGAAAACCATACTCGAAGGCAATGCTATGCCATATGTATTTCCTATACGGTAGGGCTGGGGTGCCACCTCTCAATATTTCAGGGTGATTAGAAAAGGTAAAAGCTAGGTGGTACGTGATAAAGGAATTTTTTATACATCTCGTTTCCAACCTCAACGACTTGAAACGTCACATAGCGTTTAAATTGTTCAACTGCCAACTCACGAATACTATAACAGAGGCTCAGCTAGATCGCGTCCAATCTGACTTTGCTACCATCAAGGAAGAGGAAATGCGTCTTATTGCGGAGGAGTACCAGAATGCGAAAGAAGAAAGGAAGTTGATGAAATTGAACTGCCCTGATAGGTAAACTACGTTTACTTGGAGTTCCTAGAATAAAATGTCTTAGTTATTGTATGGGTTAACATTTTCTTAAGTTTATGTCTAAGTAAGTTCATGTTTCCGTCTGAGTTATCGTCAATGTTTTTTTTTATGATTTCTAATGTACTTTTACCCTGTTTAATGCTACTTTGATGTTGTTTTTAGACCAAAATTTCGAACAAGTTTTTTTCCATGTTATCAAATGATTGTATTATAAAGTTCGATATCTTAAAATTCAAGATTAAAAGTTGCGAACAACTAAAAATTAAAATACGATAATATAATTAAGCGTAAAAAGCCGTTCAGTACATAAGCGTAAAAAGTCTTAAATTATCAACCATGAAAACATAAAATAATAAAATCTAAGAATCAATCCCTATACTCGTGAGCAAGACGGTAACACTCGTCTAAAGGTCCACGAAGGTCCTCCAAACTAAGGTCAGGGTTACTCTGCTTGTACGCCTGTAAATCGAGTAAGTGACCAGTCAAATCGTGCAGTCTGGTGGGATGTGTGGGTGCAGAAGGGTTCACCCTACCTCTGGATCGTCTCGATGAGTCTCTGAATCAGAAATGACATACCACAGGTTTTTCGAAAGCCATGCGGAGTAGATCAACATCGTACCATCCTCCTGACCCGGAATATACTGCCCACCTTGGAAACTAGGATGAATATGGTGGGACTCCCAATTATCCCAAGTGAATGCCTTGTAGTTGTAGAGAGTGTTCGCACGGCGAGCCCTACTAAAACCTGTAAGAATGGAACGCAATGTACCAGGTACATGTAATGAAACTAATAGTCAATAACACACATGCGTAAAACAAACAATATATTATATTGAGTATCGCAAAATATTACCTGCTGGATGCGACCCAACTATCTAGCCATCCGTAACGGATAGTATTTTTCGACAATGTCTGAAGACTTCAGTGTCGCATCTATCCAAACTACATCAGCATTACCTCAAGCATCCCGTACGTATAAGGCATGAATGATACGTAAAAAATATGAACAAAGGTTTTAACATTAGGAAATGAGAGTAAATAAATTATTACGGAAATTATATAGGAAGATAATTATATCTTACATCGTGCTCGGTGAGGGTAGCTAGGTAATCTCTAACATTATTTCGAGCTTGCTCGCTTTGTCGATACGGCGGAGGCGCATACTTGCACATAGTAGGATGTGCGATACTAAACTTAGGGTACTCCTGAGCTGAAAATATTAGGAAATGGTCGTAAATCCATGTCTCTAACAAGCCCAAGAATCCAGACATACCGAAAGTAGAGTGTAAGCATCCTCTGCATATCTGGAAGTAGAGCTGAGCGAGTATCATCTGTCCCCAATTGTACTTGGTCGACCTACTGTAATCATCGATGAACTGTAAGTAGTCGAGGCAAATGGTGTTGCCCGACTTGTTGGCCAGTATGGTACAACCAAAAAAGTTCAACAAGTACGCCCTAGTACCCCGGCGAACATCAGCATCGGTAATCTCATAGTCATAATACCGATGCGTGCAAAATATCCTTTTCAGCCATGCAAGGCGAACATGCCTCTTGCCACCCCATTTGTTCTCCGCAATCTCCTCCACCAACTCCTGAACACTGCACCCGAGTGAGCGAGCGTATGTCGCATTACGCTCATCGGCAGTAAGATACTCATATGTCTCGCATTTCATACCCACCACTTGTAGCCCCGTGATGATGTAGACATCATCCAGTGTGACAGTCATCTCCCCGAAAGAGAAATGAAATGTGTTCGTATCTAGATGTCATCTCACTAAAAACTCCTCAATCAGATGAACATTTATAGCCCATCGAGCGAGAGCGTCAAGAATTGGTCCGAAACATATGCACATCATCTCATCACGTACTCGTGTCTGGTGCACTTTCAATTCCCAACCACAGTGTGTTTGGTACATAGCACAGCACCGCATATGTACCAACGACTGCATAAAAAATACAATATAAACATGTATGAAATATAACATATAAGATAAACCAATAACTAATAAATTCAATAACAAATATAACATATAAGATAAACCAATAACCAATAAATTCAATACAAATAAATTCAACAATAAATTCAATCAAACCTAAACTAATAAATTCAATAACAAATATAAGTTATAACACAAACCAATAACCAATCCAATGCAATAGACAATATTTTAAACATAAACCTATAACTATAACGTAAACCACATTGCATCTAATAATTATAACCTTAACAAATAAATTAAAACTAAAAAACTTACGTCATTTTTGAAGACGCTATAAGCCTCGTACTCTTTATAGGAGTGGAAGGTCGAATATAGGTCGATGGCGTGTCAGTTATATCTATGGAATCATTGGTCCGTAGTTTGACGACGACGAACAGGGGGGACATATAAGTCCCCTCTAGCACAGTGACGAACGCTCCGAGATGTCTCGCATACTAAAACCTCCTCGGGATCATTAGCGGTATCTCACTCCATATTGGGAGAATATGGGCGTGGAGGCATCCTACAATTGCACAAACCAAACAATTTAACCAATATTTTCTGTTAAACAAGCATAATTTACTAAAACGACATTAAAATGAATAAAAACAATTGTGAAATCGTCGATGTAGGATAAAAAATGCATCATAACACCCGACACAGTTCAACGGAACTAAAATTGGGGCAAAAAATCCATGTTTTACAGATCCAAACACTGGATTGCATGGATTGGGGAAATCCATGGATCTGACAAAATCCACGCATGATTTTATGCGTGGATTTCCCGAATCCACGATGCGTGGATTTCTCGAATCCACGATGCATGGATTTAGCATTCCTGGCATGATTTCGTGCCACGAAATACCGGATGCACGCATGTTCTTGCATGCATCCGGTATTTCCAAGCATGAAACTGTGCGAGGAAATACCCAAACCGGAAATAATGCCCCAAAATCCAAAATCTATCCTAAACTACCCCAAATCTATAAAAAAAATCAGCTCAAATCGAACATATTCGTCTAACTAAACACCACAAACAGTTCTTCAATACCATCATATATAATCAATAATTTCAAACAATCTAATATCCACTTGAAATTGTTTAAATTGCCCCCGAGATAAACACAAATGCATCAAAATAAGTCGAACTACTAAATATTATACCGACGATCTCAGAAAACGACATCTTGTACTTTATTGGCTTGTAAGTGCTATCTGTTATTAGCATTATTGAAAATATACGTAACGAATCCACATTAACCGGATGCACAAATCAAATATCAGTAATGATACAACCATGTCATTCAAAATAATTATATCTTTAAAGCTCGTCTAACAGATATTATAACTATGATCGACCAATTTTCTCCATCATATGATTTTTCCGTTGTACATTATATAGAAGGCACATGAACGATACAATATCTTCATTTAACTTTTTTTTCCGCTCAAAAAATTTCAATTTTTTTAATAAAAATCAAACATTGTAAATTTAGATCCCGTATATGAATAAGCATCTAAATTTTTAGAAATTAGGCGGTTATGGAAGCCGGCTATAACATTTAACGACTATATAAATTCTAACTAAATAAGTAACAAAATAACCTAAGTCAGTTTTTATAGTTTGGCACCGGTCTATATTCAAAATCTGAAAAGGGTCTATAAAAATATTATTAAAAATAACCGCCGTTCAATAAATGAAATACCTATCCATCTTATACGAGTTTGGCTAGCAGCATCATATTCAAAACAAATAATCTTGACTTATTAAAACAATAATACTGTAGTATTTTGAGTAACTTTTTGTAGGATGTGCCATTGGGGCAGTTTTATTCAATTTTAGATATTCTATTAATATTACAAACACATAAAAGTTCCATTCATATAGGAATGCAATTGTTTCTAGCTAGCCTATAGTGGAGAATTTTATTCAACTATTTAATTTTCAGTTTCGGAAAGTAAATATTTTTTTCCTTAAGACGCTAATGAGTTTTGGTAAGTTGTCTACAACGTCAAAAATATTATAAAATATAAAGACAAAGATATGGTTGATAAATAGAGCGTTGAAAATTTCTTGGGTTATGGTGTATCTTATCCTCGGTGATAAGTGTTTATTACACATAAAGTGGTCCATGAAATCCAAAGGTAATAATCTACTTGGAAATTCAAACTATCAGCCAACACAAATTACGAGGAGACAGTTTTGTAAATGTTTTATTTTCGGGTCGATTGTTTTTTCTTTTATATAAACCAGAAAGAGAGACGGGACCAATTTTTTTTTCTTTTACCTAAAAAAAAACTTATTCAATAAACAAAATTTGATTTTAAACTTCACAAGTTGAATTTTAAAAAACGAAAAAACGGAGCACCATTTTATTTACACACAATATCCTAGAGTCCATGATAAACATAGATGGATGTGCAGAACAACTCAATTACAATTGGATTCTAAAACAACATATATATGTAAAATATAAACATAACAATCCCCAAATCAATACTAGGACAAAATAAATATAAATCAATCTACAATATCAAGAAAGATACAAACTAGCTAGAGCAAAAAATTGAAAGTGCAACAATCCAAATACAATGCAGCAAGATTCTAAGACATCTTCTAGAAAACTTAAAAACAACTATAGTTTCAAGATTAAATCAAACTAACAAAACCATTAGATATATATGAAAGATTTTAAAACTTGCGAATATTTTGATATAAGATGTTTTTAATTCACAATAACCAATAAAAAAACAACTTTATTCTCTTGTAGTCTATGTTTTATTTCGGACAACCAAATCAGCAATTTCATTGGTCTATTTAAAAACCTATTCAAAGTCAGTCGGAAAACTTAGATTATGAATATCCATCAGAATCTCTTTCAATAATATCAGCAACAAAACAAAGAAAACAATAAATCTGCAACCGCAAAGGTATAACACGTCATTATACCCATAAAATATTTTTATTTACTATAAATGAAGTCAAATCAACTATCATATCTTCATTTTGTACGTATAAATCATGAAATAGTACATCTCTATTGCAGCAAGAACTATCAAAAGTTAATTTCAATTGTCTTTCCGAATGTTAATACATCAAACATATTAACCCACTTTACTTCGTGGTTTGACTACTCGTACATCTAGAGAACGCAGTAAAAAAATCCAATGAAAACTAAGAGACTCAAATCACATGTACTCCACTATATATGACAAACAACATTCTTCTTATTGAATTCATCACATATAGACTTACTCAAATGCTTTTCATATTATTTATTGAATGATCTATATATTTTGCAACATGGGAAGAAATATCTATTAGGAGAGGACGAGTGAGAAAATAAAAATAACGTTGAATTTTTTATATAGAAAACAAATTTAAGTGATTGTAATTCTAAAGAAAATGTTTGATGTTCTAACCAATAAGCAAAGTATCCCTATAAAGTGTTAACAAAAGTGACCGTTTAAAAAAATTCTCCAAACTATAAATTTGATGATTTTTATAACATACACATTGCTAGGCAAATGTAATTACATGAATGTAGATGTCCAACTGAAGCAAAATTTTACATGTTGAACGAGCAAAAACTCGAATCCAAAACAACAAGTTGTCCTTTTGTAGTCTATTCAAACCACTAATTAGGATATGTGTTTTATTTTCTCATAAGTGTTCAATTTTGAGATGATATTTTTTAAATATAAACTTTAAGAGGAATGATTATATTAAAAAAATATTTTTGATAAACGATTGGAACAAAATCGTTCAACCCCTAACATTAGTTCTCACGTTATAATTCGTTTTTTCGGTCGTATATAGTATGCTAAGGATCTCATGTTAAAATTATTAATATTTTTTGTGGTGATCAAAATTATTAGTTCCAAGAAAATAAAAGAAACTTGATAAGACTATATTGTGTAGATGTACTAGAGAAAGAGAAAAATCTATACTTTTATATTCTTGAAAATGATCCAATCAACCTCCATAATTCTATAAAGAGCTCAAACTCTAAATGTTAGATTGATGCTATGAATGGATAGTATACATTGATAGACGAAAATTTAGTATATCATCTTGTCATATTACTCAAAGCGATGAAATTTAATAATTGCAAATCGATATTAAAACCTAGCATGATGCTTCATTATGTTTTAAGACACACTTTGTGTAAGATTATGTTCATCACAAATTAAGTGATAATAAAATAATTATTAGTGATGTATGTTAATGACAGGATATGCCACTGACGATTTTTTACAAATAAGTTTGACACGAAAGATCTTAGTTAACTATTATTTGTGTTAGGCTTTAAAGTAATAAAGAATCACCCTCAATGATATTTTGGGTTTGACACAAAACATATACATCGAGAGCATGTTATAACATTGTAGTTTGAAATACAACAAGCATATGGATTCCCACATGGCCAAATATAGTAAGTTCTCATTAAGTCAGTGCATGAAGATATATCAATATATTTTTGTTGTTGGCAGTCTTATGTGTGCTCATGTGTGTAATATACCAAACATAGAAATTATAGTACGAGTGATGATGAATTACTTGAGGAATACAATAGTTGATCATAGTAGGTTCAATCGTGAAGAATTAATGTTTGACGTACAACATGTGAGATATCTTGAACATCATAAGTTATTCTAATACATATTTTTTGGTTACGTGGGCAGTATGAGATCTGCAATCCGTTATGTATTTGGTATGGCTAAGGTGATATTATGTTAAAGAGTAAAAAATAAATTTTTTAATAGCCTCTAAAATTGGCGACTGAGTATATGACATGTTTTAAAGCATCAAACCATGTACTATGGGTTAGGAATTTTGTCATCAATTGTGTAAAATTGATAAAATTAAAAGAACACACATACGTTACTCTCGAACATAAATAGCTATTCGAGCAAGTCTAAATACATAGAAATCAAGTTTGTGTTCCTTAAATAAATAATAAAAAATGAGAAAAGGATTCAATACAACGATACAAACTTCATGGTTGTATATTATTTCATTAAGGCGTTATATTATTTCATTAAGGTGTTATATTATTTACATATTCATGTAAACAATATTCCTACTATGTCTTGAGTTTATAGGTTATTTAGATCAAGTCGATGTTATATTTCGATTTTTAATTTATTTTTCATTACAGTTTCAGAATGTACTATTATTTCAGCTTTTGTATTTATACTTTTGGTTAAATAATACAGTGATTTGTTTTTCTCTTATTCCTCAATTTAATAAAGTAAGAACAATCGTAAATCAACACGGATTATGTGATTTTTATGTTACACTTCATTAGAAGTTAAGTTTCATTTAGGTGTTAGATTGACCCATAATTATTGTAGGAATTATTACACATCAAAGTTTAGGTCATTAGTTCTTTATTGACGATCATCTAAATCGATAGTGGATTATGGTTTGCACATGAAAATAATAGCGTTATAACTTATACTTTGGTAGTTACATTTTAGTACATTGAATGATCCAGGTATGTGTTTGTAAGGATATTTATAAATGAAAATATGTCATCCATGTACATTTAAAGTATCCAAACTATTCTCATTATAAGTCTAATTGTATAGATGTATTTATAAAATTAATTTAATCAAATCGACGAGTAATTAAAAGAGGATAATGAATATGATAGTATAGATTTAGTTGGGTTGATGTGGATCTAGAAGGAGGGTCTCTCAATATGGAGCTACATTTATTATACCACATAGTTCAATATGGTTGTGGTCTCCTATAAATACGAGTACATCTAAACGGTTGCAATAGATACTCATTTGATGATAATATGTGAATTTCTTTACAGGATTTAAATTAGAACATTTAACTAAATGCATCCCTCATTTATCTACATACATCCATAAATATTATGGTATAAAGAGAATGAAAATAAAAACAACAATACCATGTTTTTCGTGTTTGATCGCTTTCTTCTCATTCATTTTTCAATACCTTAAACTATTAAAAGAATTTTTTTATGATTAATCCATTAATTAATATTAATTTTATTCGTAGAAGAAATTTTTTAACCCAAACGCCAAATTTTCATTATAAAAAACAACGTTTTTTTGTCATGTACAAAACATAAAAAGAACATCAAGTATTTTTAATTATTTACTAAATGAAAGAGGTGTTTAATATAAATTTAGTATTAAACCTAAATTATAGTTGGTATGACTTGATCTTTATACAGAGTAATAGCAATATATCATAGTTTTAAAAAATGTTTGACATGGTAATTCCAAATACAGATGGTTGCATATGTTGGGGTTTTGTTCGACAAGTAATAGTTTTCGCATTGTTATACTTGATGCAATCATCAGCGTACGATTTCTCTCAATGCAATGGTCTTGCTGAGAAAATTATATTGTTGTTGCAAATATTCCGGTTGTTGCGATAAACAACAGCCCAGCCGCAAGTATTAGTAAATATTGTGATGAAATTTAAATATAAATTATCTATTAATATTTTATGCATTTAGTTGGTTCCATTAAGCACACTTATTGATTGGCTATTTATGTACACAATATCTTGTAAGATTCCTATTGTTACATATTGTTACATTGGTAATGATATATGTAATAAGTTAATATTATATATCTAGAGGCATATATACAACAACAATAACTATTTTCTGAGGCAAATAATAAGTATAGGGATTCGAATAAATCAATATTTTGGCCTCGTAGACTGATTGACAACCCAAAACTAACCTAATATCCATATCACATGTTAGTAACACAACATAACTTAGAAGCTTCTAAGGTATAGGTCAAACACACACTTCATTTCACGCGAGATCCTCATTGAGCTTCCGTGACTCATCTTCATCCTGATACATCCTTATCTCTTGCAACTTTATTCTTTCACCTAACAACACCATTACAAAAGTTTGTATTCTATCACCCCGTCTCCCTCAAATGTAATAGAGAGATTTAAGGTTGTAGTTTATCTCAAAAGAATCAAAAAACGTTTGATTGATATTTCGCGAGGAGGTTAAAAATCATAATTGGTCACAGGTGTTTGGCATTTGTTGTATTTTGTCACTAAGGTTCCTTCGTCCCCAAACGGGTCATTTTTGTTTCAGAATGTTGCATATATGGTCACTGTCGTGTGCAATTAACCATACAGAGACATGTGGAACCCAAAATTATATTTTTTTAGTTACAAATACGCTCATTATACATTTCACACCTAAAATACCCGTAAAACCAATTTATTTCTTTGGATTTAAAATGTTCAGTAATTGGATTTTTAGTCGCGTTAGTGTTGATCTACGCTCCGTTTATCATAAAAAATGGGTATTGTGGGTGTGAAATATCCAATGATTGTACTTGTAACAAAACATTTATAACTTTGGCTGCCACGTGTCGCCGTATTGTTGATTCGCACGTGGCAGTGACCATATATGCAATATTCGTAAACAAAGATGACCTGTTTTAGGGACGAAATAAATCTAGTGGTAAGAATGTAACAAGTGTTAATCATTGGTGACCAATCACAGTTTTTAGCCTTCACGAGGATATCAATAATTTGATTATAAGAAGGAATTTAGATGATTTTAGTAGCATGACAAAGAATCTGGTCAATTATGAAGTGCATATAATTTTTTATGTGCTTCATACGTAAATGAAATATGGATTAGAGGCAAGAGATGCAATTCCTAGATTTTCACATTGTAAAATAGATGAATGAGAGTAAGGTAAGTGAATTTCACTAAGTAGTGATTGTAACCAAATTAACTCACCTCATAGATTAGTTAATTCCCTATATTCTACTTCATTACTGGAGCGTGCTACAACATGTTATTTTTTAGATGATTAAATTAACCAAAAGGTCGTAAAAAATTATGCAATAGCCTCCAATTAATTTTCTATCATCTAGAAAATAACCCAATCAATAAAAAACCTAGTGAGTAAAACTAAGATGAACACCGAGATAACAAGTATCTCATAAGTAACGCAAAACCTTTTTAATATATTTAGAGTGAGTAACGTAGGATCTTGGAGAAACTATCTTAATCTGTTAGCTACAAAGGCTATATCAGCCCTTATAATTAGTAAATATTTCAATGAAAATAACAAACTCTGATATGGTGGAGGATCAGATAATAGGATACCACTATGGAGTAAAGAGGGTGACTAACTGACATAAGAGTATCATGGGACTTGCAATTTTCCATTCCATTAGAAACAAGTAGGTCTTTAATATATTTGTTTTCCAATTTAGTGTGCTTAACCACTTCCATACCTAGTAATAAGGGTAATGCTCTCGTATTTTTCAAGGAAAAGTTATAGTATAATTGTTTGATAAATGTGTTGCTTCTAAAGGTTGACTTAATGGTAGGGTTGATATAATGTATATATAAATTTGGGCATATATATGCCAACTTTAGCTTTTGTTTTCATATCATGTGTGTTTGATAAAATATGATTTGAATGGTTATATGTTTCAGTAAAATTTATGTATGTTATGTTTGGGAAGGACTATATGGTATATGTGGTTTGACTAGGTATTGTATTGTGTACATGTAGATGTAGGTTTGAAGATGGTATTGCTTAATTATGAAGGGCTTTTATATGTGTTGAAGGAGAAATGTTATGTGAATTTGTGTACAAAGATTATGTTAAATTAAAATCATAATTTGGAAAACAACCTATATGGGAATTTGATTATATCTTAATGTTTTACTTTTGAGCATGATCAGTGGAATCTTGTTTTGTATTGGTGGTTGAGTGGTAGATTGTTGGATATGTAATGCTACAGGACAAGAAACAAGTAAGTTCACTCTTCTAGTAGACACACTCAAAGTAGGAGAATATTGTATTGTTGTTTATTTTTTCATAACTAGGACATGTAGAAAACCAATTGGACTGTAATATTAATATAGGAGACATAAAACTTTAATATTTAGAAAATAAGAATTGCATGGAAAGTCATCTCATAAAAAATGATATTCCTAGAGTTAAATATATTTCATATACAAGCTAAGCACTTATATTCCTTGTATGTAAAATAGTAGGCAATAAAAATAAATTTTACTTTATGAAACTGAAACTTATGCTTTTAATATAGCTTGATAGAAGGGTATCAAGCACAATAAACCTCTTTAAGAAACAAATAGTCAGGCTTTATAGGATATAGTAGTTTGTAAGGTGTTTGATAGTTTACGATATAAGTAGAAATATATTGATTAGAAAAATTAATATTGATTAAGATATAGTGGTTTGTAGGTATTGAAAAATTTTCATATCAATAAGATATAGGCAATTAAGACTAAGTGAATAAGGTCGGGTAAGTCTCAACTATATTTTTTGTACTTCTTCTATGGTCTACCATTTTGGACATATGTTTAAGGACATGATCTCTTAAGATAAATACGAGTCTGTTTAATAAGTTGTATTATGGTTTTGATATCGTTCACAAGTTTGATTTTTCTTTCATATCATACAACTAATTACCCATCAACCTGGAAAACTTTGATTTTTCTTTGATAGTGTTTTTCAAATAAGCTGTTTAAATTGGAGAAACATTAAAAAAATTATTCTTATGTTTTAAATAAAATCGAAGTAAATTTACTAATATCATCTAAAAATAGAATATAGTATTTAAAACCTGAAGAAGTTTCACAAGGACTAGATCCTAAAGTGTGAGTGCGAAAAAAATCAAGCATATTTTTAGCATATGAAGATGAAGTTGATTAACGTCAATTGTGAAGTTTAGCAAACTCACATGAATCACATAAAAGTTTATTAACTTTAAGATGAATATTATATTTATTTAAAATTATAGATAAAGATATACTGAGATGGATGGTTTAATCTCCTATGTCACCCCTCTATTTTATAAACAAAGTTATAATAACTTAAAGATTACTCAGTTTAAAATCTAGTCATCATATCATATGCAGGATTAGCGACGACGCTGTCTTCGAAATCAAGAATAATTTTGGTCCTAGATATATTAAATTCCAATCTTATTTTTCATCGTCTTATCTTTTAGAATATTTCCAAATCAACTTTCCGATAATCTTACATACTTAGAGAACCACCGCATCATCTACTCCCGATAAATATACCAAAAGCTAAATATATATAAATAAAATTTAACTTACATTAAAACTGTGATTAAGGATACAAATCATGTGTACGAGACAAAACCTATATATCTATATAACAAATAATTTTTCTTACATAATTTTGTAATTTTTTATCTGATTTATTAGAAGAAATCTACCAGCAATAATATTTATTAAGGGTTACAATATTGTAAATTATTTTATTAAACAAGGTTTACAATATTATAAAAGATAATTATGAATAATTATTTATCTTCCATGTCTTGGTAGATAAATGAACTTAGATGAATTTGAAATTTCATCGTACCTCTCACATTCGTCTATATTCGGTTTCTTATTTCTAGCTATAAATGAGGTGCATTTTTGCGTTTTGTATTCAGAAATACAAAAACCATAAGGTAACTTGAAAAACATAACCGCCAATGAAAATTGAAAAGTTAAAAGGTCCCAAATTCTGTTTATACGTGTAAACATACACCGTAATATAATGCTCGTAAATAATTGTTATACTAACAAATTGGGTCGATGCTTTTATACGACTGAAACCGTAATTTCAGTTTACGTTTCTATTAGTTATTATTTCCTTGGAAGCTCTAAAATATCATAAAATAATTTGGAGTAATATTTTTCAATATATTCGTCACATATATAAATGGTTAAGAAAAATAAATTTTTTAACTCTGAAACTTTTCATACAATCCATCTCTATAAATACCCATCCTATCAACGCATATTTCTCATCAAACACATACATAAATACGAATCTACAAAGAGAGAAAATGACTACCGTTAATATGTCCTTTTCATTGTCTTGCATTGTGATTGCTTTAACCTTAGCCTTTCCTTCCAACGCCCAAGACTCACCCCAAAACTACCTGGACGCCCATAACACAGCTCGAGCAGCTGTAGGAGTAGGTCCTATGTCTTGGGACGCCAACCTTGCAGCATACGCACAAAATTACGCTATGCGAAGGATGGGAGATTGCACGCTTGTCCACTCTGGCGGACCTTATGGTGAGAACATCGCATGGAGCAGTGGAGACATGTCTGGGACAAGCGCCGTACAATTGTGGGTAAATGAGAAGGTGGATTACAATTACATGTCTAACACATGCGCTCCAGGAAAAGTTTGTGGGCATTACACCCAAGTGGTGTGGAGGAACTCTGTCCGTTTAGGGTGTGCAAAAGTAAGGTGCAACAATGGTGGAACCTTCATCACTTGCAACTATTATTCTCCAGGAAACTTTATTGGCCAGAGACCCTATTGACCCATATCTATTAGAGAATAAACATTATTTTATGTTAATTTTTACATATTTACGATAAAGTTAACGAATATGGCACACTATATATATGTGGTGAAGAATATAAATGGATGTATTGTCACAATGGAATGGAAGTTAAATAAATTTAAAAGTGCTATTATAAATGGATGGATTGTCACCTAGTTTATATGTTTTTTGCATATGTAGTAATTATTTATGAATATGGCACACTATATATACTAAAAAAAGCATTTTTTTTACTTTATCTTCCAGCTCATTGAAATTTTATATTCAATATTTGTTTGTGAAAATTGTAAAAATAATACGGTGGGATCTGTGAAACTAAAAACAAGTGTAGCCCTCAAATCGTTAGTTATTTCTAGTTTTTAGAACTTAGTATTTTTTTAATCTAAAATAAATGTACCAAAACATATATTTTTATAATTTAAGATGATTAAAACCAAATCTGTTTGGAGAATTTGATTTTTCACAACCATATTTGTAGTTTCTAAATAAACCAAATTGTTTGTAGTTTGTAAAAAATTGACAATTATTTTTTCGCAACCAAATTACAGTTTGCAACTAAATTGCATGTAATTTCGTAATTATTTTGAATAAATAAATAGATAAATAAATAAATCATATATATATATATAGAGAGAGAGCAGATTAATACTTATTTTTCACATAATAGGTTTGTATTTTTATTTTGTACACAATTACATTTATTTAGCAACTAAAATCATACTTTCACGAATGTTTTTTTTTCTTTTTGCATCGCAACACATTTGCACGTCATTCTACAACTTTATTTTTAATAAAAAAAATCACCATAAAATGCAAGTGTATTTGCAAGTACCACAACGTTAGTTGTTTCACACCCAATTAACACGTATTTCAAAAAATAAATTTTGTTTTTTGTTTTTTCACACAATCAACTTATTTAACAACCAAAATCATATTTCTGCAACTATTTTATTCTTATTTTCGCAACATATTTGCACATATTTTCACAACTAAACAACAATTTTTATATAACCAAATTACACGTAACTATATAACTAAACAACAATTGTTTTTTTTCCAACCAAATTACACATAATTCCGCAACTAAACGAGAATTGTTTTTCACAACCAATTTACACGTAATTTCACAAATAAAAAATCAAAAAATATATTTTTCATCTAGTTTTTTTCGTCTTAAAAAAATAAAACCATTGATATTTTTTTGGAACTCAAGTTTCAAAATATATGACATTTAAAAAAATAAAAATAAAATGAAATAAGAGACAAAAAATAGGTAGGATTATTTTGCACTACCATGTGGTTATCTATAAATACTAATTTATCATCAGATGGTTATCCATACTTTATCGAACATTAGGTTGTTACTGGTAAATAATTTTCATATTCGATGGTTATCGATAGATTACCATATTGATAAAAAGATAAACAAATTTGAAAAAAAGTTAAAATTATTCCATTGTAATTTAATTAACGATAAGAAATGTAAGTCACATGAATGTAAATATTTTATTTTTATTATTATATACATAAAATGAAATTAGTTTGATATTTATATATAGAAAAGTAGGTTACCAATAAGTATTTGGGAAAGTTTCAAATTATTGATAACCCTTGGTTTTGAAATTTAATAAACACTACCTGAACCATAAATTCTTCCAACAATATCTTTGAAAGCACAAACACGCACCACATTCAACCATTAGTTATTTTTAACTTTCAAAATTCCATTTAAATCTTAACTTAAAAAAACATAAACACATATATATTAATTTGTTAAAAGACGAACAAAATGAAATACATGAGTTATATATTTTGAGAATTATTTTGTTAAAAATTAAATTAGAAAATAAATTTTTTATGATTATTCTAACTAAATAACAGTTGTTTTTCTGCAACCAAATTACAAGTAGTTCTCCAAGTGAAAAACAATTTAAGTCTCCCTTTTGTTTCACAACCAACTTGTACGTAATTCCGCAATTCATTTATAAATAAAAGACTTCATTCAGCACAACAAAAGGTGCATATTTTTCTTTTGTTTCACAACCTTTTTTTTTTCGTAATACATTTACACGTAATTGCGTAATTCCATTTATAAAAAAAATCACCACAAAAATGCACATATTTTCTCAACTACGGAAATATCAATTGTTTCACACTCAATTAACACTTATTTAAAAAAATATCCTTATTTTTCTTATTTTTCAAACTTATACTTATTTAACAACTAATTCTTATTTCCGCAACATATTTGCACGTATTTCTCCAATTAAACAACAACTTTTCGCAAAAAAATTACAAATAATTCCGCAACAAAAAAAATTGTTTTTTCAACCAAATTACACGTGATGCTGAACTAAACAACATTCGTTTTTTCTCAACCAATTTACATGTAATTTTACGATTAAAAAAGATAAAAAAATATATTTTGTGGATCTAGTTTTGTTCTTTTATAAAAACAAAACCTATATATATATATATAATTATGGTTTGAAATATACCTTTCAAAAAATAATAAAACGAAAATTATTAAGGATATTTGGGGCTATAACGTGTAATTTATAAATATGAATATATGGTCCAATGATTGTCATTTTATCAAATCCTAAACTATTATTTATAAATAAATACAAATTTTGGTTTTTATTGATAAATTATATATATATATATATATAAAAGAAGTAGAATTAATTTAGTATACATATTTTCTAAAAACATTCTATAGTTTTATCGTACCAATCACAACCGAAACCATTTCAAACACTTAGCATATTGATTCGGTAAGGAAGAACAAACTATGATCGGATTTCTCATACAAATCGTCGGGCTGCTTTGTTAATAGTACTACATATTTTATGAAAAATATTATTATTTGAGTAAAAGTGTTAAATCATGTGAATAAATATACCATCTCTTTTATTATTTTATTAGAATTGTTTTTATTATTTTATTAGAAAATGTTTTATTATGTTATTAGAAAATATTTTATATTTTATAATTTTAATTTTAATATATATATATAATTGTTTATCCAAATAAATTCTCTAACCGGTCATTTATTTTTCCAATTAGTTAAAACATAGTTTGTATTTTTTTTAAAAATAAAAAGTCTAAAACATTTGTGTTTGATAAAAAAGTTGTTTCATATTTATACATCGATATTTATTAAACCAAGAACGAGTGACATAGTACTTTAGCTAAGAATAGCAGGTGAAAGTTTGTTCCTGGAAACAACTGAGAGGTAGTGGTTGTAATCATCGTGACATATGTATTGGATTGTGCTATTTTATGGGTAGTGTCACTAATCTTTGACATCTCCATTACTGCGACTATTGAGACCACTTCTTCAGACACACATAGATCAAATGCATTTAATCAACGACGAAAGGTGTTCCATTAATTCATATTTTTCTCATAATAACGAACTCAATTTCATCTAAAAAAATATAAGTATCTTAACAAGCTACTGTAGGTAGGGATATTTTCCATATATTTAAGTAGATAATGTTCATGCACTTATTTTCCAACAGTTTATATCTCAACCGAAGTTCCAGCTTGTAATATGCCTCTAAGACTCGGTTGAGCGCCCTTCTCACAAAATTTAGATTTACAATAGTTCATGTACTTAAGTCTCAACAATTCATGCACTTAAGTTCCAAAGTGATTCAATGATCATTACCCTAATGTTGGAACCAATTTTAGATATTTAGTCCACATACTTTCCAAACTTGCACAAGTCTCTAGAAGTGCGGTGAAACTAGTAATATATTGGTTTTAACATCTAAAGAATTTTCCAAACTTGAAATATTTGCCATATTACTTTCTCTCACTCCACTACAACTCGGCGGAAGTGAAGCTTTATATCTACGTGCTTAGTGCGCTCATCAAACTTTATATTTATTATCAAGTAAATAGAATTTGTATTACAACATTTCGTCTTTCATCACTTCAGTAACAACAATGTATTGGATTCCATAGATGAGAAGCCAACGATATTTTAATGTCATCATTTCCATATAACCACTGCTTCAAGCACAGTTAACAAACAACCTCAACTTGACCTCATAGTGGCGAAACGACCTGCATAATTATAGTTAACATATTTCATCAACATATCATCACCCATGCTTCCTTTAAGGTTAGCCGAATATAATGATAGTCGAAACTTTACGTATCTCATATGGCATTTGAAGGTCTACATTGAAGTTTTCCTTGATTTTCTATAAATCGATTCCAAATACAAATTTAGTATGAAAATTTAGGTATTGTACATATTATTTTGTACATAATGCATCAAACTACAACGGCATAGGGTATCCATTGTATGAATTTCTTATATTTCACTTCAGTTGGTGTTTGAGTGATACTAAGTTTAAATTAGACATTAATAAAAATTCCAACCTCTTGGTCTTTAAAGATACTAAACGTCTTGAAAAACTTAAGAGTCTCTTCTTGTTGAGAAAAAAAATCCTTCAAATATGTTCCTCTTAGCTTCTCTTATATCCTTTGTTTTAAAAACTCTCCCTTCACCCAGATCTTTACAATTCAAACCCCTCTTTCCCCCTCCCCCATCCTCTAGCTATCAGTATGTCAGGAACTTGCAGTAGCAATAAAATTTATTTCTCAATGTTTGGTTCTACATTTCAATATATATGTCATCATAACATCAATTTGATATAACCTAAATTCAAATCTATCAATAATTGATAACAAAACCCTTATTGTGGTTTGTTTCATAGCGAGAGAGAATATTTTTAAAATTAATACCCCTATTTTGTTTGAATCTCTTTGCCACCAATCTATCTTTATAACTAAGTAATTCAACTCTAGAAATACCTTGTTTCCTCCTCTATATGAATTTACATGGAACAAGATTCCAACCCTTCAACTACTTGATCAAAATTCAAGTGCATTCTTCTTTAAGGAACATAGTTTTCCACTCTTGACCTTCAACCATTTCAACTTATAACTACTCTTCATAGAATCATGATAATTCCCATGTTCAAGAATATATCCGTGAATTTTAATTGATAAAGCATAATCTATAATATTAGCATGAATTTACATTTGTATAAGCTTCATATCTCTATATTCTGTATATCTTATAAACTAATATGTATGAGTTTCATCATTTTACTCTTCAATTGGAACATCCAAATATTTTAAAACATCAAACTCTCAACCATTTTCCAACTCATAAAATGGTTGCACTTCCTCTGCATAACCCAAACATGTATCAAATACAAAATCCTTGGCCACAACCGAAATACTAAATCTATTCTAACTAAAGCTTAATGACTTAGAGGGTCGAGACCCCACAACCTATACCATTTTTAATCTATTTGGATTTTCCTAGGAACAAACATTTCACTGCACTCTGCTAAAGCTTGTCTTACTTCACATGTACATATGTTGCAACTCCAAACACTCTCAAATATTAATATGTTGGTCTTTTTAAAATCTATTCATGAAATCTAGCATCAAAGATGGACTTAAGTTGACGATGTATGTCGTGATCTTGAAAACTTTAGCATGTGCTAGTTCTAAGAAGTATACATCTTACCGTTCCTAGTAAGGTTTGCTTCATCCTGAAGCATGTGCTAGTCTTATATACTTTCATAATAACTAATGAGCCTTATATAATCCTAAGTCTGTTATAGACACATTAATAGTTATATCCTTCTTCATATAAGTTTCCAACATAGAAAATGCTATGTTTAACTATGGGGACATACCACGAATTTATTATCATTGTATCAATTCTTGTGTATAACTTTAGTCGAACATACCATATTCCATTCAAAGCACACGGCTCATCCTTCACCATTATGATATTGTCATCATCAAACAATTTCAAGTCTTCAAACTAATTTTTGTTTGAAGTCATGTGAAATGAAGCTCATAAATCCGCAACCTAATTTCCATTATACATGTAAGTCGAAGAAATTAAAAAATTAGTGTATATATAATGTGTCAAAACAATTGAAGCATTTCCATCTTCAAAATTATGATGAAAATTTCATTTCTTCCTTATATTACTTCTTACTAATATGCCCCTCCTCCTTGTTGTTCCAACATCTCACCCTTGTAACCACTCACGAATATATTGGATTTGGACATAGTATTTCATCTCTTATTGATTGAATCTCCATTTTTAGGCCTTGATCTCACACTTAATCCTGGGTTATTTAAGTCACTCTTCAAACTGGTCTTTCAAAGGTATCGTTTGTTCAGAGAACTCTTAACTTTTGATATCATAATGAATTATTTTCCATAAAGTATCGTGTTAATAAATGCTCATATACTATTATAAAAAATTCAATAAGAATATTTCTTGATCTTTATCTCTTATCTTAACTTCAATTACAGTCAAATCAAAAATGATTATGTTGAAATCATCAAAGTATCTTTGGATACAATATGTTGGTCTGACAGTTTTTCATGTTAATGGAACATAATCTATCTCATATCCATAATAATGTAGATTATGCATACACCTCCCAAAGTACATATTTCCTGAAACTCAATATTAGAGCATTGTGAGCTTTGGATAATACATTAGTATCGACCTTAACTTCAGCTTTCTCATCAATAATAACAAACAACCCTTGACCTCTGGCATCTCACATTTGTATCACCACTAGTATTCTAACCAATCCTCCAAACACATTCATATCAAATTTATTTAATCTAAGGCTGTGAACGTTTTATAAATTAAGATTCCTCTCATAAAAATTGATCGAGGTTCATCAAGCAAAAATAGTATTATCATTATAAGTTATAGTTATGTAATATTATTCACTTCAGTTCTAGTAGTTTCTTATTAAAACACATCACAATATCTAATTTTTTTTATGTTCCAGCAAAATGGTGGATTTTATCTAATTCCAGCGATATGAAGCGTGATAGTACTATGAGGCGCCCTGTTAGGAGTTTTTCTTCTTTAATATATCTTGCAGGCTCAATCTGGATCGATGCCCTTAGTTGAGAAGGGTCCCTTTCAATCCCTTTTTTGCTGACGATGTAACCTAGAAAGTTACCAGTACAAACTCTGAATGAACAATTCCCTACATTTACCTTGGGATTAAACTTACGCAGCACAACAAAAATGTTGTTTCGTACTTCAAACGGGTGCTCTACTGTGTAGGTTTTGACGATCATATCGTGGATATAAGCTTCCATGTGGTTTCCTAACTGGTCTTTGAAGATATGATTTGATTAGGTCATATTCTGTTGGAGGTTATATGAGTAAAGTGGTTTTGCAAGTCAGGTTTTGAATATCTCTATTCGGGCACATCACGCTCCCACTGTGGTCGCCAATTTGATGGAGATAAGTCCTGATTGAAAGGTATTGACAATAATTTGGATTGTTAGGTATTGATCGTATAAAGATAATTAAGGTGCTTGCTTTTAATGTGTAGAGAGAGAATGTTTCAACCTTCTTAAATGATGTACTTTTGAGTATTTATAGATTAATTTTAGGTTCATGAGCCAATTGAGTCAGTTCATAAATACGGGTTAGTTTTATAGGCTTTGAAGCCTCAAGATTAAATGAAGTAGACACCCAACTTACTATACTAGATACACATCTTACTTGGGATTTCTTTGAGGCATGGATCCTAACATGCAAATTGACCCCCCCCCCTCTTGAGAATGAGGTGGTAAGAGTTGATAATGAGCACGCTAACACATCTCATGTAAATTACAATACAAAAGAAAGACTTTTCATGCAAGAAGAATATGACCAGTTGCCGACATAGATTGAAGCATTAAAAGTCCAAAGGAAATGGTGAAAAAGAGCTAAGTGGGAAGAACCCAATAGGATATCCCATGCCCGATTGGGCCAAATAACAACCACAAATAAGACGAAAGTCATTAGTCCTCAAAAGCTTGTAAAGGAGCGAAAAAAGAACTTCGGGCTAAACAATTTTCAAGCACATCGGATTCTGTTGGAAACTTAACCACATAATCAGATTCAGATATTTCTCTGTCCTCATCAGGTAAATAAGATTCATCCGGGAATAAAAAGGATAAAGAGGGCAAACAAAAAATATTATCAAGGCATGTTTAAAGGGTCTGTAGACAACATCATCGTTGAAGATCATATGTTTAGCTAATGGCATAATTTAAGGAATCATCGTTGTCTTCAAAACTTCTTTCCAGACATCTACCGATGCGGTTTGATAGCTCAAAGATGCAGAAATGTAAGAAAGCGGAGATCTTGATAATCATCTCAAGTAGTTTAAAATTTTTATGATAAGTTGTAGTGACAATCAGAAGCCGATGTGTAAGGAATTTTCTTTTACTTTCAATGAAAGTGCTTTGAAATGGTATAACAGGTTTCCATAAAGGTCCATTAAACACTTTGACATGTTTTGAATGGCATTCCAAAGGCAGTTTATGGGGAGTAAAGAACTCAAACGAAACAGTGACGCCATTATTCATTGTGCCCAAGAACCAAATGATACTTTAGAGTATTACATCATCCATTTTGTGAATACTAAGGATGGATTGGCTGACTTTTTTCCAGCACTTGGTTATGGTTTCTCTAATACAAGGTTTAAATCCGGGCTATTTGGTTGATTCGGTTACTCGAAAGAAACCAATGATCTCAGGAAGATTATTGAACCAGGTCGGAAAGCAAATCAAAGTGGAAGAAACCAAGAGGTTAAGATTAGCTCGTCAACATATATTTGTTCCTATCACTTCTATCCCACAAGCCAGTACGCAGTCTCAAGCTATGTTCAACAGCCGTCATAAGGATTCAGCAGAAGGTTCTCATCAACCTAAATAGAGTCCTCCAAATCATGGCCAACAGTCTAGACCAAAGGGAATCAGTGGGTTCAACCTGAATGGTTTTCATAATTAGTTAAAAATATAGCCACCACCTATAATAGAACCAAGAATGTTGTGCGATTCGGAAGGCCAAAGCCAATTCAATCCCCAAGATAAAATTGAAACACACACTTTTATAGGTACCCAATGCCATGGGCCATGATACTAAATATTATGTTGCCTTGAAGTAAGAGGTGCAAGAGTTGATTGTAAATGGGAAATTGTAGAAGTTTATGAATAATAGGTAATAGATAAACTAACACCTGTGCTCATCCTAGTCCAATAACAACCCAAGTTACATCGCCAAATGTTCAAATAAAAAATATGGAAGCTTCCAAACAAGAAAGTGTGATGGTAATTGTGGAACGATTCGATCTTGATTCAAACTATTTAGACCGTGATCCACATTGGAATTAAGTTGTTTTGATAACATACAGAACATGGAAAGTATCCGATCTATGCCTATACTTTTAATCTTTAATTGTTTTTTGGGGACATACGGTAACTGCACCCTTAAGCTGCTCCAGGAAAAGACTTATGAACAGTTTGACTATCCAGATAGAAGGAAAAATGTATACACACCTCTATTACGACCATGCTCCTTTTATCATATTTGACGAAGAAAACCCCTAAAAGAAATTGTGAGCCCTCATGAATATGTTATGGTAATAGGAGCATCAATTGAAGGCACTGAAATACGAAGAATATTGATTCACACATGCAGTTCGGGAAATATTTTGTTTTTACTTGCCTATAAATAAATGAAAAATCCTTCAGTTATTCAACGGTCCAATAAAACCATAATGGGGTTTACGGGAAACTCTGCTGAGGTAATTGGGGAATTTGAAGGTGAGGCCTTGTTAGAGAAGGGGCCATTCAAGAAAATGTTAAGGGTTTTGTTTGTAGTAGTTGATTGTCTAATGTGTTATAATAATATATTTGGAAGATCTTGGCTATCAAGGATGCATACAGTAGCATCAATGTTTTACCAATGCTTGAAAAATGTTTTTGTAAATCAATTAATAGTGGTTGGCAGCAACTAACAGCTTGCAAGAGAATGTTAAACCACCGCTCTCGTTCCAAATTCACTAGTAACAATAGGAAGTGGGAGTGAATTATAATTAGTGGAGTCTTCTATGGAAGCGATTGAAATATATTATCAAAGGGAGACTCCTCGTGTTGTTATCCCAATAGAAGAGGTTGAAGTTCATCGTATAGTAGAAGTAAAAAGTATCTAGATTGGAGCCAAACTATCATTAGAATTAAAAGAAAAATTATTATCTTTTTTATCTAAGATTGTATGTCTGCTTTTTTGGTGAAGTGAGGATATAACTAGATTATCAACAAGTATTATCAACCACGAACTATTTGTAAGATCTGATGCGAGTCCAGCGGTTCAAAAAAGGAAATATTTTTCTAAAGAAAAATCAGAATTTATAGTTTAATAAGTGAATCGCTTAACCAAGGTGGGCACATTAAACAATCCAAGTATCCTTTTTGGACTGCCAATTCAGTCCTTGTTAAAAAGATAAATGGAAATGGTTTATGTATATTGATTTTAAAGATCTTAACAGATATTTTCACAAGGATCCTTTTCTTGTGCCCTGGTGGATTCCACATCTGGGAATAATTTATTATCCTTCATGGATGCTTTTTCTGGGTATAATCAGATATAAATAGATCTGAACGATCATGATTAGACCACTTTCATCATTGATAGATGAATTCATTGTTACAAAGTAATGCTATTTGGTTTGAAGATTGCTTGAGCTACTTACCAATCATTGGTTAATAAAGCATTTGACCTCCAATAAATGTTTTCTAACCTAACCGCTATCAATCAGAAATTAGATCCTAAAATATGTACTTTCGGTGTCCAATCCGGTAAATTATTGGGCTGCATCATAAATAAGAAAGGGATCCAAGTTGACGCATACCAATTGAATGCGCTGTTAGCCATGGATCTAACTTGGACTACTAAAGAAGTTCAAGTATTGACTGAGATATTAGTAACATTATTGTGACAAAGTTATTCCAAGTCTTTAGAAATTTAAAAGACTTCAACTAGTCCCCAAATCGTGACAAAGCATTCCTAGAAATTGAGTGACACCTATCTTCACCAAAAACTTTATTCAAACTTATTGTTGGAGAAATACTTTATATGTACGCATCAATGTCGGATTACGCTGTGAGTCCAGTATTAGTACGAGGTGTTGATAACTATCCCCGCCTTATTTACTACATTAGTAAGAGCTTGTTGGAATCTGAGAAAAGATACCTAAAGTTGGAAAACTAGCTTTGGCATTAGTAATAGCAGCCAGAAAAATGAGGCTATATTTTCAAGCGCACTCCATCACAGTTCGAACCTCTTTTCCCCTGAAGAATATGTTACAAAAATCAGATATATCAAGTCGAAAGATTAAGTGGTAAGTTGAGCTCGGGGATTATGATATTGACTTTGCACCTCAAACTGCAATCAAAGTTCAAGTTTTGGCTGATTTTCTAGTTGATGATGGATCTAGTACAATGTGATGTGGTGCTGGGATTTTCGTAATTTCCTCCTTCGGGGATTCAATGTACCTAACAATACGCTTTATTTTTAAACCATCCAACAATGAATCAGAATATGAGGTAGCAATAGCAAGGTTAAGATTGGCTCAGATATGTGGTGCCAAAAGGATCCGATTATTGCGTGATTCACACTTAATCATTCATGAAGCACAGGGACAATTTGAAACTAAGAAAGATCATTTGGTGAAATGCTTAAAGGTTTTAAAATAATACTTAAAAAACTGTTTCATAAACTCATTGTTGCATTCACACTCACATACTTATGCACAAGAATAATGGTATTGAATAATTTCAGTTAAATATGTCATAAATAGTCATAATCATCATATAAAATGACTTGGCTGCTTACAAATATGGTCGTAAATCAACATTAGTTCCCTTACAAGATGGCATCTAAAAGTAATGTATAACACTGATGCTTATCGTCTCTATTCAAGATTGAAATTATGGAGGTCAAAATGATGCATATTAAAATTTATAACTTGATCCAATACAATGCATATGTCAATATTTATTTTTTGGTTTAATTAAGATGTTTCATTAATAATTTTTTGTTCTTTCAATGCTCAACTATTTACACTCAATCAAGAAACACCACTAAGGTTCTCCATCTTTATGAGGGTATTTTTTCGGAGTGGATAACGTAAAAGATGCTCATATTAGGATTTGTGTCATTTAAACAAGATATATTCTATCAATTCAGGTCTCAAACTGATTATTGCAAGAACTACATCACTAAACATGAAATGATTTTACTAAAAGTATATAATGAAGCTAATAAAAGACTAAGATAAAGTAAAACACAGAGATTAACAATTTTCATATGTCCACTCTGAGCAATATTAAATTTTTACTCCCTTGGTTGTTAAACAGTAATAACAATATATAAGATTGAGATAATGGAGAAACAATATTTATAGAAACTCCAAATTCCAGATCTCACACAATACGCTTCTAATATAACTTTCTATTTCTCCCGATAATAAATTTACTAAGTATTCATATCTCTTAATGTATGTTGCACACTCACCAAAGTCTCCTCTATTTTCCTCGAAGTCCAAAGAGGAGTATTTATAATGTTTGGTGTCAACCTCTCTCCAAATTAAAATGTAATAAAATTCTAATAGAATTAACAATTTATGTTGCAATAATGAGTAACTGATTTTCTTTCCAACAGAAGATAGATCTAACCAATTTTACTGACATCTTATACCTATGATAACATATCACACATTTAATGGAATCTCATCAAAATTATAAAATATTCGAATCTTTAAAGAACCAATTCAAGTTTTCTTGCATTCCTTGTAATTACCAAGTAACAAAATGCCTCATTGTACTCTTCAAATGAGTGGAATAATTCCATATGTGGAATCATATGGAATGAAAATCCGAAATCAAGAATCCACTCTCTCTCTGACCTTCATCTAAATATTGAATCAGAACCTATGCAAAGTCATATCGTTCAGAAGTAACATAAATACCTTATTTATCTGATCTGCATCACATCGCTTCCTCTATAGTTATTGGAGTTATCAATATTCTTTTTTGACTTGGAATTATACTTTTCTATGACCTTGTTGGTATTCATTCTTTATGATCTCTCTCAAATATTCAAAGCTTTATACTTAGTCCATAAAATTGCATCCCTTCCATACTTCATTAGTTTGAACTCCTTATACTTTATTGCAGGTTCTAACGCATTCATAGAATTATATATATATATATATATATATATATATATATATATTGTGTCATATGGTATCTTTCAATTTTCCATATATTTAGAAGGCATAATCACTGTTTGATATTTATCAATGATTTCGTCACAAATTTCCATCAAATTGATCTCTATCTTACACAAGTCATGAAGGTTTTCATCAAAATATTTATCCTCTTGCATCTTGAACCAAAGAACGTCACCTTCAAATAAATGTAATTTGTGAAGAAAATTCTCATGTATAGGCTGTATAGTTTGTTTCAAACTCTAACTAATGAATTTTATTTTGAGATATGGCTAAGCACATTATCATTAAAGTAAAAAATAACTGTGATGTATGCAGTTTCCAACAGTTATTACTTGTCAACCTCAGACAAATTTCGAGGCATCTTAGTCTCACCTACTATGACTAAATCCACCTTTTGTTGAACCGTTACTCTTTGCATTTGTTATTGTCAGATTCCAAAATCTCATATCGATTAAACCTGTCAATATCAAACATTTTTAGTCTCATCTTATATTAAAGACTTACTTTGTAACAAGGTTTTGATTCCAATTGTAACACTTAAACAAGCTCTATTCGATTATTTCAGGTCTTGAACTAATGTTCTAAGAGCTATGTCACTGAACAATCAATCATTATACTAAAAATTATAACAAAGTTAATATAAGAGTAAGAGAAAGTATAACATATATACTTATAGTGGTTCGGAAATTCGTCTAAGTCTACTCTAAGCCATAATAATTTTCCATTTTCTTGGTTGTTCAACAATAACAACATTATATAATATTAAGATAACGGAGAAAAATGTTATCCGAAACTTCAAATTTTATAGCTCATATAATACTCTTCTAAGATAACTTTATCTTTTTCCCAAGAAGATATATACTAAATATTTTTCTATCTTAATAACAACGTTCATCTTCTTCGAAGTCCAAATATAATTATCTGCTTCGAAGACTATAGGCCATATATTTTCCTTCAAACCGAAGCAAACTTTGCCTCCTTCAAAAGCCTCCTATCTTATGACCTTGTTCGGGTTTAGCAATTTGGTGATCGGTTTGATAAATGGCTTCATAGCCAAAGCAATCAATGACTCAGATGATAAGATTTTGGTATAAAACTTTTCTCAGCTTTACCAAAGTTTTAGAGGCCTAAGCAACCAATTTCCTAACCAAAGCAACTAATGTTTCAGAAATATATATGCTTATACAGTCGATGATTCGACGTCACCTAGGCTGATACGATATGTGTATTTGGTTAGTTATACTTTAACCCACCAAGTCAGAACCATAATTTCACGGGATTGAATGACATTGACCATTAAACTGTGAGCATAATTACGACTCTCTTACATACCAAAAAACTTATGATGAGAGGATGTGCTTTTAGATTGAGAAACACTCTAACCGTCTAAGTTAGTATGTCTTACCTAATAGAATTCTACATGTGTTTTTAAGTTCTAAATCTACCGAGATGGATTATAACACTAACGCGTTTGCATATTTGTAGAAGAGTTTTAAAAAATCTCTCGATGTCGAAATTAAAAACATGTTAAGAGCATATTATACAGATGACCAATATTCAAATAAAGTTTAAGACATGCTCAATAAAAAAAATATGTACAAAAATAATAAACATCAAATAAAGTTTAAAACAAAAACAAACAAAAAACCTACAATTATATATCACCAAATTATTAATTGGATTGATCGGTGGTATATATATTTGAACTTAAAATCTTAACATAAGTATGATTTCGAACGCAAGATATAAAATAAAATAGTATAAATAATTAACTAACTTTAAATTATACTTAAAAATGCTGTTTATTATTTAAACTATAAGTAGAGAGAACATAATAAAATAAATTTATTTTAATTTTTGTTATGATCAAGATCAATAAAATAATATTTTCACTTTTTCTTCAAATCCGAAATTTGCGTCCTTTATTAGATGGCTCTGAATTTTCTAAAAAGGCGTTTACCCACTTATATCCACTGCCGGCATTGGTTTTTTACTCCATTTGATTCGTCGCTGAATGAGTACAGCTAAAACATTTCATCTAATTATGCTAAGTTATTTAGAGTACAAAAATTAATATAATACTAAAATAGAAATAACCACATCACAACTAGAACAGTGACAACTTTTAATGTTATGGTGTATGTATTTTAATGTTGTGCGTTTATTTACGCAACTTACCTTTCATTACATACTATAAAACTTGGATATGTTTTATTAAAACATATCCTTTACTCGAAGCACACAATGAAAGACTTTGACTTTATAAATATATGGAGTGACGTTAAAAGCAGTTAACAGACGCAACGAACCAAACCGTCATGCGAATACACGTGAAAAATTCCAGTTGCTATTTTATTTACATATTTTCTGAAATTTTATTTTATTTTTTACTCGAAAAACAAGATCAGCTAATGTCAAGTATTCATATTTGAATAGAGTTGTTATTGAAAGCAGCAACTCTAAAAGTGAGGAGTCAGTCTCTGATTTGAACCCCTCACTTAGAGTTAAGTAAATACACAAAACAAACGAGGGTTCCGGGTCTAAGTATGAAGGTATGGACCAAGTTGTGTTGGACTCGAATCACAAACTAAAACCCTACAAGGATAAGTCCTCATGTGCTATTCCTATAGCCAAACACTCTCTTAAGATTAGTGGATAGAACTGCTATTCCTATGGAATATTCCATAGTTTGTTACACCATGTAATTGTATATATTAAACACTACAATCATTGTAAAATGTGAAGAAAAATACATTAAATTAAATCTCTCACTCTCCTCCTATTTTCTACTTTGTATCAGACCATTTAGATCCTTCAAATTGCAAACTCCATTGATTCTCCATCTATTTCTTCAGACTCCATACAAACTATCTTTCATAACAGTTCTTCTGCTGCTCCAAAGAATCTGCACCTGCATTCAATCAACAATGCAAACAACATCAGGCTTGATAGGAATAACTATTTCATGTGGAAAACAGCAGTGTTACCTATTATCAAAGGTAACAAATTGGGAGGCTGTATCTCAGGTGAGAAAGTTTGTCCTCCTAAATCTACTACTGATAATGAAGAAAATGTGTCTGAGAATCCAGATTATGAAGAGTGGATTTCAAAAGACGAGTTGTTACTTGGTTGATTGTATTCAACCATTAGCCCTGAGATAGAACCTCAGTTGATGGAAGAAGAGACCTCTAAAGGTCTTTGGGAAGTAGCTCGTAAACTGTCTGGCTCACAGACAAGAGCCAGCATCACTTATTATAAAGCAGAGTTCCAGAGAACTCGCAAAGGAACTACTGCTATGATAGAATATTTGAACAAAATGAAGATAATATTTGATAACCTCATTCTCGCAGGATATCTTACCTCAATAGATGATTTGATTACTCAAGTCCTTGCAGGACTTGATGGTGATTATACTCCTATAGTGGTGAGTCTTGCTGGCAAAGAGAGCTTGATTTGGCTTGATTTGCAAACTAGTCTTCTGACTTTTGAAAGCAGGATGGAACAGCTTACTAACCTGCAGAATTCAATCTCAAACATTAGCATGTCAAGTGCTAACTATACACAAAGAAACGAATAAAAACAGCAAGCTAATAATTCAAATCCAAGAGGATATTCTGGACAGAACAAGGGTTTCAACATAAATTACAGAGGGAGATCTAATCCTAACTTCAGAGGTCGAGGTAACTTCTATAGGGGAAGAGGTGGATGGTTTGCTCAAAACAAACCAACCTGCCAAATTTGCAGCAGGTATGGTCACTCTCCTATAGTTTGTTATTATAGAGATGATCCATCAGTTATGGGATTAACATCCTCAGAGCATCCTAGATCTGAAGGAGATCATAATGCTTTGCTTGCTGCTTAAGAAACATCAGTAGAGGGAGTGTGGTATGCTGACAGTGGTGCCAGACACCGTGTCACAGGTAGTACCAGTCAAATGACTCAGAAACATGACTATTCACGTAAAAACATGTTCTAGTTCGTAGTGGTGAGAGACTCTCAATCTCTCATATTGGTGAAACTACCCTGAAATCTTTAACTAAACAACCCATTTATCATAAGCCTGTACTACATGTTCGAAAAATTAATAAGAATTTACTCTCTTTTTCATCTTACGAACTATAACCATATATTTGTTGAATTTCAAAAGGATTTTTGTCTTGTGAAGGACAAGGGAACATGGAGTATATTGCTCAAAGGGAGGTCTGAAGATGGCTTATACAGGATGGAAACTATTTCTAAGTCACAGCCTATGAGTTCAGCTATTCACAGTCCACAAGTTCATCTATCTAGTGTTTCATTGTGTCTTCCTAATGTGTTAGCTAGTAGTGTTTCAGGGTCTCTTAAGGATGGATAGCATAGGAAGCTTGGCCATCCATCTCAGAATGTTCTAGCTACTGTTCTAAAATCATGTAACCTTTAGTATCTTTTAAGCAATGATAACAGCTTTTGTGAGGATTTCCAGTAACGCTAGTCTCACAGTCTTTCCTACTCTATATCTGACTCTCATGCTAGCAATGTTCTTGACCTTATTCACACTGATGTCTGGGGGCCTGCTCCTATTTCATCAACTGAGGAATTCAGATACTATGTGTTATTTCTTGATGACTTTTCTAGATACACTTGGATGTATACTATAAAAAATAAGGGTCAAGTTCTTGAGGTGTTCAATGCCTTTAAAGTTCTTGTTGAAACACAGTTTGAGAGGAGAATTAAGGTTTTTCAAAGGGACGGGAGGGGGGGAGTTTAGACTTTTGGCTTCTTTAGCTAAAGAGAATGGGTTCTTATTAAGGAGATCATGCTCTTACACATCAGCCCAAAATGGTAGGGCTGAGTGCAAACACAGTCACCTGATGGAAATTGGGCTAACTCTTCTTGCTCAGTCTCACCTACCCTATAGGTTATGGGTTAAAGCATTTGAAACTAGCATCTACCTTATCAATAAACTTCCTACCCCTACGTTACAGAATAAATCACCTTTTGAAGTGTTATTCACAAAATACCTAATTATCTAGTCATAAAGACCTTTGGGTGTGCGTGATTTCCGTGTCTCAAGTCTTATCAAACACATAAATTTCAATTCCACTCTCTAAAATGTGTTTTTCTAGGCTATGGTTAAAGTCATAAAGGGTAGAGATGTCTTAGTCCTACTAGGAGAGTCTAATTATCTAGTAATGTTGTTTCTAATGAGAATGAATTCCCTTTTATCTCAGGTTTTCTTAACAATTCTCAAAATGGCCAGTCCTGTGTTCAGTCTATCAACCTTTGGCTACCTACTCTCTCTACTAGACCTGTGATTTCTGAAAGAGTGACTTATGGTAATCCTACTTGTAATACTTCTCTTGAGAAACACATACTTCCATATCTACATTACCTAATCCTCAAACAGATTCTTTACAACATCCATACACAGTTTCACAAAACCCAAACACAGCCAATCATTCACACCAACAGACTAGTGTTGCACCTAACCATACTCCTACCGTGATCATTGATCTACCTTTCTCTAACCCAGAACATACAACCCTTCCCCTTTAATAAGTTAATTCACACAACATGGAAACCAGACACAAAAGTGGGATTTGTAAAATTTAATTTCCATACATTGGGACTCTTACTTCTACTGACAAAGATATGGTTGAACCTTCTAGTTTTTCTGCGGCTGGTGGGAATTATAATTGAGAAAATGCTATGGTTGATGAGTATGGGGCTCTTATGGCTAACAGCACATGGTCTCTGGTTCCATTACCTCTCCATTCTACAGTGGTAGGCTGCAAAAGGGTGTATATGATCAATTATGCTATGGATGGGTCTGTTCAGCGTTACAAGGCCATATTAGTGGCTAAGGGGCTCCATCAGAGCCTTGGTGTTTATTTCTATGAAACAATTAGTCCACTTGTTAAGGCATTGACAACTCGACTTATACTTACCATTGTTGTATCCAAAAACTGTCCAGTAAGACAACTTGATATCAACAATGCTTTTTAAATAGTGAGTTACAAGAGACTGTTTACATGAAACAACCTCAGGGTTTTGAAGATGTCAATAATCCTACGTATGTTTGTAAACTCCATAAGGATCTCTATGGCTTGAAATAGGCACCTAAGGCTTGGTATTCTAAGTTAAGGGACACACTCATCAATTGGGGTTTCAAGAACTCTAAGGCTGACTGCTCACTGTTTTATCTTATTTCTAAGACTGTTGTTTTGCTAATTCGAGTCTATGTTGACGATATTTTGGTAACAGGAAATGATAAACCATGTCTTATAAAGTTCACTCACAGTCTCAATACAAAATTATCACTCAAGGACATGGGGTCACTCCGTCTATTCCTGTAAATAGATGTTCATCGTGTCCAGACAGGTATCTACCTAACACAACATAAATATATCGAGAACTTACTGATTAATCAAAGCCTTACAACTCGAAGCCTTGTCCTACTCCTCTTGCTGCTGGAACAGCTCTCTCTGCATTCGATGGTGTCCAACTTGCTTCACCTACACAATACTAAATTCTATTAGGAGCATTAAAATATTTGACTCATACTCTCTGTGATATTGCCTACGCTGTCAATCGACTTAGCCAATATCAGCAGACTCCTACAACAACACTCTAGCCATGTCTTAAGAGGGTTTTACGCTACTTATTTGGGTTATGGTGGCTAGGGTTCCACATCAAGCCTTGGCATCATCTTCAGCTTCATGGTTACTATGAAGCTGATTGGGCCTCCTCGCCTGATGATCGTTGAAGCGTTGATGCATACTATGTCTTCCTTGGTGAAACCTTGATTTCGTAATCCTCCAAAAAACAGAACGTGGGCTCTTGATCGTCCACTGAATCAGAGTATAACGATCTTGCAAACTTGTCCTTAGAATTGATTTGGCTTTGATCCTTACTCACTGAAATCCAGATTCCACTCATACCACCGTCTGTAATGCGGTGCGACAATTTGGGGGCGAGTGCGCTAGCTTCCAATTCAGTCTTCCATGTTCCCACCAAGCACATTGAGCTCGATGTGCATTTCATCCGCGTTCAAGTGCTTGGAGGGTCAGTTCATATCCGGTATGTACCCTCTCAAGACCAGATCGTCGACTCCCTTACTAAAACTTTGTCTTTCTCTCGGTTCATCTATTTCCGTGACAAAACTGGGCTCCAGGAGTCACCGTTGTGTTTGAGGGGGGATGTCAAGTATTCACCTTTGAACAAAGTTCCCATTGAAAGCAACAACTCTAAAAGCGAGGAGTCAGTCGCCAAAGGCACTGACTTGAACTCCCCATTTAGGGTTAAGTCAATACGCAAAACAAACCAGCATTTCGGGTCTAAGTATGAAGGCATGGGTCAAGTTGTGTTGGACTCAAATCAAACACTAGGATAAGTCCTCATGTGCTATTCCTATAGCCAAACACTCTCTAAAGATTAATGTATAGAACTGAATAACAAACTATTGAATATTCCATAGTTTGTATATGTTAAACACTACAATCATTGTAAAATGGGAAGAAAAATACAAAAAATTAAACCTCTCGCTCTCTTATCATTTTCTACTACTAGCAACAATTGTAGCTATTAATTTAAAAGACTAATTAGAAACATAAAAAGGTCTCACACTTTTTTAAAAATCCAAGGTACATGACGTGCATGAATACATTATTATATAATGCATATATTGAAAAAAATTTAGAAATTTAAATATTCAGTTTTATTTATAACTAAAAAATAAATAATAATTGACACCTGTTTGAATTTAGGGAAATTACACCTGAGGTACATACTCAACTATTTTATAGTCATCTAGTACCCAAGGTTTGATCAATTATCTCTTAATACCCATCTCAACTACCTAATTACCACCTATTATCTAACATTATTTTAGTACCCTAACTACCCTCACCATTCATGAACAACCACGTAACCAAAATTTCTCTATCCTACTTTTTCTTTTCATTTTATTTTTAAAAGATCCGTATCTTTCAAACCGGAGCTCGAAAAAAATAAATGAAAGTACCATCACTTTTGTTTTTTCTAAATAAACAAAACACGATCCATTGATGATATTTTTTTATTTTCTTAAAAAAATATAATTCACCAGTAACAAATCTTAGGATATCCTGAGATTTGTTTAGGAAATTCTGAGTTGCAAACAATTCTCATGATATCCTAAGAGTTGTTCAGGAAATCCTGAGTTGCAAACAATTCTCATAATATCATGAGAATGTTCAGGAAATCCTAAGAGTTGCAAACAATTCTCATGATATACTGAGAGTTGTTCAGAAAATCCTGAGTTGCAAACAATTCTCATAATATCCTGAGAGTTGTTCAAGAAGTCCTGAGTTGCAAACAATTCTTATGATATCATGAGAATTATTCAGGATATCCTGAGAGTTGCAAACAATTCTCATGATATCTTGAGAGTTGTTCAAGAAATCCCGAGTTGCAAATAATTCTAATGATATCCCGAGAGTTCTTCAGGAAATCATGAGTTGCAAACAATTCTCATGATATCATGAGAATTGTTCAGGAAATCCTGAGTTGCAAACAATTTTCATGATATCTTGAGAGTTGTTCAGGAAATCCTGAGTTGCAAACAATTCGCATGATATCATGAGAATTGTTCAGGAAATACTGAGAGTTGTAAGCAATTCTCATGATATCCTGAGAGTTGTTCACGAAATTCTGACTTGCAAACAATTCTCATGGTATCAAACACCTCGAACTACCAGCGAGTATATTTAGTCGGTGGTATTTTTATCTAAATTTCAATTCGAAACACCAAATTACACTATCCAAAAAACGAATACCACTAGATACTTAAATAGTTGAAAAAATTAATTGGTAAAATAAAAATACTCATTATAAACCTTTCTCATTAATTTAATTGGTAAAATAAAGAGAAACCCGAAAAAACTGGATATTAACTTACAATAGACAATCAACCCGTGGTTGATGACAAGAGTCCATGCTGGAATTTGGAACTTTGTTTTTAATGTTGGAAAGCCGGTGTGCATGAATAACGTTTAGTTTTGTCGTACTGTAAGAAAAAATATTTAACAACAAATATATAAATGAAGAAAGTGGACTAGGACTGCTCTTTAATTGAACATCAACTCTCGTTTTCAAAAGCTAACCCCACAAATTGACATTACTACTCCAAGAATCCATAAATTGTTGCGCATATAAATAAAATGATATTTTCTATTATCTCGATCAAAGTTTTAATTTCTACGAAAGCTTAGATTTGATGAGAGCTAAAGCAATGTTTAATGGTATATATATAAAGAATTAATGTTTAATGGTATATATATATATATATAAAGAATTAAAGAGGAAGCTATTTCCTCTATCATATTTTTTATTTTTTTTTATATTTAACAATTGTTTTTATTATCTTGTCTTGATTCTACCTTTTAATTTATAACTTGATGTCATTAACCATTATGCAACCCTTATATCAACAAACACATGATTTAGCCAAATTAAATCAAATATATATGATTTACCAAGAATTTGATGGAGGAAATAGCTTCACCCAAGAATTAATTGAATAATATATCAAACTTCACATTTTCGTTCAATGGGCGGTACAAATTTAGCAATAAGATCGTTGCTTTTTTTATATTATTTTTAGATATTTTCGTAAATTTATCTTTTAATTTTTTCACCTTTTTATCTGTAAGAGAAATATGGATTTTTTATATATTTATAAAACCTTTTTTTTAGGCACTATTTGTAATTTGTTTTTGCAATTTTAACAACTTTTTCAGTAGCATGAGCCTTTCTCTTTTGTAGGAGTAATTTTGTAGTGATAATGGAAGCTTCAAATTTTGTCGTGCCATATTTGGGGTTGCCTACGCGGTAACAGAGGCGGATCCAGGACGAAAATTTACGGTATGCCGAAAATGTATTATTAAAATAATCCATAAAAGATAAATATCGTAATATCGCATATTAAAAATATGTATATATTTCGATTAAAACTCAAAATGAAAATATAGTTTAGTCCAAGCATAAATGCATTATTTTCTTACTCATAGCCTTTGATAATATCTAAATCATCAACTGTAGAAATACTTCTCTCTCCAAAAATGTTACTAAACAATCATTAAGCCATGGATTCACGATCTATTTCTCAACTCATTCTTCACATATTTCATACCAGAAAATACTCGCTCAACACTTGCGGTAGCAACCGGTAATGACAAAGCTAGCTTCAAATATCTTGTGTTTCTTTGTACGAACAAGAGTCTTACATAGATCCGAGACACTCTTCAAATTGGAAAAATTATCATCTATTTTGACACATGCAATATAAGTCACAAATTGGCTAGACAACTCTTTATCACTAATATCCTCAAAGTCATTTGGATAGAACCTTGCCAACCTCACAATTGATTTAGTTTCAGAGTATTCAAATGAAGAACATGGATTCAAACATGTTACACAATTCAACAACTCAAAATTTTCCGGTGTAAATCGATCATCCAACTCTTTCATTACAAAGTCTATGACATGTAAAAAACAATTACTCTATGATAGAGAAGTCTTTTGGATTTATTATATTTTACATACCTTGAATCCAAGAGTACCAAATAGTTAATAACCACAATTTGTGCTCCATAAATTATATATCAATTAATATAAAGTATTATAAATACATTCAGTACAATAATATCCATTGAGAAAAAAGAATTAGTACAATAATTTGATTAGATACATTTAAAATATTAATTTGTTTAAAAAGAATGAGTACACTAATTTTATTAAATAAAAAAAATATTGTTTCCATATATAAGATTACAAAATATGATACATAATCATAAATCAATTAATATAAAATAGAAAATAGAAAATATTACAAATTCATCAATAAGTAAGAAGAAAAGTAAAATAATGTTAAATATAAATGTTTGAGAGAAGTTAGAATAAAAAGAGTGGAAACGGGAATCGACTTATTAAAAAAAATATATTACAAATTCATCAATAAGTAAGAAGAAAAGTAAAATAATGTTAAATATAAATGTTTGAGAGAAGTTAGAATAAAAAGAGTGGAAACGGGAATCGACTTATTAAAATAAAAAAAAGAATGTAAAAAAAAGTAAATATTTATATATTTGGGTATCTAATATGATTTAAACTCGTGAACTCAAGTACTTTTGAAGAGATCTTTACCACTGTACTAAATTTATTTTATTGACTTAAGGTTGTCGTGGACATACCCATATCCCCTATAAATCCCCCCATGCACCCGAATTGTTAGTGTTCTTCTTAACAACGAAATCATGAGTAAGAGCAAGAATTTTGAAAAATGTTTTTTCGCTTTACAATATTTCCACAACTGATAGTTTTCTCAAACACTGAAATTCTCTCATTTAGGACTGCAATTGTCTCATTTAACATCTAATGGATCTAATGGATCTAATGGAAGGCGGATGACTTGAATGAGATATGACTTTTTTGGGGCTACCCCAACTAGGGATTGTAATGGGTCGGGTTCGGGTGGATCCGTTCGGATCTGATTTTTTTACTCGAACCCAAACTCGGCCCAGTCCGCAACGGGTTTAATATTTTTGAATCTGAATCTGCCCCGTTTATGTCCGCGAGCCAGCCCGATCTGGTCCGCAAACATTATTTTTACTATTCGGGTTGACTGAACCGGTCCGATCCGATCCAAACGAGCTCAAATTTGATTTTATTTTAAATTTAAAACAAAAGTTTAAGATATTAATTTTTAAACCAACATACCTAAAATATAATAGTAGAAAAGAAAAATATCCGAAGAACTTGAAAAGTTAGAAATTAAGATTTGGATTATATATGCAAAGATTTGAAGAAATATATATATATATATATATATATATATATATATATATATATATATAATTTATAGAATTAAACTATGGAAAAATAATATAATTATTTAGTCGTATTCTAGTATTATTGGTAAACATATAAAATTCTGTATTCTAATATTTAGTCGTATTCTAGTATTTAGTAAGTATATATTTTTTAGTTATATTTTATAAATTTACAATTATTTTTCAATATAGTTTTTTTTTATATAGTTTATATTTACTTACCGGATCGGTTTGGACAAATTAAAAATCCATACCCGACCCTCCTACTGGTCACAATTTGTATATCCATACCCGGTCCGTTAAATGTTTGGGCTGGACAAAACCCGACCGGTATTAAATCGAATCCGACCGGTTTGGACCGACTCGAACCAACATTGCCACCCCTAACACCATCGATTTTTTTTTGTCTTTCTTTGATATGGCTATATCAACCATGACTATTGAGTTTGATTTTGTATAGGAGATATGCTACATAAAAAGGCTTATTACACGTTAGTCCCTTACTTAAATACATAGTCTTAAATTCATCCTCTAAGTTTACAACCTGCCATACAAAGTTTTATTATTTACAGTGTGGTCCTTAAAGTTCCATTTCGTTATCAATAGCTCCCTTAGTTCTCATATCAGTAATGAATGAGAACTAATCAACTTCGAACGTAAGTAGAAGCGAAGCTATTTTCCTCTTCTAAAATTCGAACTACGTTCATCATTCAGTTATAGCATTAGGTGTATCAAGTACATCAAAGCATTTCAACATAGAATCACCCCTTTATATTTCATTTCGAAGCAGAAACTAATAACTTAGGTGTCAAATCTACTTTTCAGCAAATAATGACACTATAAGGGCTAGATCTATAAATAGGCCCATAGTGTCACAGGAGTTGTACTCTCATCTACGCAACCGCTTCAACTTCTATCCAATCAAGGTCCACATTTCCAACTTCTCAACAAACTTTCTCTCCATATAAATACCATTTTAACCAGTTGTTTGATTCACAAACAAAATTTCTTGACATATAAAGCGTAAAAACTCTAAATTACTTTGCTACCTTCACCGGCTTCTTCAACTACTGGTTACCTTCACCAGAAAAATCATTATTTCTCATCAATCATCAACCAGTTTATGAGATAAAATCCAAGTCCAAGAAATCTAAAGCCAGAATTCCAAAAGAATCGAAATCCATAAAGTCAGACAAGAACGTGTTCAGAGCTTACGATTACTTCTGCATTAGTGAAAGGGCAGAAAAAAAATATAGAGCTGCTGGATTAATAAGCCAAACTCCCATTGGAACATCCTCAAAAACCATTTATTACAGTAACTTCGATCCTTCTAAAAACTCTTTCTTTTTCAGATTCGCCCGATACAAATGAAAACCAATCCTCAAAAACTCGAACACCAAACACACCTTGAATCTCGCCTCATCTTCGAATTAGTTGTGAAATTGGAAAATAAATTTCGAAACAATCCAGAAGTAACCCCTTCCTCAACCAACCTTTCAAAAACTTGTCTCACACGAGCTCCTAGATAAAAGACTTTCATAGCTAAAGGAGACGATGTCAATGTTACATTGAATCTATTTACCAATTCTCCTCCTCCGAGGGAAATTGTTGAGAAAGCTGCATCATCTCAACAAAGTCCCTCAAATAATCCTCCTCAACAAAGATATGGAATATCAGAAGAAGTTGATTCTGATCCCACTCAGTCAAATAATGAGGCTGATATAGAGGAAGAAGCTTCGAAAGAATCAGAGAATACTACTCAAGAAAAAAATATGTAAACCAAGAGTAAAGAAGGCTCTTATTACCATATCTGAGGAGGAAATATCATTAATTGGTTAGAATTTGAGGTCTCTTGATGCGAATTATGTCGTAGCTCCGAAAATGTTTTATACATATACTGCGAATAGAGCCAAGCAAATGATTTGAAGAAGGAGTGGGGAATGGGAGACAGCATTACACTTCGTCTTCCCAAAAAAGGAGAAACACCCTTAGACTGCAAAAAAGACAAACTGGTAGTCTATCCAAAAATCATCAACTGGGGTTTTCAATTTCCACTGGACCCCATGATAGTTGATTACTTCGAACTTTTAAATTTGTGTCCAACCCAAGTGACACCAAATCAATGGTTCACAGTTCTTTCTGTAATCATGACCTCCCAGTTGTCTAGAATTCCGATCAACATCAAGGATTATATATATTTAACCAAATTGTCCAAGGAACAAATGCTTCTGTTTTACTACCTTACATAAGATGATGACCTAAAAATCATCGATAATCTTCTCGAAGAAGTCAAATTCTGGAAGAAAAAATTCATCTTCATTTTAGGAGTATGGGAAAATGGTAAAGTTATATTTGAAGTCAACCCATCAAGATTGAACCTCGTCTGGAGGAGTGGTTATAAGTCTCTTAATATTGCTTTTCTAAATTAAATTTTCAATTGTTGTCATCCTTATTCCTTATCAATTTCTATATTCCAAACACAAATTCAGAGGCCTTATACCATTCGTCGAGAAAGAGCCAAAGAAACCTTCATCAACCTTGCTACTTGAGATGCAAAAGAATTGAATAACTCTTTTCACCTAGCCTTCGAACCCATGAAGTTTCTCAACAATCATCAGTTCTCGATCACACCTGGAGGTTTTCCTCCCGAAAATTTGATGGATCCACTCAAACCTCGACAAGATGTCAAAAGATTGGTCCATCCCGACTGCAAAATATTCTTACCCATTCACAACAGATCAGACAACCACCTTCTTTAAAAGAAGAAGGCAAAAAAGAATAAAAAGTCAGCTAGTACATCTGGTGCTAGCCCTTCAACCGATTCAATTCCAAAGGGTTCAAAGCGAAAACCAAACGAAAATACACTTTCCACAATCGAAGAAGGAATATAAGAAGGACCTTCTTAAAAAAAGCTGCTGCTCATTCGGAAAAAAAAACATTCCACTAGAATCAGCCCAGAAAAGAAAAAGAAAACAGTGGAGACCATCGAAGAAATATTATCCAATGACAACGAAGTTGTATCTATAGAAATTCAGCAAGGTCATCAAAAAGAAATTGAAGGCAATGTTAAAGACATTACCAATCAGCAAAAAGAAATTGTTACTGTAGAGGATAATCTAGGTGATGATCACTTTGATCCTGACAGTTTCATTAACTTCGACGAATCACAAGAGCTTGCTGGAGAAGAAGATCCCACAATTTAAGAGATGCACATGCTGCATCCAAAGTCGAATCTCCTGAGGTTATTGTTCCTACAATATCCTTAGATTTTATCCCTCGACCTAGCCTAGTGGTGTTTCCTCCTGCTGCACCAAACAAAAACATTCTCGTTGCACTTCAACCTTTTTCCGATCTTAACACTGCAGCAAAAACGCTTACTCAAGAAATCAAGGCCTCTCAAAATAATCTGAAATGAATGCCTAAAGATATGGTCCACTATAAAGGAGATGCTGAAGCTGAGAAAAATTTAAAGGAAAAATTTTGTGATCATATAAGAGATCAATTTCATGGATACTAAATGGCAAGATCTGAATTTCTTAGAGGGCTTCTGTTTATCAAAAAGAATCTTCGAGAACAACATCGAATCGAGAGATAAAATCTAAAAACTTCACACCGGGAAGAGATAGATCAACTCAAAGCTAACCACCTTGAAGACTTAGCTAATAAGAAGAAGAAATTCGATGAGCTTCAGACTTCCCTTACCAATAGCGAAGAAATGAAAAACTTAACCGATGAGATGGCCACACTCAAGAAGGATTTTGAAAAAGAGAAACAACTTGCTATCACCGCTGGTGAAGATGAATGAACAAAAGACATGTTAGCAGCTATCAACAATGACAAAGAACAAAAAATCATCACACTTCTTTGAGAAATTCATGCCACATATCCTAAGATGGATCTTTCCAACTCTTGGAGTGAAATTCTCGTCGAAAGGCGTCCTGGTGAAGCATTTGATCCTATTCTCAGTTTATCGTCCGGAGATGAAGAATCCGAAGAGAGCTATGAGGATGTGTAATTATTTTTAACTTTTTGTACTTATGATATCATTACCATAACGTTTGTTCTCATCAGATTAATATGAATGACAAAATCCTTTGTTTATGCTTCATTTTTCATTCAATTTATGCTCACATTCGATTATTTTGTATTAATTATTTGAGATAAAAACACAATGTGACAACACCTCCAAATTTATAGTGCGTTTATTGAACGTAGCACTTCAAACATCATAGAGTGTTTAATGAATATAACACGTTGAACATCACAGTGCATTTAATAAACGTAACACTTTGAAAATCATAGAATGTTTAATGAATGTAACACTTCGAACATCACAATGCATTTAATCAACGTAACACTTCAAACATTATAGAGTTTTTAATGAATGTAACCTTGCGAACATAGTGGTTTCTTCGAAAAGTGTTTGCTATATTTCAAAATACTCAACTCCTAGTCAACCTCAAAGATGATCAATCTTTGATTAATCACCAAAATAGTTTGAATAAACAATCGTAAACAACCATTGGCAAAACAATAAATTTTATTGATAATTTTGAATGTGTACAAAACGCCTTCTTAAAACCTTCCTAGGCCAACAAAGTAGGAAATAGTGCGCTAACCAATCAAAGAAAATAATTTCAAAGTACAAATATAGTTATTCCTAGTACAACTTCAAATGTTTTATATTCCACGGATGTTGAAGCATCCTCCCATGATTATCACAAAGGCGATAAGACCATGGCTTTATCCTTTCAACAACCATATAGGGTTCTTTCCAATTTGGAGCCATTTTTCTGAGGCTCTTCTCCTTGGTGTGTTAAAATACCTTTCTCAACAATTTATCACTTACCTTAAACTCCATTATTTTCACCCTTGAACCATACCTACTCCTCATAATAATTTGATAATGAATTATATTTAAATGAGCTCAAAATCTTTTCCAAATCAATCAAATCTAAACTTTCTCTATGGCTTCGTCGTTGCACATTTCAAAATACTGAGTTATCCTAAAAGATGACAGAGTAGATTCCACAGAGGTAACATCATCCATTCCATATGCTAAAGCAAAATGAGTTTTTTTAGTAGCTTCCCTAGGAGTTGTTCGATAAACCCAAAGTACTTCTTGCAAATAATTAGGCCATTTTCCTTCCGCTCCTGTTAAATTATTCTTAAATCGTTCCAAAATAGATCTGTTTGTGACCTCCACTTGTCCATTTTCTAGGGGATGAAATGGTGTTGAAAAGCACAGCTTAATTCCCTTCGAAGCAAAAACAATGCCATCTCCTTATTATTAAATTGAGGTCCATTGTTAGTGGTAATTCTTAGAGGTACTCTAAAATTATAGAAAATATTATTCACGGTGAATTTAATCACATCCTTTTCCTTTGTTCCAAACAATGGGTCTCCTTCGGCCCACTTTGTAAAATAGTCCGCTGCAACAATTATCATTTCTCGTCCTCCAAGAACCATTGGTAAAGGTCTCACTAAATCTATTCTCCATCTATCAAACGGAATGGATTCAGTAATGGACATAAGTGAAACTACTGGGTAATTATTAGAATTAGCAAATATTTTACAAGTATCACAACTTTGAACTAAATTCTTGGCATCGTTCATGATTGAAGGCCAATAAAACCCTGCAAGCAAAACTTGACGAGTTAATGCCTTAAAACCACAATGTGTTAAACCTTCTCCAGTCATTTATGACTATATCTGGGTTGAAAAATAGTTCCTCAATATATTCACATTGGTCTGATTCAAATAAAATCAAAGGGGTTTCTTGCAGCAGCATCCATGGATACTCTTCCTTATAAGTAATATTTGCCAATGAGTCAGCCACTGTATTACTTCATCGATTTATATACTCCACAACAACACGATCGAATAAGGGCATCAAATTTGGAAGTTCTCGAAGATACAAAATTAAGAGATCATTTTTTGCTTTGGAACTTCCAGATACCTGATTTGCTACTAATTAAGAATCTATCTCTAATCGTGCTGAGATTGCTCCACATATTTTTGTAAGTCTCAAACCAGCTAAAGCGGCTTCGTATTCAGCTTTGTTATTCGAAGCGTGAAAACCAAATTTGATAGACTGAAACACTGTTTCTCCGGATGTGGCAACTAATTGAACTCCAACACTGTATCCCAAAATACTAGAACCACCATCAGTTCGAATAGCCCACATCGAATTTACCAGTAAAACATCCTTACTCTCCTCTTTATTCGATCTGATTGAATAGAATTCCACAAGAAAATATGCCAAAGCTTGCAGTTTAATTGCAGTTCAAGGTGTAAACATAATATCAAAATCTCATAATTCTACTGAGCACTTAGTCATTCTCCCCGAAATATCAGGAAGTTGCAAAACATTTTTCAATGGAAATGAGGTCCAAACTTCGATGGTATGAGCTTGAAAATAAGGGCGCATCTTTCTAGAAGCAACCACCAATGCCAATGCCAATTTCTCAAGTTTCAAATATATATTTTATGCTACGACCAAACTTTTGCTGACATAATACACCGAGTTTGTAATTCCTGAATGTTCGCTTATCAAAACTGCACTTACTACAAAATCAAATACCGCAATGTATAAAAAGAGTTGTTCTCCACTTCAGGGCTTGGATAATATGGTGATGATAATAAATCCTTAATACTTATAAATACTGCTTTACAATCCGATATCCATTTAAACTTCTTTGGCCCTCACAATACTTGAAAGAAATGAAACCCTTTATTAGAGAATCTAGAAATAAATATGTTAAGTGCTACTAACTTTCCTATTAAAATTTATAATTCCTTAATAGTTCGAGGATATTACATGGATACCATAACTTTTAACTTTTATGGGTGAACTTCTATTCCCCTGTCACTCATAACCTAGGAATTTCCCTGATCGAACTCCAAAAGTACATTTTTTTGGATTCAATTTTAGCCTTCTCGCCCTTAAAATGTCTCCTCCAAATATTCGAAGTGTACTTACTCCCCTAAGTTTTTTACCACCATGTCATCAATGTATACCTCTATGTTTCTTCCGATATGGGTAGCAAATTCTTTATTCATTAACCATTGGTAGGTAGCCCCGACATTTTTCAATCCAAAAGGCATAACCTTATATCAATGTAAGCCACTGTTAGTGATAAAAGTAGTACACGATTGATCCTTCAGACCCATTTGGATTTCATTATATCATTCAAAAGCATCCATAAAACTTAATATTTAGTTTTCTGAAGTGGAATCAATCAGTTGGTCTATTCGGGGAACATGAAATGGGTCTTTAGGACAAGCGCTATTTAAGACCGTAAAATCATCACACATCCCCATTTCCCATTTTTATTCTTGAACACTACCGGATTCGCCATCCATAGAGGATACTGGAATTCCTTTATATCTCCGACCTTAGATAAACGATAAATCTCAGAAATAATAGCTTCTGCCTTTTCTAACGCAAATGCCCCCCCTCTTTTGAATTACATGTTTCACCCTCGGATTAACAACTAGGCTATGAACGGCGAAAGAATCCAGATTATGAGAAAAAAATTCTAACAGTTGTTGACGTATAATTGGGGTCAATAAGGTTCCTATTCGAAGCATTATTTCCTCAAACAAAGTATACTCCTCTATATCTTCATTTACTGTTAATGAAATTGATGTTTCCCTTGGATCGTCAACCCTCTCATCAAAATTCGAGGTCAACCCCCCTGACTGCTATTCATTCATCATATCACCACTACTGGATCCTCGAATCTGAAGTGCACTGGCGTGGCATTCCTTTGCAACCTTTTGGTCGCTTCGAACGACCACGGTCTCCGATGACATATTTGAAACACTGATGGACTGTTGATACAACATCATACATCCTTGACAACCAGGATCTTCCAAAAATCTAATTGTATCTTGTAGGAAAATCTACCACCATAAAAAGCACTCCCCCCTAGGTTCTCCTATTACTCGTCCAGTTACTCCAATAAAACCAATGTTGGTGCGCTCTGTCTGAGAAATCCGAGGAGGATTGCGCATCCTATCATACGTTGCTTTAAAAAGGATGTTCGCAGAAGTTCCAGTATCTATCAATACGCGCCGAATCTCAACTTAAGCCCCAATGACCACTGCATTCTCATGTGGTCCTACAGTGCTCCGTAAATCATACTCATCAAAAATGATAATGGGAATGTCTCTCTTTCCATACAAATGCGTAGATTTTTTTTCCTTTTATCTGAGTTACCAAAGTTACAATATCTCTTTTCCTTGAGCTATGAGTATTACCAGTCATCAAATCGCCCACAAAAATGGCCAACAACTCAAAATTCTCACACAAACTTTGAACATGCCCTTTTTTTATTGGTTCTTATACTGCCATTAGAATTAACCTATCTGGATCCCTATCCAAATATTCAGAGGCATCATCAAATTTGTCAATCTTTGAATCCAAAATCATCAAGTTTTCAGTTTGCGCATTTCGAGTAACTGTTTGGGAAGTCTATGTTCGTGGTTTTTGTGATACATTTCTTTGTGCCTTGACATAAGTCAATAGCTTTCCATTTTCAATCAAAGTCATGACTAATGCCATTATGGTACATACCGAATTTCTTATTTTGCTCCTCCATAGGCCCGTTGATCGGAGCTGGCTTTCTGAAATTCACGTATCTTTATCAAAAATAGTAGGAGCATTTTCAGTCAAATACGGGTAATATTCATGGCGTATCAACTGATTCGGTCTCGACTTATTTGAATTGATAAGGCAGAGCTTTATTTGAATACCTCCCGTTCCAAGGTGGTAGGTTGTTGTTTCTTGTACATGCCTGCTAAGAATTTGAAGATTGTCCTTGGTTTTGTTGACTATGTGGCAGTAGTCCCAAATTCTTTGGAATACTAACTGCTACTTCTGGGACCCTAGTTGACTCTTCAACTTTAATCTGATCTTGAACCTGAGCCATCAAATCTCCAAAAGTTAAAGCTCTTCTTTTGGCCGTTTCATTAGCCAAATCATCTGGCAATAGTCCCCGTCGGAAAGCATCCATCGCCACCGAATCTTCATAATTATCGAAACTTGCTTTAATCAAAACAAAACAGTTCTCGTAATCCTTTAATTTTCTCCAAATTCTTGCTTGCATTGGATAATGTGTCCCCATTTTCTCTCATCTCCTCACTTCTAACAAACTGTCTTCGAAAAGAAGTATAAAAATCTCTGAAATTTGAAATTGATTCGGTTGTACCATTTTAAAGCGGTTCCCTTAAAAGTATATGAGAAAGCCCGACATACCAACTTGCCGTCGTCTTTGAAATTCATCATGTAATTTATGAATTGTTTGTGTGATCGTCCGGATCTAGTATCCCATCGAACTTTTCAACTTCTGAGATGTCAAAATGCTTTGGAAGCGTAATGGATCTAATTTCACTTTTCAATGGATAATTCCTCCAATCAACACGCTGAACATATTGATCTTTTGTTCCCATTACCGCATATAGATTTCGATCAGCCCCATCATACTGATTCAATGTGTTTCCTTCACAACAGTTAGACTCCCTCAAGTATCGAGGTAAACTGTCTCTTCTGGTTTTTTGTTCTTTCTTGTACTTTCGAAGTTGATCCCTCTCTTCTTTCGAAAAGCCCCTGCATCTTTTAAAACCTGATCCAGAGCTCTCAACCTCCTTGTCACTAGATGTGACATGATTTTATTTATCTTTCTTTTATTTTCGAGAAGAATAAAGCTCTTTTGGAGCTTCGAAGTGCGTCTTCTTCTGCTCACTCCTGATTTGATAATCAGTGCAAGATCAATCATATTGACTTCCAGCTTCATTTTGTTCATTCATTTGTCTCACCTCGAATTTCAACCTTGCTAACTGAATCTCCTGTTCTTTCTGATCATATTTCTCATTCAAAGCGTTTATCTTGTCCAAGAGTTGTTTTATTCATAATTCTATCTCAGATTGGGTCTGATGGATTGAAGTTGACCCCTCTTGTCTATCATATGTCCTTTGCAAATCGTTTTTAGCATTTTGACAGTTGATCGAACCAACGGGTCACTTTCAGGGTCCATTATACAACTTTAAGATTGTTTTTTAGAATTGATTAAAGTTCAAACTAACAAAATAGGCACCAATTATAAATTGGTCCCAGTGGAGTCACCAATTTTGTGAGTGTGATTATGTGAATCACTAAATCGCTTTAGTAAATGAGAAGAGTAAAATTTATAGATATAGAAATTTATTTTATAGAGAGAAAATCAAAGTACTCAAATGTTCTAACTCAAAAATCCAACCCCTTTATTAGATTAGTCATGGCCCTTATATACAGGCGTATGGACTTAAAATACAACTAAAAAACGATTACATAAAAGTCTTATTACACGTTAGTTCCTGACTTAAATACATAGTCCTCAATTCCTCCTCTAAGTTTACAACCTGTCATACGAAGTTTTATTATTTGCATTGTGGTCCTCAAAGTTCCACTTCCTTATCACTCTTCTTCTCAATCTTTTCAATTTTCCTATGGACAGATATTTTGATTCTTCATTTTGATCTTAATAGTATGATTTGATTCTCATTCTATACTACTGACATCTTCAGAGTTGAACAAATCTTTTCAAGTATTATATCTATGATTTTGTCTCTTTGATAGAGTCTTTTGAGTTGATTCCTTCTTTTGGGGATTGTTTTTTATTCTTAAATATAGCACACTTTAGTTGTTAATATAGCTCTTGAGAATGAGGTCATTTTAAAGCAACTTAAAGACTATCTTATTTTATTTCAATTCCCTTGCTCAAAGATTTGCTCTAAAATTTGAAGTTGAGAAGAAGTGTGTGTCCAACGTTACCTTACACCATATTCTTCTACTTTATCTAAAAAACCCTTCACTGAAATCTTACAAGCTATACCCAATCCTTTCATTTTTATCTATCTCAAGCATATGAAAAATTTATGAAGTCATTTGAAGTAGGAAACGAGTTCTCTTGCACAAGTAGTTTTGATTAGTAATAACTTTATATCTTTGTTTAGAATATTTTATATTGAATATTTAATCTTCTAATATTAAGTAAGCCAGATCCAGACTTTCGAGTAATGTTATTTCCCTGAGTTGAGCAGAACCCTGGTTTAGGTCAAAATCTAATATATGTTTCACTTCAAGCGTTTGTTTAGCAATCCAATTAGGTACCGAGTTTAGTTTTCTGTATATATGTGTTGTATTGACATGCTATTAGAAATAATTTTTGCACAACACTCAATTAAAGGAGATAAGAACCAAGGTTCTTTCTCTTTTTTATAGCATTTCAAGTAAATCAGTAGAATTTATTTCAATATCCAATTGTTATATGTTTTTATCCCTGCAAATTTGGAGGCCATCTAACAAATTTTTGTAATTTGCTAGAATGGGAGATGGTTTCCTGTAAAGTCGACCAAATGCTTGAATAATATTTCTTAAGTTATCTATGAGAATTCCCCCACCGACTGATTCACCTGAGTGAATACAAGCCCCGTTAGTATTTAGTTTCACCTTACTACCAACAGGTTTGTTACATTTAATAAAGATACATTTCCTAAGAAATATTTTGAACTAATAATATCATAATTCACGAGCTAGGCTAAGATCTCCCTTCCAATGTGATCTTTTATATATGTTAGCTCTCTCCAATCTAGATAATATGTTATAAATGTGATCTAAAACATATTTGGTACTTATATTTAGATTTATTTTGGGCCCAACATATTATAGGTGGAAGGATGGATATGGTATGTATTTCTGTATGTATTTACCATAACCAACTTATAACCACGTGGGGAAATATCATATTTGTTGAAATATGCAGACCAAATATACTAGTAAAGTGTTTTTATACTTCCCATGCCAGATTACAATATACACATAAGTAGTTTATTGTTTATGTTCCATTATAGGATTGACATTTATATTCAATTGGAAGTTCTTTCTTTGAAGATAGAGTCTACCGCTATCCAGCTTTTTAAGATTCTCCAAATTAGGAATGAGTATTTTTAGGATTTTTATTTTTCCATATTCTCTTGTAAATGTTGGATTTATTAGCTTGTTCACTTATATCATTCCATGTTCTCTTGGTACCGAAATCTACTGTGGAAGATAAAAACCAATTAATTTGATTTTTATCAACTAGTTTAACTTTTAATTTCATTATCTTTTCAATATCAAAAGTAAGGACAATACTTCTGAGCTTAGCAAAGTCCCATCCTCAATCTCTCCAACAATTGATGACTTATTCTTAAAATATATGACTAGAGAAAAGTATGAAAGCATTTTTATCCAGAAACTAGTCATACCCATTCCAAATTTCCAGTAAATATAGCTTGCTGCTTTATCAATAGATTTTAAGAGTTATTTTCTAAATACTAGAGTTTTTTGTGGATAATTTAACTTGCAAAGTTTTTATGATTTTAAAATGTAGATATTTGATGTACTTAGCCCATAAAGAATATTTTTCTCTGATTTTAAACCACGGCTTACAAGAGAAGGTTTCTTTCATATTTTTCAATTTTTTAATGTTTAGACTAAGTTCACTACAAACCTTGCAAAAAATGTTCTAAGGATTTGGGCATCGTGGACTGATTAAAAGCCTAAAACTAATCCAAGATCCGGTTCACAAGTTAGTAATACAACACAACTTAGAAGCTTATATGGTTTATGTCAGACACACACTTTGAGTTGCTCATCGAGCTACCTCTAGTCATATTCATCGTCACACAACGTTTGCTTTTTTAGCTCCATTATTCCATCTTACTACACATTTTCCTATATTAAGTTTTTTCTTATATCACCCTCTTATATGTCGGAGAGATTAAAAATGATAGGGTATATGGAAGAAAATCAAAATCGAGCATTTGACAAATGTTTGGCGATGATATAAAAAATTAGATGGTGGGAAGGAATGTAGCAGACTTAAGAGCACAGTGAAGAATTTGATCACGTAAGAATTTCACATCAATCTTTATATGCTTCGTACGCACATGAAAAAATGGATTATAGGCAATATATATACCTCAATTGTTGCCACACCGCACTATGAATGCACGAGAGAAAGGTAACTAAAGTTCACCGAATATTGATTATAACCAAATTAACTATGTTGATAGATTAGTTAATACCCTCTATACTAATTCAGAGTGGAGGGTGCTATAACCTGTTATTTCTTTGATGACCAAAAATCTAAAGAGTCGCCAAAAAATATACAATAACCTCCACCTATTTCCCTATCATTAGCAAACTAGCCCAATCAGTATAAAAACCCAGTGAGGCACAACCAAGGTAAATTATTAAGGTGAAGACTTATATATTTTTTAATAGACAAGTCGAGATAATAAAAATGAGTTTATGCTTATGTATGTCATCTTTAACTCTTATATTCATACCACGTGTGTATGATGAAATGTAATTTTGATGGTTATGTGTTTCATTAGAATTTATGTATGCTATGTTTGGAAAATATTGTAAGTTATATGTGGTTTGCCTAGGAAGTGTATGGTGTATATGTAGGTTTGAATATTATGTTCTAGAAGGAATGTATATATGGTGAATAAGAAATATTTTATGAATATGTCTTCAAAAATGATGATAGATTAGGAGCAGGTTTTCGAAACCAGCCAATATGGGAATTTGATGATGTATTAATATATAGCATATTGAAAATAATTTTTGAAAGCTTGTTATGTTTTAGGTGGCTCAGTGATGATGGATGGATAGGTAATATTGTAGGACAAGAAACGAATAAGTTCACTATTCTAGTAGACTCACTCAAAGTAGGACTACCTTGTATTGATTGTCCCAGGTTTTCCTCGAAAATAGGACATGTCGAAAGAAACTTTTAACGTGATACTCATGTAAAAGACAAAGATAATTTAGTGTTTAGGCAATGATAACGTCATGTAAGTTAATATTCATAAAAAATGATGTTATGATTTTAATATGGCATAATACAAAGGTAACAAACATATCCAAACAATATAAGAATAATTTGCAGGCCTTATATGGTAGAGTGTTTCATAAGGTGTTGATACATTAAGATACGAGTAACAATCTATTGATAAGAAATGTAGTTGTTGAAAAAGTTTCATATCAATATGATAAGTGCAATTGAGATTTAACCAACACTATCAAGCAAGTCTCAATTATATGCTTGTGTTTCCTTATGGTCTACCATTTTGGATAGAGGTGTGAGGACATGATGTCTTGAGATAAATACCAACCTGTTTCGTAAGCGGTAGAAAGGTTTTCAATTCACCTCTCACATCAACCTTAATAACTTTGATTTTTATTTCAAAATGTGTTTCAATAATTTTTTTTTAATTGAACAAACATTGAAAATCATCATTAGTTTATTTTATTTTAAAGTAAGTCTAAGTATATCTACTATAATCATCTAAAATAGGCTATAATATTTAACACCTCATTTAGTTTGAATATAAGTTGTTCCCCAAAAGTCGATGTGAATCAAGTCATGTACATTTTAAGCCTGAGAAGATATAAATGAATAAGGTAGATTGTGAGATTTTTCAAGCTCACCTGAGTCACAAATTTTTATCTTAAATTCAACATGATTATTAAATGGACTTAGAACTCTAGATTAGATCTAATGAGAGAGATTGTGTAATCTCTTATGTCTTAGCTGAGTTTATAAATATAATTACATTAACCTAAAGATAACTTAAAATTAAAAAGTTTAAACTCAAATTTTCAGAATCTCCAGCTCTCCCTGTTAGTAATGTTTTTCTTGTTTCCATATCATTTATAAACCAAGAATGCTTATAAAACTCAACATATACAAAAACATTTGAGGTTAGTTGTAAGATAAAGAGCATAGTTATGGTTATATTATGTACATGTACAACCTTTTAAAATTATTTTTGTGTTTTTAAGGGTGACTTAGAAATACCAACTTGTTAATGATGCATTTTTGGTTATTTTTAACAACTATAAAGATTCTACACGAGAAATCATTCATTCGAACCATAATACTTAAGTTTCATGTCACATGATGAATTACACTCGAGGCTGCATACTATATGTTATCTCCTCCCCAATCTTGTGTCATTAGGTAAGTATTCTCATCAGCTTCAACTTTGTGTTGGTCATTAAAAACTATCTTCATTGTCGTAGGGTCATACCTAAAGTAATAAATAGATGCACCCTGTCCATATTTACCACATATTAGATAGGTTGGTATATTATGATATAATATTTCTCCATGTAGCCATTCATGCCTCTCTATTTATGTAGTAATTTTGTCCACCCCTATAACCTCTTCTTTGACCCCTAGAATAATAAGAGTTTTGGTTTCTTGAGTGTATTGTGATTATGTGTTTTGTTTTCGTTCTTGTTTTGGATTAAGTTTGCGGAGGTTATGTTAAGGTTAGAGAGTTGTTCAATATAACCTAATAGACTAAAAGAGAGATCAGGAGATCCAACAAACTATAGAGATTATTGTCAGCCAGACTCACGACTATAAGAGTATAGTCTGATTCTTTTCCTGTAACGACTTGAGAAACCATATCATCCATATAAATTGTACATCCAAAATTTATTATACAAGACTATATAACTTTCATTTTGGCTAGGTATTCTTCCATACTAGAAGTCCATCTTATTGTCCTTTGAAATTCACCTTTGTAATAGGTGATTAATACCTTCGTTCGTTAGCCATATAGTCTAGGGAAAGAGATCCTCACAACCGCTTGGAAGTCTTTTATCCATAACTTGAGCTTCTATCTCTGGACCGATTGTTGTTATAACCGCCCTAAGACTAATTGGTCTTTTGAGATCCAATCCTTATATGTAGGATTCTCGATCATACTTGAATCAAGAATAATTTTAGACGGAAAAAATTCTCACGTGTGATGAAACTACTGAGTCTATTGTCTCTTATGATAGAAAATATCATAGTCATATATAATATAAAAGAAGATATATTCAGTCTAATGGCAATTGTGATGAAGCTAGTCTGATTTGTTTGTGTTTTGCAAATGGTAACGGAACTATAAAGTAAATATCCTGAAACCGTTTATTAGGAGAATCAACACTAAACGTAATAGAATCAATGTGATTCATTAAAGTTATACCACACGAATCTTGTGAAGAAATTTAGAGATAGTTAAGGGTGGATAATTTCTTTATTTACTTTGCTTAGTTAAAAAACACTTACAGATTGCGTAGTTATGTAGACAAATCGTTCAAACTTTTTTATTGTTACATTTTATTAAATAGCATTATAGTATTTTGTATCTAAAAGCACATATACTTCTTGACAAGTATTGTTTGAGACATATAAGTGGTGTGGATTATTTTTTACTGGGGGTAATTTTGTCAGGTATTTTATGGTGTTTTTAAAGGTATTTTATGTTTGAGTGTTTTATAGTGAGAGATTTGAGCTGCCTGACTGTATTAAATGTTCATTACCCTCATTAATGAAAGTGTTTGGTTATTTATACCCTTAGTTATGGGCCACAAGGGCTTTCAGGTCAAACTTATGAAAACGGGCCGAGTTCAAAAATCCATTAGTTTGTTAAGCAGATTAGCAATTAGCTTAGTCAAAAGGTGATTAGTTATTAATACATTTGTCCAGTTCGGATGGTTCAGTGGGTGGTTTTTGTCCGAATTGCCCCTGTCCAGTTTTTACAGTGAGTGGTGAGAATATCCGGACTCATCAGTAGCCTCTTTTTTAGGTTTTGTTCGAAGTCCTTTGGCAAGACCTAAAAAATTGCTATTGGGCACTTGTGACATTTTCCGGATGGATTTAGAATTGAGTAGAGGACTTATTCGGATTGAAATACCCTTTAGAAGTTCAAAAGTTCTTCCATAGATTGTGGGACATGTGTCTCCTTCTGATTCGCCTCACCGGCCGTTTTTCTCCTAGAACGGCGCTCCCACTAATCCCAAAAAGTAACGTCTTCAATTAATTTTTGTGACGTCAGCGCCGTCTTTAATCATTACTTCCATCTTTTCGTATTCTCTTGGTTTTTGGGTATCTCTTTGTCTCTTTAGCATAAATTACCTCATTTTTCATTGTTTTACCATCTTCATCATTATTTTACTCCTTTCTTTCAAAGCTTTCATCTCTCTTTTCAAAACCCTTTTTGGTGTAAGTTTATGTTTACAGCAAGAAACACAGTTGTAACAGGTGGGTGGCTTAATCTTTCGGAGTTAGAGAATGCACAAAGAGTCGAATGAGAAATGCGCATTGCTGCAGGCCTTCGACTTTCTCCAATTGACAAATCGGAAACACCAATCTCAGAGCCTGATCGAGGTTCGTATTCTGCCAGAAGTTCTAAACCCCGAAGGTTATTTCAACCTAGTCTTTCACCAATCGTCTCAGGCTCATCGGCTCAAGAGTCACAGCCTACTATCGAACGGGAAAAGGAAGTTACAAGGACAAAGAGGCCCTCTCCATTCATAGCCATGGGATCAGACGCTGATAATTCCCCAGAAAAGCTGACACTTAAACGAAGAGGCCGCTTAGTAAAAGGCCAGGCTGTTGCTCCAGAGTCTAAGTCTCCGAAGTCAGGGCCCTCTAAGTCTGGGGCCAATGAAAAAGCTGCAGGGTCAGAGGCACCCATCAAAGTTCCCATGGATAAATCGTCTGGTCCGGAGGCCACCAGACCAAGTCTTCGAAATGAACCCTCCGAATCTGAGCCCCAACCGGACACCAGACCACAAAGGGAAAATGATGCTCAGCCATCCGGATAGCTCACTCTGCCAACTACCAGCACTCCTCCATCAAAGACAACTGACAATCCTTCCACGGTAATGGAAGATGTGATGGAGGACAGTGTTGAAGAAGCCCCTTTTGAGACTGACATCTCCGGGCAGACGGGAGAGGCTGCCATTGTTAAGAAAAGCAAGGGTAAAGAGAAGCTATGTTTAAAACCTCCGGACCTACCGGAGTCCCTTGAAGGTAGAGTGGGACCTTGCTTCCACAAGGTGAGTATGAAGTATCTGCTGGACATGCAGAATATTAACTACGGCTTCATTCATACTGCTGAATTAGGCCGGATCCAGACGAAATGGGGGATCCCAAAATCTGTTAAAGTAAGGATACCGGTCGATCCGGAGACGCCAATGGACTGCAAGTTAAGTGAGATAGTCTATTACACAGACTTGTTCAACTAGGGGCTTAGATTTCCCCTCGATCTAGAGATCGTCATATATTTTCTTCTGATAAAGCTTTGCCCAAGCCAACTGAGTCCCAACGCTTGGTACACTCTCACGACCTGCACTATCGGTGCTCAACTTTGGAGAAGCAAGTGCGAAACCAATCATCCCTCATCAACAAACTCAACTCAGATAAAAAGAGTTTTTCTAACAACCTCCTTACTGCCAACCAAAATGTTGAGGCATTAAAGAGAGATAACGAGGAGTTGAAGAAGGGGAAAGAGGATTTGGCCACGAAGCTGGACACTTTGGAGAAGAATCTTTCTACTTCAAAAGAGGAGGTGAAGGCCAAAGACAACGTCATTCAGACCCTAACTAGTGACAAAATTTTGCTCGAAGATGCTGTGTCTAAGGCTAACCAAGAAAAAGATGACTTGTTAAAGGAGCAGGAGAAGACAATCCAAGCCAGGATCGATGCATACACCAACAAGGTAATAGATTCCCAAGAGGAAAGGTATGCTGAATTCAAATCAGACATGGTTTTGCTTTTTCATGAAAAGTTTTCGAAGATGTAACTAGGAGATCTATGGCGATTTGTGGAATACGAATACCATCCTCACCACACTATGGCCGATGGTGATAAGCACTGCTATTCCAGTGGTTAGGATGATACTAACGATGAAAATGAAGGGACCTAGGAGAGCCCAACGAGGAACCTAAAGAGCCCAAGAAGAAACCGGATGAGGCTAGACCATCTAAGGAAGCTCAGCCTTGAAGTTTTAACTATCTTTTTATTTTCCTTTAATTTATGTGTTAGACTAAATTCCTTGGATTGCCAAGGCATTTTTGTAATCGTGTTTGGCTCTTGTTCGGATAAACCCTTTCTTTTAAAAGTTCAAAGTCCTTGGATGGCCAAGGAACTTTAAATATTTTAATATCACTCCCCGGTGTTAGCCTGGCAATTTTATCTTACACAATTCTTGCATTGTCTTATAGTTACCTAATTTTGATGGCTAATGTTTAAATAACCTTTAGTTATTTTACAAACAGTTTAAGGTGAGAGTGTTTAAGTTTTCCGATGACAAATGTTTAAATGGTCATCATTCTACCAATTCAATTCGGTGTGCCAGTAATAATTTAAAAAAATTCAAAGAAGCCATCAATCGAAACACTCTGAATTTTTCTAGAAGGCATCGAATTTTATTAAAAAACCCGGACACATCATTAAAACCTCCCCGCGCCACCAGGGTAGGAAAGAGTATGCCCCCAAATATTTGCATGGACTTTAAACAAGTAAATATTTACATAATTTCATTCTAGATACAACCGGAGGTGTTCAATGTTCCAGGGATGATTCAAGGTCCTTCCATCTTTGTCTTGAAGCTTGTATGTGCTAGGCTTAAGCTTTTCACTAACCACATGGGTCCTTCCCAAGTTGGAGCTAGTTTGCCGAACTGCTTCTCCTTAGTATGTAGGAAGACTTTTCTCAACACTTTATCCCCTGATTGAAAATTCCTCCTTCTGACTTTGGAAGCAAACCTGCTTCTCATTAAACCTTGATAGTGTGTGGCTCTGAGATGAGCCTTAACCCTTTTTTCTTCTATCAGATCAAGTTGAGTTCTAACTGCCAATGGGGCTGCTTCTATCCACTTTGAGAAATAATCGATGGCAACTATGATAGTTCTGCATCCCCCGGACGCCATAGGAAGAGGTCCCACTAGATCTAGGCCCCAACGAGCAAAAGGTATTGGCTCAAAAATTAACTTTAAAGGGATAGCTGTGATACGAATTTCATTACTGTATCTTTGGCATGGATCACACCTTTTTACCAATTCCTTGACATCTTCCAGTATAGAGGGCCAGTAGTATCCGGCCAACAAGACTCTTCTGGTTAAAGCTCTGTAACCACAGTGTGCTGACCCCTCACTATCATGTAGTTCAAACAGCACTACTTGGGACTTTTCAATTCCTAAATATCGCAACAGAGGTTTACTAATAGACTTCTTGTAAAGAACATCTCGTAGGATTACAAATCCACGAGCCTTATACTTTATTTTCCTTGCCACTGTTTTCTCCGGTGGCAAGACTCCATCTGAGATATATTGAAAAAGAGGATACCTCCAATCTTAAGTCTGACTTCCTTGTATGTTTAAGCTTTCCTCCTCTTCCTTGCTTTGATTGAGGTGAGTAGATGGGAATTCTTGCACATGAATCCATGGGTAGGACTTAGAACATGCTATGCTTGCCAAGGAGTCTGCTAGAGTATTTTCTGTTTGAGGTATGTGCTCATAGGTAATATCTTTGAAGTTAAGTGCAACTTGTTTAAGAACAAACAAATATTTAATCAGCTGCTCTTTTTGGTCTTGGATTGGCCTTGTGCATGATGGATAAGAAGCTGAGAATCGATCATTAACGTGACTCTTTTGGCTCTACAAATTAAGGCTAACTTTAAACCGGCAATGGCAGCTTCATATTCGGACTCATTATTGAAGCCCTGAAAGCAAAACATATAGTCTGGTACATTTTGTTGCCATACGGAGAGGTTAAACATATCCCAGCACCACATGCCAGGGTACTTGATCCACCATCAGTCCAAACAACCCATACTTTCTTAGTCTTTTCACCCGATGCTTGCTTAGTATCTCTGTCCGAATGGAATTCAACTAGGAAGTCAGCAACAGACTGTGCCTTGACTGCAGTTCGAGGGGCAAAATCAATATCATAGTCTCCCAACTGTACTGACCACTTGGTCATTCTGCTTGATATGTATGCTTTTTGAAGAATATTTTTCAAGGGAAAAGATGTCTGGACAACGATAGAATGAGACTGAAAATAAGGCCTCATCTCTCTAGCAGCAATCACTAATGTCAGTGCTAACCTTTCAACCTTTAAATATCTCTTCTCAGCATCCATCAGACTTTTGCTGATGTAGTACACCCGATGAGGGTAATTGTCCCCTTCTCTAACTAGCACCACACTTATGGCACAATCAGAGACTGCTAAATATAGGTACAATGTCTCTCCATCAACAGGTTTAAAAAAAGTTTTAGGGGAGGATAAGTTTTTTTTTTAATTTCATCAAAATCCTGGTCATATTGTGGAGACCAGTTAAATTCTTTTGCACCTTTTAAAGTTTGAAAAAACGGGGCACACATATCCGAAGACCTTGAAATAAAACGGTTTAGAGCAGCTAACCTCCCTGTCAATCTTTGTACTTCTTTAATATTCTGAGGAGGCTCCATCTGCAATAAAGCACTAAGCTGGTCTAGATCAGGCTGTATCCCTTTCTCACTTATGACATACCCCAAGAATTTCCCGGACTGCACTCCGAAAACACACTTTTCTGGATTCAACTCTAAGTTTACTTTCACCAAGTTGGCAAAAGTCTCTTGCAAATCTGCTAAGTGTAGCTCTTTTTCCACACTCTTCACCATCATATCATCAATGTAGACTTCCATGTTTCTTCCAATCTGTTAAGTAGCTCCACCATTTTTTAACCTAAAAGGCATCACCTATTAACAATGAAGTCCCCTATCAGTAGCAAAAGTAGTGTGTTCTTGATCCTTTGGATCCACTTGAATCTGATTATAGCCGGAGAAGGCATCCATAAAGGATAACAACTTGTTCCCAGACGTAGAGTCTACCAGTTGATCAATCCGAGGGACCAGATACAGGTATTTTGGGCAAGCCCTATTAAGGTCTGTAAAGTCAATGCACATTCGTCACTTCCCATTTTTCTTTTTTACTTACACCGGATTGGCTGTCCATAAAGGGTATTGGGATTCCTTTATGTGCCCCATCTTAGTAAGTCGGTCAACTTCTTGAATTATGATATCAGCTTTCTCCTTGGAAAAAGCTCTTCTTTTTTGTATAACAGGTGCTATATCTCTTTGGATGGATAGCTGGTGTGATGTAATTCTTGCGCGCACTCCGGTCACATCAGCATTGCACCAAGAAAAAACATGTTGATGGTCTTTCAAAAAAGCTAACACTTTACTCTTTAATTTCGATGTCATCTTGGACTCGATCTTGACATTTCTTCCTTCAGCCAGAGAGTGAGTTTCACCTTCTTCAATTGGTATTAAAACACCGGGGGTCTCTCTGGGGTCATCAAGGGGCTAGTGTTGTTGCATAACACTCCCTTCCCACCTTTTGACTACTTCGGACAACTCCCACTTGTCCTTGCACAACGTATTTTAAACATTCGTGGACTGTTGAAGCCACATCATGCATCCTGGACATCCAAGATCTCCCCAAAATAGCATTGTAACATGTGGGACAATCCACCACAATGAAAAGTATTTTGACCTTTTTCTAAAAAGGGCCGTTGCCCAACAAAACCTCCTCTTCAAACTCCTCGATTACATCAGCTGAGCTTCCAGTGAAACCCACTATTGACCTGTTGGACGCTGAATCACTGCTGGATTCTTCATTTGTTTATAAGAAGTTAAAAAGAGGATATTGGCTGAACTGTCGGTGTCCACCGTAATTTGTCTAATGCCATTGCCCCCAATGGATACTCAAATCACAAAAACATCTTCATGGGGACCAACTATGTCCCTCAAGTTATCTTCATCGAAAAGAATGAAGGGAAAAGGAATTTGCGATTGATAGGAAGTCATGTCTCCTTCGAGTTGGGTAGCTAGAGATTGAACATGCCTCTTTCCCGAAAAAGTAGTTGGTGCGGTCATGGTGTCTCCCCCAAATATTATAAGTGACTCAAAAAGCTGACGAGTTCGGACACCGTCTTGTAGTGTTCTGTGATAACGCCCACTTTATTCCGGGTTGGATCAGGATCCAAATACTCTTACTCCACATCAAACCTTTCAATTATCACCACAGCCCCATCCGGAGCCAATGTCCCTACATTATTTAGGCCAGTCCGATGAGCATTATCAGGCATATTTCCACTTCTTCTTTTTACATAAGCCCCAAACTTTTCTCTTTCGATCAAATTTTGCACCTCTTGCTTCAAAGCGATGCAATCTTCTGTGTTATGACCAATATCTTTATGATATTGGCAGAAACAATTATTACGACTTTCCTTGGGAGATTGAAGCACTGCAGGCTTCCTGAAATGTACATCGTCTTTTGTTTTGTCATAGATGGTTGCCACATTCTCTTTTAACTCGGCAAACCACTCCGGTTGAACCCATGGCCCTCGCTTATTTCTGGATTGTTGACTCTGAGCTAGTTCTGGGTGGGATTGAGCCTTGGCTCTGCTGAGACCTTGTCCAACTTATTTAGCCTTATACCCGAACTGATTCTGATTCTGGTTTGGTGCAGCTGGGGCCGATATCACCTGCCTATGCACCCTGGTCTTCTTTGTTTCATCTACATTGATTTGTTTCCCAACCTGATTCAGTATACCGCCCCACGTCATGGCCTTCTTTCTGGTTACTGAATCAACCAAATTACCAGGGTTCAAACCATGCCTTAGAGAAGCTATTGCTACTTGTTCAAAGCAATCAGCTAATCCATTCATGGTGTTCACAAAACAACTTATATATTCCTTCAAAGATTCAATTGGCTCTTGGGCACAATGGATAATAATGTCTCTATTTTCCTTCACTTCCTTACTTCCAACGAACTGCCTCCGGAAGGCCACCCAAAAAGTATCAAAATTTCTGATGCTGCCCTGTGGCAGACTATTGTAGCACTTCATAGCACTCCCCGTAAAAGACTGGGAGAACGCTCAACAAAATAACTTATCATCGTCAAAATTCGTCATAAATTTTTTGAATTGCTCCACATGGTTATTTGGATCTTTACGCCCATCATATTTTTCCATCTTTGTGTTGTCAAACCTCATAGGAAGGTTTCCGGACAGTATCTTGGAAGACAATGGAGATTGTCTCCAATTCCACCCACGACTAAACACAGTATCTTTATTGGGAGTTGCAAAGATACCTGGTTCATCATGAAAGGCGAAAGGATCTATCAACAATCGGTCTACATGTCTCCGGCCATGACTGTGACCATGAGATGACCCTTTTCCAAGATGCCTTTTCAACTTTTCATGCCTGTCCCTCTTTCTTGAATATTTTTTAACCAACTTCTGCTTCTTTTTGGTATGGCCTTCATCACTGCTGGATGACAGGGATTCCTCCACTCCATCTTCGTTCGAGGAGCTACTAGAGGATTCTGAATCTGAATCTGAGCTCTCCACTGGTTTAGACCGGTGAGACTTCTTTGAGCTAGCATGAGTCTTTTTAGTACTTACATGGGTTTTTGCTGATGGGTTATGCTCCCGAGGATTGTCAGTGTGGTGAACGGCTGACACTTTTGATTTTTCTTTTAAGCCCATCTCCACCCTTTTAATAGCCCTCAAGGCATCTATCTCAGCTTTCAATCTATCTCGCTCTTCGATTGTATCTTCGTCATTTTCTCCCACCACTTCTGCCAAAGTTGGTGGCGCTGGCTGCTCGTCCGGATTCATCCGAACTGACTTTCCTTGATGGTTTCGAATGCTAAATTCAGGCACCTTCTTCTCCCACTGTGGTCGCCAATTTGGTGTGGTTTATTTTTTACTGGGGGGTTATTTTGTCAGGTGTTTTATGGTGTTTTTAAAGGTATTTAATGTTTGAGTGTTTTGTAGTATGAGATTTGAGCTGCTTGGTTGTATTAAATGTTCATTACCAGTGGTTGGGTATTTATACCCTTAGTTATAGGCCACATGAGCTTTCGGGTCAAACTTATGAAAACATGTCGAGTTCAAAAACCCATTAGTTTGTTAAGCAGATTAGAAATTAGCTTATTCAAAAGGTGATTAACTTTTAATACATTTGTCCAGTTCGAATGGTTCAGTGGATGTGTGATTTTTGTCCGAATTTCCCCTGTCCGGTTTTTATAGTGAATAGTGAAAATATCCGAACTCATCAATATGAACTGGTAATTTAGAGAAATAAAGATCCGGTTTAATTATTTCTAGCTAATGAGGTACATTCTGCGTTTTGTATTCATAAATACAAAAACCATAAGGAAACTTGAAAAGCATAAGTGTCAATGAAAAGTTAAAAGGTCCGAAACTTTTCGTATACGGTGTAAAAATACAATATAAGATAACGTTCACAAATAATAGTTATAACAAATCTGGTCCATGCTTTTATAAGACTGAAACCCGAAATTCTGTTTACGTTTTTATTAATTGAGTAATATTTTTCAATATCTTCTTCACATATTTAAATGGATAACAAAATATAATTTTTAAATTTCTTTAATATATTCGCCATCCCTATAAATACCCATCCTATCAACGCATATTTCTAATCAAACAGACATAAATACTAATCTGAAAAGAGAAAAAAAAATGACTTTGGTTAATATGTCATTTACAATTGCTTGCATTGTGATTGCTCTAACCTTAGCCATTCATTCCAGCCCAAGACTCACTCCAAAACTACATCGACCCCCATAACACAGCTCGAGCAGCTGTAGAAGTAGGTCCTATATCTTGGGACGCCACGCTTGCAGCATACGCACAGAATTACGCTATTCGAAGGATGGGAGATTGCATGCTTGTCGACTCTGGCGGACCTTATGGTGAGAACATGGCATGGGGCAGTGGAGACATGTCTGGGACAAGTGCCGTACAATTGTGGGTAAATGATAAGGTCGATTACTGTTAAGCCTACTGCTACTAAAGCTCCTAGTACTAGCACCCGCGACGATGATGGTAATCAGAGACAGACAGAGGACCAGGTGAAGGGGAAGAGGCTGGTCTAGGGTTTCTGATTTGGGATCAGACCTCCTCTTCCCTCTCTTGAGAAACGACTGTCCTTAGAGTCGTTTTTCATCCTTTTGTGTTGGGCTTGGATCGACGCAGCCCAACCAACAAGACCAATTCAGGCCCTGAAGTCAGCCTATCACACATGAATAAGTTGTGAAACAAATTGGCATTAAATCAAGTCTTGCACAAATATTTGTCACATGTGTAAATAAGTAAATTGTACTTTCCTTATCCACAATTCTGTTGTAACAAGAAAGATTCCCACTGCTACTCTAACGGTGTATAAATAGCAGCAGTGGGATTCACAAAAATCTAAGGAAAAAGAAATACATCACAAATTGAAATACATATCTTGATCTTCTCTTTTCTTCCAACTTTCACTTGGTATCAGAGCACACTAAGCCATCAATGGCAAATCCTGATTCTCCATCACTCAGCTGTGACTCTCTAGGCTCTGTCCTTCCAAACAACTTCACTAGCAGCACCAAAAACTCCAACCTGTAAAACATGAATAACAATAACAATCAGAGCGTTAGACTGGACAGAAACAACTATTTGTTGTGGAAAACTATGGTTCTACCTATGATAAAGGGGAACAAACTAGGTGTATACATTATAGGGGACAAACCCTGTCCAGGGAAGTTTATCACAAATCCTGAAGGGAATGTGAGTGAAAACCGTGAATATGAAGAGTGGATTGCTAAAGACCAACTACTTCTTGGCTGGTTGTACTCAACAATGAGTTCTGATGTAGCAGCCCAGCTGATGGAAGAGGAGACCTCAAAGGATCTTTGGGAAGCTGCTAGCAGGTTATATGGCTCACAAACTAGAGCCAGGATCACCTATTTCAAATCTGAGTTTCAAAGAACTCGAAAAGGTAACACTCCAATGCATGACTATCTTAACAAAATGAAGTCTATAGCTGATAATCTACTGCTTGCTGGGTGTGGTGTATATATGGATGACCTAATTACTCAAGTTCTAGCTGGTTTGGACTCTGAGTATACACCTATTGTGGTGAGTCTAACTGATAAGGAAGATCTCAGTTGGCTGGATCTACAAACAAGTCTGCTCACACTAGAGAGCAGACTTGAACAATTGCTGAGTATTCAAAATAACATGTCTAATGTTAGTCTAGCCTCTGTGAATTTTACTCAAAAGACAGATGCAAAACAACAACAACACAACAACAGCACTAGAGGGTTCTATGGTGGCTCTAGAGGACAAAATAGAGGATATAGAGGCAGGTCCTACTACTCTAACAATAACAGAGGCAGAGGGAAATTTTACAGAGGGAGAGGAGGTAGATCATTTCAGAACAAACCTACTTGTCAAATCTGTGGTAGATTTGGACACTCAGCTCCAGTATGCTACTACAGAGATGATCCTTCTGTGATGGGAAATACACCTGCAGAGCAAAACAAAAGTGAAGGTGATCAGACAGCTTACATTACTACTCAGGATACTGCAGTTGACAATGCCTGGTTTGCTGACAGTGGTGCTAGCCACCATGTCACAGGCAACTCAGGTCTCCTAACCCAGAAGTTTGAGTATACAGGTACTAAGAGTGTTATGGTTGTTAGTGGTCACAAACTCCCTATAAAAAACATTGGTCACTCTAAACTTTATTCCAACACTAAATCACCTATCTATTTGTCTGATGTTCTACATGTTCCCTCAATTAACAAAAATTTATTATCTGTTTCCCAATTAACTAACCATAACAGAGTTTTTGTTGAGTTTCATAGTGGTTTTTGCTTTGTGAAGGACAAGGACACAGGGACTATTCTTCTCAGAGGGATGTCTGAGAATGGGTTTTACAGATTGGACAGCTACCCTAAGTCACAAGAAAGTCAGACCTCTTCTAGTTCACCTACAGTCTTTCAGTCCAATGTTCATGTCAATATTTCTAATTCCCTAAAATATGGATGGCATAGGAAGCTTGGCCATCCATCTCTAGATGTTTTGAATTCTGTTCTCAAGCTTTGTAATCTCACTACCATTGGAAAGAATGAATTATGTTTTTGTGAGGCTTGCCAATTAGGCAAGTCTCACAGTTTGCCTTATTCTGTGTCTAAGTCCTATGCTTCTAATGTTCTGGACCTCATACACATTGATGTATGGGGTCCCTCTCCTGTTGTCTCTACAGAGGGACACATATTCTATGTGGTTTTCATTAATTATCATACAAGGTATACTTGGTTCTATCCCCTAAAAGAGAAAAGTCAAGTCTTCAACACATTCAAAACATTCAAAATACTTGTTGAAAAACAGTTTGACAGATCAATTAAAGTTGTCCAGAGTGATTGGGGTGGTGAATACAGACCCTTTCACTATTTTGCTCAAGAAAATGGGTTCATACTTAGGAGGTCTTGCCCACATACCTCAGCCCAAAATGGCAGGGCTGAGAGAAAGCATATGCATCTTGTTGAAACAGGCCTCACTCTTCTAGCTCAGTCTGGTTTACCTTACAAGTTTTGGGTCCATGCTTTTCAAACAACTATCTTTCTCATTAATAGACTACCAACACCAACCCTTTCTCACAAAGCACCCTATGAACTCCTCTATCACAAACTGCCCAATTATCTGGTTCAAAAAACATTTGGCTGTGCCTGTTACCCCTGTCTAAGGCCCTATCAATCACAGAAGTTTCAGTTTCACACTACTAAGTGTGTTTTCCTAGGGTACAGTCTCTATCATAAGGGTTATATCTGTTTGGATCCTAAAAACAGAGTTTATGTGTCTAGAAATGTCATATTCAATGAAAGGGAATTCCCTTTTCTTCTAAATTCATTCTATGGCAAACACTCTGAGTCTGAGTCTGTGTCAACTACTACTTGGCTTCCTAATCTGCCTACTTCTCTTGTGACTCCTGGTGGTCTATCCTCTACTGCAACTCAATCTCATGGCTCTTCTGATCAGATGATCCCCTCAACTCCTACCTCCACTCAAGGTAAGATCACTCCTCACACTACTCAAACTCATGACACTCACCCTACTGTCTCTACTAGTCCACTCTCTCACACCAGAACTGCTCATTCACCTCACAGTGATACTACACTATCCCTCAATCCTAAGTTAGCACAGCCTAACTCTACAACTACCTTCCTCCATATGAATCCTACACTATATATACAACTACCTCTTGACCCTCCTGTTTCCACACAACACCAACCTCCATCTCTCAAAACTCACACTATGCTAACAAGATTTCAAGATGGTACCCTTAAACCTCACACACCCTATATTGGCTCTCTGACCACTGCTACTCCTCTCACTCTTGAACCTACAAAATACTCAGAAGCTTCTATCAATCCCCAATAGGTTGCTGCTATGAACTCTGAATTCCAGGCCCTCATGAATAACAAGACCTGGACCCTAGTCCCTTGGAAACCTAAACTCAATGTAGTGGGCTGCAAATGGGTCTTTAAGGTCAAGTACAACAGGGATGGCTAAATCCAAAGACACAAGGCAAGGTTAGTAGCTAAGGGATTTCTTCAAACTCCTAGAGTTGATTTTTCAGAAACATTTAGTCCAATCATCAAACCATCTACTGTAAGGTTGGTCTTGGCTATAGTAGTGTCTAAAGGTTGGGAGGTACGTCAGTTGGACATCAACAATGCTTTTCTGAATGGTTTTCTAAGTGAGGATGTATATATGGCTCAACCAGAGGGATTTAGAGACTCTGTGAATCCTACACACGTGTGCAAACTTCACCAAGCTCTGTATGGGCTCAAACAGGCTCTAAGAGCCTGGTACTCTAGACTAAAGGACACTCTACTCAGCTGGGGGTTCAAAAACTCAAGAGCAGATTGCTCTTTGTTTTACATTGTCTCTAACTTAACTGTCATTCTAATACTGGTTTATGTGGATAACATTATAGTGACAGGGTCTCAGTCTACATGTCTGACTCAGTTCATTCATAGACTCAATGCGTGTTTCTCCTTAAAGGACATGGGGTCACTCCATCTATTCCTGGGAATAGAAGCTCATCGTGACCAGACTGGCATCTACTTGACACAACAACAATATATAACCAACTTACTTGCAAGCCAGGGTCTTTCCTTGTCAAAGCCATGTCCGACGCCTATGGCAGCTGGGGTACATCTCTCTAGTTCTTCTGGAACACCTCTCTCTGATCCAACACCGTTTCGAAGCCTGTTGGGGGCTCTTCAGTATCTCACCCACACTCGACCAGACATCGCCTTTGCTGTAAATAAACTAAGTCAGTATCAGCAACAACCTACTACTATACATTGGCAGTGTTTGAAGCGAGTTTTAAGATACTTATCTGGTTCACGGTGGACTGGTCTTCACATCAAACCCTCCACTCATCTGTACCTTCATGGTTTTTCTGATGCAGATTGTGCCTCCTCGGTGGATGACAGACGAAGTGTTGGGGCGTACTATGTTTACTTTGGAGAGTCACTGATTTCTTGGTCTTCAAAGAAACAACACGTTGTTGCACGATCCTCTACAGAGTCAGAATACCGTGCCCTTACTGATCTGTCTGGCGAATTGATCTGGCTTCGCTCCATTTTGACAGAAATCAAGTTTCCAGTCACACCACCGTCTGTCATATGGTGTGACAATCTGGGTGCGAGCTCCCTTGCTTCAAATCCAGTGTTTCATGCACGAACGAAGCACATCGAACTTGATGTTCCCTTCGTTCGTGACCAGGTTCTTCAGGGAGCTTTACAAATCCGCTACGTACCCTCTCACGATCAACTTGCCAACTGCCTTACGAAGCCATTAACTCACTCCTGATTCGCTTTTCTTCGAGACAAACTCGGTCTCATCAACTCACCCCTTCGTTTGCGGGGGGATGTTAAGCCTACTGCTACTAAAGCTCCTAGTACTAGCACCGGCGACGATGATGGTAATCGGAGACAGACAGAGGAGTAGGTGAAGGGGAAGAGGCTGGTCTAGGGTTTCTGATTTGGGATCAGACCTCCTCTTCCCTCTCTTGAGAAACGACTGTCCTCAGAGTCGTTTCTCATCCTTTTGTGTGTTGGGCTTGGATCGACGCAGCCCAACCAACAAGACCAATTCAGGCCATGAAGTCAGCCTATCACACATGAATAAGTTGTGAAACAAATTGGCATTAAATCAAGCCTTGCACAAATATTTGTCACATGTGTAAATAAGTAAATTGTACTATCCTTATCCACAATTATGTTGTAACAAGAAAGATTCCCACTGCTGCTCTAACTGTGTATAAATAGCAGCAGTGGGATTCACAAAAATCTAAAGAAAAAAAAATACATCACAAATTAAAATACATATCTTGATCTTCTCTTTTCTTCCAACTTTCACTATTACAATTACATCTCTAACACATGCGCTGCAGGAAAAGTTTGTGGCCATTACACCCAAGTCGTCTGGAGGAACTCTGTCGGTTTAGGTTGTGCAAAAGTAAGGTGCAACAATGGTGGAACTTCATCACTTGTAACTATTATTCTCCAGGAAACTTTATTGGCCAGAGACCCTACTGACCCATATCTATCAGAAAATAAACATTATTCTATGTTATTTCATATTTCGGATAAAATTAATGAATATTACACACTATATATATATAGTGCAGAATACAAATGGATGTATTGTCACAATGGAATGGAAGTTAAATAAATATGAACGTGTCTTTGTTTAGTTTTCTTTATCATTATTATTATTAACAGAAATACTTTTGTTCACTCCTTTTAGATATTTTCTTTTCACGTTGAGATAATTTGAGCACCCGTATTAGTTTACATAGTAGGATAAGACCTAACCCAATATTCTTTGTTTATTAATATATATACAAGTTGAAATTATTTTTGAACGTATAAAAAGATAAAATAGTTTTATCTACTTTTATCTTTCCGGTCACACAACCGAGATGATTGCAAATACCTATCATATTGACTTTGAAAAGACCAACAGATTATCTTCCATCTTATTATCATAAGGCGTGGAGCTGCTTCTTTAATGCTACATATTTGATAGATATATTCTAATTTCTGTAAATTTGCTTCTTTAATGTTACATATTTTATCATTTCAGCAAATGTGTTACTTTTGAATATTTTACACCACCAAGTTAGTAGTCATTTATGACCCTCTTCTTATCTCATTTAATGTCGGTTTGAAATTTTTTTACACTAAATTCCTGGCTATCTCATTTAGGGGTTTAAACGATCTCATCCGTCAAAAGGACGTCCGTGAATTTATCTTTTATAATAGTATAACTGTTGTCTGCTTCTTAGAAACTAAAATAAACATAGATAATGTCCCCGTATCATGAGAAGTATATTACCCTCGTGGAAATTTATAACCAACCACGAAAGTCATCCCTATGGAAGAATTTGGATTGTGTGGAATCCTAGTGTCTGCAAGATCACCTTACACTCGACCTCCCCCCAATTTATGAATTGTATTATTACCTGGATCGCTAAGAGCTTGACATTTAACCTAACCTTATCTATGATTTCAATGAGCCATCCGAACGCCAACCGCTTTGGATGGAGATCGAGACTGTAGCCTAAACAAATACTTTGTCCAGATGGATTGTTCTTTAATGTTTCAACGACATTCGCAACCTCATTGAGCGATCCAACTCCAATAATGGTTGCAATAGTTCTATTGACATTTTTAACGACTGTTGACATACTAGTGGTTTAGATCCTTTGGGTTCTAGTATTCTTGGTCCAATCGTCAAATTGAGAATCCAATCTCCTCAAATAGCCTATGGGATAACACTTTCTTGAACTCTTTCTCTCATTTTGACCTCAATGGTACCTCTAATCACACCCTCATCATCATATACCTAGCCACGTCTTTCATCCCTAACTCTAAACCTTTTAAAATCTTCAACATGTGGCGCTTTCACCTGCTTTTTCATAGCCTTATAGATGCCAGCTGGAATTCCCCTTATGATAAAGACCCCATGAAAGAGATTTCCATCAAGTTTTCTCGGCTCACCCCCATCATCTCCTCTTTAACAAACGTGACTTTAGTAACATCGGCCATAGGGTTAAGGAGGGTCAGGCTGCCCTCTCTCTGGCTCAAACCAACCATGCATTCAACCAATTAGATAGATCTCTCATCTATATTTAGCATGAGGCCTCCAAACCCTATGTCTTCTATAGCCAAGCTGAGGAGTCCTTTAAGCATAAATCTAGGGAAACCTGGCTCAAGGTTGGGGATAAGAACTCCAAATTCTTCCATAATAGCATCAGGGCCCACCATGCCAGCAATAAAATAAAATTCTCTCCATTTCAAACCATGATGGCTCCTCTAGCTCCAAACCTAGACTTATCTCTTCCATATTCCTTAAGAATTTTAATAACCTCTTAGGTACCCATAACCTTTGAAACTATCAAATGCTAGATATGATCAGGGCCATAATCAAATTTGTGATATCCTCTTCGGACATGTCCAACATAATTAAACCTATTTTGAATGATGAAATAAGGAACGCTTTGTTTGACATCGATGGTGACAAAGTCCTAGGCCCAAATGGTTTTAGTATGGGGATTTTCAAATCTTGTTGGCCCGCTATTGGGCCCGACATTTGAAAGGGGGTCAAACACTTCTTTCGCATAGGAAAAATGAACTCTGATTGGAACAAAACCCTAATTTATCTTATCCCTAAAGTTTATTATTCATCCCACCTCTCAGACTTTAGGCCGATTGGTTGTTGTAATATTATTTACCAAATTATCTTAAAAAATCTGGCTAATAGAATCAAATCTACCCTCTTTTCTCCTATTGATCCCTCATAATCGAGGTTTTTTCCTGGTCGATCTATCTCCGATAATATCCTCATAACCCACCCTCATGCATTGACCTCATTAAGGACTTTAACAATCGGCGCTAGATTTTGAGCCTAGATGCCCTTTATGTTATGGACTTTCCTAAAATCAGGATCAATTGGATAATTCAATGTATCACCACACCCTCTTTTGCATTCTGTATTACCGGCTCCCCCACCAGTACCTCCCTGATATGAAGGGCCTTCGTCAAGGAGATCCGCTCTCCCCATATATTTTTTTAATTTCCATGCAGGTTTTATCTAGCATCCTTCACGAAAACATTCAAGACATTCGTTTGATTTCAATTGGAAATACCACAAGCTCAAAATCATTAACATATGCTTTGCGGATGACCTTATGATATTCTGTCATGCAAATGCTTCCATGATGAATCTCATTAAAAAAGGTCGCAATAAATTTTCTCTCATATGTGGTCTCTTATTAATATAAAAAAGGTAATTTTTATTCTCCAAGACCTCTGATGCCTCGAAGACTGTAATTTTGAACTCTCTTGGTTTCAATGAGGGTTTGTTCCCTGTCCGATACCTTAGAGTTCCGCTAATAACCTCCACACTCTCCTACAACGACTGGAGACCTTTGTTTCCTAAAATTACAAATCGTATCAACTCTTGGAATTCCAAGCATTTATCGTATGCCGGAAGGCTTAAGCTGATCAAATCGATGATTTTTGCCAGCCAAGTCTGCTAGTCCTCGATCTTTACCCTCTCGGTGCGAGTTCTAATTATTCCGCATATTCCTTTGGTCTGGATCGGAGATGAATATTTTGGGGACCAAAATTTCATGGGATGAGCTTACTTTGTCTGCAGATGAGGATGGTCTAAGTATTCCCACTATAAAGGCTTGGAATCAGGCACCCGCCCTTAAGCCATTCTGGTCCATCATGACTAAAAACCAAAACTTCATCTAGTCAAAATGGACCCTTGGTGAAAAGATCAAGAACAAAAGCCTTTGGACTCTCCCCCTCGCTTTCTCTACCAGCTGGTGTTGGAGGAAGATTCTCAATCTCTGCAGTCAAGGAGAGGGGCTTTACAAAGTTATAGTTGTATATAGCACCGCGATGTCTATCTAGTACGGTCCATGGCTCTTCCCAACCTCTCTTGTGAACCGTTTTGGTCATAACATCACCAATTTGACTTGTCTTTGCAAGCTCTTGCTAGTTGCGGATCTTCAACGCAATGGGCGATGGGTTATGCCTCCTCATGCTAGGTTCGTTCAGCGGTATCATCAGCCTCTCCTCAATAAAATTAAAAATACAATCGAGGCATTGCCTTTGTTTCTGATGTTGATGATACTTTTATGTGGATCCCAAATCGCTCCCTCCCTCATTTCTTTATTATTAGCACCTAATAATCTATCCGAATCTTGAGGAAATTTTTTTATTTGGCTTCTCTTGTATGGAATAAATATAATTACCCATGCACTTTTTCATTGAATGGATGACCGTCCATAATAAGCTTACTACTCGGGACAAGCTTATCAGTTGGGGGCTCGACTCTTAACCTGAATGCATTATCTGCTAAACCTTCCTGGAGACTTTGAATCACATCCTATTCAGATGTGCCTTTGTTTCCCCCATCTGGGAATCCATATCTCGAAAAATAAACATTAATTCTTATCCGGCCTCCTGGTTTGACTGGCTTCCTGAGGCTAGTTTCTGGACCCCATCTACTTACGATATTACCCACCTTTGGCGTACTGTTTTTTATTTAGTTATTTATTACATATGGTGCGAGTGTAACGTCATACTCTTTAGGAATACCCACTCTCAGAAATCGGAGATCGCTTACCATGCTATCTCCGACCTCAGCTATCGATTTCTTGGCACCAAAATTCATTGGCCAGTCTAGCTTAAGTATCATTCCCCTTATTTTAATCTCTTTTTGTACTAGCTTATGTATATTTTTCCCTACCTTGTTAACAGTGTCCACTCACCCGGTTTGGATCATGTAAATAATTTTTCATTTATATAATTTTTACAGCTTTTTATATCAAAAAAAAGTTTCATCAAATTGTTTTTATTTAATTTTTTTCAATTTGTTATTATAGTGTTGGTGATGTAGATATCTGGTGTAACTATTTGTTAGATAAGTTAACGTAAACCTGTTTATGAGAAAATATAGTTCATAATGTAAATTTAGAATATTATATCATTCATCATCTTTGATCGAATGATCGTATAAATATTGATGAAGAGTAACTATATGTTAGATATGGTATATTAGTACTGATGTCAGAACGACTTATACCTCTTTATAAGAAAATATAGTTCATAATATAAATTTCGAATATTATATCACTCATCCTCTATATATATATATATATATATATATATATTGATGAAGAAGTATGAAAAATAATTCAGTCCGAGAACAGAATTGGAAACCAATATATTTGTCAGGTTTTAGAGAGAAGTAAATTTTTTAATTTTTTTGAGATATAAATATTTAAAAAAATGGCGAGTGTGAAGATTTCTTTCTCCATACTAGAGGAGTTTCAAAAGTGAAGTATAGCTGAATGGTTGTGTTATTTGTGTTTTAAAAATATTTTTGTAATATTTTCTCCATACAAAATTAGTAATCTGTTTGACATCGATATAATTTGTTTCACAATCCAGAGTGTGTAAATATTGTGTTATGTGGTTGATTCTTATTTATGTTCTCCATGTAAACCGTGTTGTTTGTAATCAAAGAGCCATATATTTACTAATTTCCTGCCACACTTGCATGAAGTTAATTAAAATTAGGTGAAATCTCGGTATTCTACCAAAATATGATGAGCTTAACTAAAGTCTCGACCAACTACAAACAACTTTAATATTGTGATATCCACTGCGCCTATCTTTGTTTTCCAAACAAGTGGTTCTGCGAGCACGAATAATTTGTAAGAGTATTTGTTGTTTGTGATAAATATACGATAAAAATACAAATATCGTTTTAGATCTTCAGAGTATAGATATAGATCTCACTAGAAAATCAAGCATAAGAATAAATTTTATTTGCATGAAGTTACATCTAGATAAATTTATCGAATAAAATGACTTTAATCTTAGAAGAATTAAAACTAGAGAGTTTCTCGTAGGGAATATAGGTTGTTTGTTTCCATTAAAAAGATAATCGAAGATAAAGTTGATATCAAAATATTATCCAATCCCCATAGTACTCTGGTGTTGGTTTTGGCATGTAGATCATACAAATTTAAGGGTATGAATGGTAGTATACTATATCTTAAGAAACAATTGTATATAGTGGACATGGATGGTAGCAAGATGATTTGAAAATAATTTAATGATTTCGATGGAATGAGTCTTTATTTGAAATAGTCAGGACCAAGGTTGAAGATGGGGATCGAGTAATAATATTATAGGTTCTATACCAAAAATGCGTGGGAACGTTTTTGACATTGTGATCAATGTAATAGGGTCCCTGACAATGTCTGAAGTAAAGAGTACCTTGAACTCAAAATATATTAAGAGGAAGACCAGTTTACATATTGACTTTGATGACCTAGTATTGAGCGTGAGAGGGAGACCTTAAATGATAGATTCAAATAATAAGATAAGAAACTTTTGAACCAAACCTAGGACTTTATGTTTATAAGATTATAGGTTGGTGATGGAAGAATGAAGGTCAGATCAATAAGAACTTCCTTGAGAGAAAAAATAGAGATAGATATCATAAGTTTGAAGTCGACGATGCTTCGATGGTCGATGATTATGAAAATAATGATATTTTAATGGTTTGAAGTTATAGGTACAATTTCAAGTGGCTTTAAAACTCACGAGCTTCATTCCACGTAATTTCTATCAAACATTGGTTTGGAGAAGTGAAGTTGTTTGGTGGTGTAAATATCATAGAGAATTATGTACCCTATATTGTGAATGGAATGGGGAACATTCGGTTCAAGTTGACTAGATGACTAGAGAGAGTGAAAGGGTTTAATTATATAAGTAGATATTGTGCAACTAAGACTTTGAAAGGCTTACTAGTTGTTATGAAAGTGTATAAGACTAAAATTTTATTAATTCTTTTAGGTTTTCCAACGGCTAAATGTGTGTCTAGTGTAGAGAGTCAATCTATCAAGTTGTGGCATCTAAGGTTATGATATTTGAGTGAGAGACGCCTAAACGAACATATAAACCAAAATTTGTTGGATGATGATAAAGTTCAGAAGTTAAGCTTATGTGAGAACTGTGCGTTGTATAAAAGTAAGAGGATTATGTCCATACCTATAAACAATATAACTTACTATGTGAGTGAATACGTTCATTTTGATCTTTGGAAACCTGAAAGACATCATACAATCGAAAATGTCAGTTAATTTTTGTCACTGACTAATGATTATTCTCTAAAAAGTACATGTTATACTTGTATAGACTAATAATGAATCATATGATGCTTTTAAAGACTTGAAGAATCTATTGAAACTACTAGATTTTAATAAAATAAGGGATCTTCAAAGCTCAAGTGAAACAAATGTTTATGTTATACTTTGAAAACTCACTTATCATCAATATGTCTATCTATATATCTATATGAAATAGTGTTTATTGGATTATATCATATTATAATCACTCGATTTTATGAACAACTTAAAGTGAAGTTCAAAATAAATTAGATGGAATGTTTAACCTATATTATTTGTATTGAGATAAACCAAATAAAAATCATAAAATAATAATGAAAAGTTATTCAAAAGCTTTGTAGGAAAGTCTCTTATATATTTGTCATAGTGACCTTATATCATATGCTAAGTAAATGTCCTATCTAGAGATGTCGTAGAACCAAATCGTCATAGTCAATTAGTCACAAATTTGTTTTGAGTTATCTTAGTAGAACCAAATTGTATGATATTACATTTTGGTATTTTATGGTATCCACAAAATTTTGGTTAACTTGTAGTGGGGATGCTTTTATGCAACAGATCCATAATTAGCTTTGGATTATCCTTTTCCTCTATTATTTTCTTCTATATAACAGATTTAAAATTATATTATTGGGTAAGACCACCGTTCGACTGATGCAAGAACCGATGTATCGGTTAACGAATCTCGAGAGAAAACAATTAACCTTTTACAAGATGAGCAACAAATAAAATAAAGTGTACATAAAACCAAGCACCCAAGGCACCTTTAACGTGGTTCAAATTATGGAAATAATCTCATATCTATGGAAAAGAAGCATTCTTATTATTAAAATAGGTAGGTTACAAAAAGACTCTCAAACAGAAATGATTGTTTGAAGTTAAAATCACCGTTGGACTAAGATAAGAATCAATGTATCGATTGATGAACCTTCATATAAAATAATTAACCATATTCAAGAGGAGAAATAAATAATAAATAAAACCAATTACATAAGATTAATTAACATAGTTCAGATTGTAGACATAATCTTACATCAATGAGCAACGAACACTTTTTTGTAAATAAGTAAGTTACAAAAAGACTCTCAAACCGAAAGGATTTAATCGTTATTTGTGACAAAAGTGACGAGGAAAATTCCTTATCCAATATAATGCCAAAGTAATCATATATAAATAGAAAATAAAAGTCACTCAAATATAATTTGTTTTGTGTATTAAGTACGTAATCTCCAAATGAAGATTCAAAACTCTATGTATATTGTTCGCAAAATAATATTTTTAATCAATATATTACACCTGTTATAATAGCCGAACAACTTATCTTGATACCTAATTAAATGATGGTATGAAGCATTAGTACGAAGTGTCTAAACAACGTTTTCCGCTAATTTACTTCCTCGTGAATCTCTTTTAAAGTCTTTTGGATAACCTTTGTCTTAATTACCTTTACTTGTCCCTCGTCCGGTTACTTCTTTATAGCTTTCATCAAAAATCTTTTGGATGACCCTAATTTTCTACTTTTGTTTTCCCGTCGTCTAACCACTTTTTTATTACCCTCTTCTAAATTATCTATACTTGTACTTTATCTGATTACTTATTCATGGCATTTATCGGAAGTATTTTTGGTCACCCTCATCTACTTGTTTCTGATGAGTCCGGAAATTTTCACCACTCACTGTAGAAACAGGACAGGGGCAATTCGGACTAAAACCACCCACTGAACCATCCGAACTGGACGAAAGTATTAATAGCTAATCACCTTTTGACTAAGTTAATTGTTAATGTGCTTAATAAACTAATGGGCTTTTGAACTCGACCCGGATTTATAAGTTTGACCTGAAAGCCCATGTGGCCTATAATTAGGGGTATAAATACCCAACCACTTTCATTAATGAGGGTAATGAACATTTAATACAACCATACAGCTCAAATCTCTTACTACAAAACACCCAAACATTTAATACCTTTGAAACACCATAAAACACCTAACAAAATTACCCTGAGTCAAAAATAATCCACACCAGTTTCTACTTTCCCCTCGTCTAACTACTTCTTTGTATTTTTCATCTAGAATCTTCTCGGTGGCCTTCTCGAACCACTTTTATAAACCCATTTCTTCCCGATTACTCTCGTCTAACATCTTGTTTATTTCATGCATCTTATCTTCTTATTAGTCCTTGATATGAATATACCTCGTTAATATAATGAATATATATTATTCCAATGATATTTCCTCATCAAATAGATGACATGATTCACAAAACCCTCTCTTCGGTATTGATTTTACACCTCATTTATCTCATAAACAGTAGAACTATTTTTGTCTCTTTGGAAATATGTTACTCACAAATTTCCTCACACTTTGCGTATCAATGCCTTATAATTTATTAATTAAGACATCTAATTGATACATAAAGCTCAATTAAGAGAAATTCTAATTGATATAGAAGATAATATGAATATGAAATCTAATTAATATATAAATCTAATTAATATAAAATAAATATAGTGCCCTTTGTGTGGTGGAAGGAAACAGAAAAAAGCAACCATTCAGAGGAATTCACAAATGTTTTGTAAATTCATAATAGAGTTTTGTAACAATGGAGTAATTAACTGTTTAGAGTTTGAGACTCCTCTTATAACCTCGTATATGTAAATTACGTATGTTACCTGTGGATGTAGAACGTTCTCCATGATTGAAACCATGTGAGGTCTATTGTTGTGCAATTGATATATTTTTATTTTATTTCTTGTAAACTCTGTTCTTCTTTATCTCAATATCAAGTATTCTCTTATTCTCTCCCATATCCTTCATTTCATACTCTCTTTTCAACTGAGTCTTTATCGCTTCAATTTTCCTCCTATATTTTATAAGTAGTAGTATGCCATCAACATACAACAAAAATATGACTTATAAGCTACGAATATATTTAATATATATATATATATATATATATATATATATATATATATATATATATATATATATATCGTAAAGGAGATATAACCCTCTTTCCCTTTTTCAAACCGCTTTGGTCGATACATGTAAATTCTATTTTGTAATTCACTATGTAGGTCAAGATAATATCTACCAACAATTGAGAACATAACCTATATAGAGGATGTTTCACAACCAACAAACTATCTCATTGAAATCGACACACTTATTTTGCGGAAAACCTTAGCCATGAGCCTAACGTTGTATATGGGTAACTCAACACCATTAATACCTGACTTCCTCTTGAATATTTATTTACTCCCACCCAACTTTTGATCATTTGGTTGCTTCCCAAGAATCCAAGTGTTTATCAGTTTTTAGAATATCAGTTATTCTATTATGGTCCTGATCCACTTTTCTTTATCAATACTCTTGATAACACTGTGATACGTTTCAAGTTCTCGAAAATTCCCATGTATATTAATTGTTAAAGTATAATCAATTACAACGACAAGACCGTACATCTGCAACTGATTTTTTAGTCTCCTTGTTGTATCCCTCACAAGATGATAATTGTCGAGATCATGTTCTTATCCCATATGATCATATAAAGGCCTAGGAATACCAGACCCTCGGCCAGCTTCAAACTCATTTAGTGGTTGAACTTCTTATGTACAACTCGAAGCGGAACCAGGCCCCAAATCCTCTTTAGAAGAAGTATCTTCAGTTTCACATTGTGGATCAGATCCATCATCAACTCCATATCTTTTCTCGACAGTACTAGGTTGAATTTCCATTGTATTTTTCAATCATATTACATATTCATTGAAAACCATGTCTATGTTTATCAAAGCCTTTTGACGTCCAAGTAAAAAAACCACAACCTATACCCTTTTACACTTTCCAAATAGCCAAGGAAAAAACATTTAAGTGGTTTTGGCCTGAGTTTATCCTGCTTTACATGTTCGTAAATGGCACATCCGAACTCTCTCATATTATTTTATTTATGTTTCTTTGCCTTCTAGACCTATTGAGGAAATAAATACTTAAGAGTTGTAGATGGAATTCTATTTATAATATCTGTAATATTTGTCACGATTTATCCTCATAGGTTTCGAGCCATTCCAGTTGTAGAAAGTATACATCTAACCAGTTCTAACAAGTTCGATTCATTCTCTTAACAAACCCATTCCGTTGGGGAGTCCAATTACAATTTGGTATCCCGCAATGGCAAGCTTTACAAAATATCTAGTACACTTCTTGCTTATATATTCCTCCATTATTAGTCTAAAGCTTTGTTAGTACTTTTCCGGTTTGATTTTCTACAAAATTCTTCTAGTCCACAAAGACAACAAAATACTTCATTGTTGGTCTTCAAAAGTAGAACCTATAACTCCATAGAATATATATATCAATCAACGAGATAAAGTACATTACACCAAACAATCATTATACATTTTTACTTACCCATCTATTGTAAAATTAAGTTTAAAAACATAATTACAACAAACCATGTTTATAGCAGACTTTCAAAGTATGGGTGTCCAGGTTTGATTTTTCTGTAAGGCCTGAAACTTCAAATCAAACACCAACTTTTCATTATTTAAATTTTTATTTGTTTCGGTTATTTACAAAACGTAAAAATAATATCAATTATTTTTAATTATTTACAAAACGAAAGAGATGTTTAGTATAGATTTAGTCTTAAACCTAAATTAATAGTTGGTTTGCTTGATTTCTATACATAGTAAACACAGTATATCATAGTTTTCAAAAATGTTTGACTTCATAATTCCAAATACATATGGTTACATATGTTTGGGTTTACTTCGACAAGTAATATTTTGCGTATTGTTATACTTGATGCAATGATTAGCCTACCATTTCTCTCAATGCAATGATTTTGTCGAGAAAATTATATCGTTGTTGTAAATATTCTGGTTGTTGCGATAAACAACATCATACCCACAAGTATTAGTAAATATTGTGAGGAAATATAGAGATAAATAGCTATTAATATTTTATGCATTTAGTTGCTTCCATTAAACACACATACTGATTGTGTATTTATGTACACAATTGGTAGCACATTTCATATTGTTACATATTGTTGTATTGGTAATGATATATAACAAGTTAATATTATGTATCTAAAATCATATATACAAAAACAACAACAACAACTATTGTGTGAGGCAAATAATAAGTGTTGGGATTCGAACAAATCAAGATTTGGGCCTCGTAGACTGATTGACAATCCAACACTAACCCAATATCCATTTTACATGTTAGTAACACACTTCATTTCACTTGAGCTCCTCATTCCGCTTTTGTGACTAATCTTCCTCCTCATACATCCTTATCTCTTCGAGCTTCATTCTTTCACCTAACAACACTTTTCCATTTATTAAAGTTTGTATTCTATCACCCATCTCCCTAAAATGTAACAGAGAGATTTGAAGCGATAGTTTATCTCGAACAAATCAAATCAAGATTTTGATAAATATTTCGTGAAGAGGCTAAAAATCGTAACTGGCCATTGGTGTTTGGCACTTGTTATATTTTTTGTCACTAAAGTTTCTTCGCCCCAAAACGGGTCATCTTTGTTTAAGAAATGTTGCATATATGGTCATTGTCGCGTCCAATTAACCATAAAAAACATGTGAAATAAAAAATTATATACTTTTAGTTACAAAATACGGTCATTAGGCATTTCACACCCAATTAAATTCTACACCATTTTTCGTATTTGTTTTTCATGTCGAAATAATTTGAGCACCTGTATTAGTTTACATAGTACGATAAAACCTAACACAATATTATTGGTTTATTAATATACATACAAGTTGATATTATTTTTGAACGTATAAAAAACAGTTTCATCTTATTTTTATCTTACCAGTCACGCAACCGAGATCATTGCAAGCACCTATCATATTGAATTTGAAAAGAACAACAAATTATTTTCATCTTATTATATGTAGTGGATCTGATTGTTTAATACTACGTATATGAAAATATTTTTGTAGTATTTTCTCAATTAATTTTTTTTTCCATATAGATCTATACTTTTTCATAATATTGACAGCGTAAATCATGTGTTGTGTGATTGATTTTTATTTATGTTCTTCTTGTTAACCTTGTTGTTTGGAATCAAAGAGCAAAGATCTAATACCGTCCTGCGACATTTGCAATGAGTTAATTACAATTGGGTGAAGTCTCGTCATTCTGTCCAAAAATGCAGAGCTTAAACGAAGTCTCTAACCAACTACCAAAAACTTTAATATTATGATTTATCTTGAGTTTAGCCTTGTTTCCCTACAAGTGGTGCGGTTAGCACATATAATCTATAAGAATATTTGTTTTTTGTGATAAATACAAGATAAAAGGAGGAATATCGTTTCAGATTTTGAGTGTAGAGATTTAGATATCACTAGAAAATCAAACATGATAATAAATATGATTTTTATGAAGTTATATCTTGATAATTTACCGAATAAATTATTTTAATCTCTGGCAATGAAAAATAGACTGCTTCTTGTAGAGAATGGTTTATCTGTTGCCATTGATAAAAGAACTGAATATAAATTTTATGTCGATGTAATTTCCCATAACACTCTCGTGTTTGGTTTGGTCTGAAGAATCTACGAATTTAAGGGTATATGTTAAGCTATAATACCTACACATGAAGAAATATCTTGCAAACATAGTGGAAATGGATCAAGTAGATTCATAATTGGATTAATTACATGGAATTATTCTTTATTTCAAATAGTTGCGGTCAAGTTTGAAGATGAGGATCAAGTAATAATATTATAGGTTCTCTACGACAAATGTATGAGCATTGTTTTGACACCATAATCTATGGCATGAAGTCCCTTATGATGTCTGAAGTAAAGAGTACTATGAACTCAAAAGATCTTAAGAAGAAGACCGGTTTCAAGAGATGACCTAGTAGTATGAACCATGTTTTGGCATCTACAATTATGGTATGTGAGTGAGAGACGCCTAAATGAACATATAAAACTATCTTTTTATGATGATAAAGTTTAGAAGTTAAGCTTACATGAGAACTATGTCTTGTATAAAAGTAACAGGGTTATGTTCATTCTAATTTTTGGGAACTTGGACGACATCCTACAATAGAATGTGTGAGTTATTTTATGTTTTTATTGATGGTTATTCTTGAAAAAAACTATGTCTTATACTTTTGAAGACCAATGATGAATAATCTGATGTTTTTAAGGACTCAATTTTTTTTGTGAAATCACTAACTTTTCAATTAAACAAGAGATCGTCAAAAGCTCAAGTGAAACAAATCTATATGTTATACTTTGAAAACTCACTTATCATAATCATCTATTATTATATATATGAAATAGTATTAATTGGATTATATCAGATTATAATCACCCGAGTTCATGAACTACTTAAAGTATAGTTATGTTTAAGTTATTTTATATGTATTGAGATAACCAAAAATAATAATAAAATAAAGATAGAAAGTTATACAAAAACATTGTAGGAAGTCTCTTTTATTTTTATACCATGAGACTTTATACCATGTGCTAAGTGAATGTCCTATCCAAATATTAACTAGACTGAAATCTTCATCATGAATTAGTTACATCTTTTTAGTTATCTTAGTAGAACCAAATCGTATGATATAACATTTTGGTAGCTTATAAGTTATACAAAATTTACAGTATCTTATAGTGGGTGATGAGGATGGTCCGGCGAACGAGATTTATAACTATTTTTTCATTATTCGTATAATATATTATTTTTACTATAAATAATTTTTAAATTATATTGTTGGGTAAAACCATTTCTTGACTTATGCAAGAACCGATGCATCGGTGAATGAACCTTCAGAGAGAAAAATAAATCAATTTCAAGACAAGAAACAAATAAACGAAAGTATAAATAAAACCAACCACACAAGACATATTTAATGTGGTTCAAATTATAAAAATTATCCTAAATCTACTATAAACGAGCGCTCTTGTTATTGATAAGTAGGTTACAAAAATACTCTCAAACACAAAGGTTTCTGGTGGGGTAAAATCACTATTGGGGTGAGGTATGAATCGTTGTATTGATTCATGAACCTTCAAAGAAAATAATTAACAATGTTCAAAACGAACAACAAATAAAATAAATAATAAATAAATCCAAGAACATAATACAAATTTAACGTGGTTTATGTTGTAGAAATAATCCTACATCCACGGGCAACGAACACTATATTTATTTATACGTATGTTACAAAAACACTCTCAAACACAAAAAAATAATAATCAGTATTTGTAACAAAAGTAATTATGGAAATTCCTTCAATATTATGCAAAAGTAATGATTTATAATAAGAATAGAAAAGTCAATCAAAGATAATTGTTTTTATGTATTAAGTGGGTAATCTCCCAATGAAGATTCAAGTTTCTATTTATATTGTTAACAACTTAGAAGAGCGTGAAGTAAGATAAAATATAAACACACTCTGAGTTTCACAGATTCTTTGTAAATCCAGAAGAGAGTTTTGTCACAAATGAGTAAGTAAGTATTTAGTGTTTGAGAGTACAATTGTAAACTCATATATATATATTGAGTTCGTTATTCGTGTGAGTAGGATTTATTTTTTTCTTTTCTTTCTTGTTAACTTTGTTCTTCCGATCTTATTTGGATTTTGGTGATTTCTATAATAGACTTGATGAATTTTTGTTACAAAAGATGGCGTGATTTAGAAAACTCAATTTTCAGCATTAATCCCTCATCTCACTTATCGCACAATAAACTAGAGTTATTTCTCTCTATCCGGAAATATGATGCCCACGAATTTCCTAATATATTGCATAACGATATATTCTTATGTTTATTGAATGGTTGTGCTAACTAATAATTCCTTAATTAAAAAACTGCATACACAAATCAAATTAATATAAATTTTTAGTTAATATGATGTCTAATTAATATAGAAAATGAAAAAATAATATATCCAATTAATATAGGAGACCAACTTATTTTACGAGACCGATTTAAATAGAATATTTCACATTCACATACTTTTAGCTTATACTTAACAAATTTCCACCTATGCATATAGTAACTATAGTATTTATTTCGTGGGCTTTGAAATCGACAATACATTGGTTAGAGGTTCTGAAAGATCTTATTTGTTAGAAATATTAGCCACTTCACTTGATGTTTCTCCACTACGTCTAAAATGAATTGCAACTTAACTTCTACATGTTTATCTTTCTCATGGAACTTCGCATTTTTCATCAAATGAAGAGCAATAGTATTTCACAAAACAAAACCAAATATTTCTTTATACTAGTGAGTTCACTCAACAATCTATTAAGCCAAATAACTTCCTTTATGGCTTCTGTAAGAGCCATATACTCAGATTCATTTGATGAAAATGTAACAAACTTTTATATACAAGACTTCTAACCAACCACTGCTTCACACACCCTTACAATAATATATCATATGTATCATTCTCATGATCCAGTCGAGTGCATGATAATGTGGCTTACACAGACTTGACATAAATCTTCTCAAAATATTTATCGTGTAGGAAAGATCAGGTCGCTAACAAATCATAGCATACATAATACTCCCAAAAATATTAGCATAAAATATCCCTAACATATACTTATTATTTGATGCTTTTGTTGGTGCTTGAGTGACACTAAGTTCGAATTATGAACCAATAGGAATTCCAAAGGGTTTTTCTTCAGACATCCAGACCTTACTTAGGATTTGATGTATATATTCTTGTTGGGATAAGAATGAATACCATTTCAAATTGTTTTTCTTGATCTCAATACAAAGTATTTTTTTAGTCGGTCTGATATCCTTCATCTCATAATATCTATATGTGCCTCCCAATTCCAATAGTCATTATTATCGTAGGAGCTACAAATATGTTTTATAGATCTCATAAAAGATAGATAACCCTATTTTCTTTCTTAAACTCGCTTTGGTGTATATATATATATATATATATATATATATGCATATAAAATCTAGCAACAATTGACAACATAACCCTAATGGTGGTTTGTTTCACAATTGATGAAATATCTCATTTAAGTCCACACAATCATTTCCCGTAATGCCCTTAGCCACGAGCCTAGCGTTGTATTTGGGTAATTCAATACCATGAATCCCTAACATTATTTTGAAATCAATTTACTTTAAACCAGATTCTGACCCATCGGTTGCTTTACAAGAATCGAGGTATTCGTCTTCTTGATAGATCTCAGTTATTCTATCATGGTCGTGCATAATGTTTCTTTATCACTACTATTAATGACGTCATGATACGTTTCGAGCTCTAGAATATTCCTTTGTGTTCCAATAGCTATACTATAACCAATTATATCGGCAAAACCATACATTTGTGATTGTTTCCTTACTCTCCTTGTTTTATCCCTCGCGAATTGATAACTGTCGAGATCATGTTGCTATCCCATCTGATCATATAAAGCCCCTAGAACACCACACCCTCAGCCAACTTCCTACTCATGCAGTGTTTGAATTTTCTATGTACGACCCGAAGCGGAACCAGGCCCAAAATCTTGTTCAGTAGAAGCGTCTACACCTTTACTTTGTAGATCAGATCCATCATCAACTTCATATCATTTCCTGGCAGTACTAGGTTGAATCTCCACCGTCTTATTCAATTATTTTACCTCTTCGTTGAAAACCATGTCCTTGCTTATCAAAGACTTTTGATATTGAGGTTGAAAAAATCCCAACCTATCCATTATTACTCTTTTTGGATAGCCGAGGAACAAACATTTCATTTCTCTTGGCATAAGCATATCTAGCTTTACATGTGCGTAGGCAACACATTTGAACTCTGTCAAGTTTTCCAATTTATTTTTCTTTCCCGTCTACGCCTATTGAGGAAAAATAAACTTAAAGGCCGAAGATGGTTCTCATTGATGATATCTGTAGACTTTTCACGACTGATCCTCATAATGTTTGATCCATTCATGTTGTATAAAGTGACATCTAACCCATTCCAACAAATTTTGATTTGTTCTCGCAACAAACCTGTTCTGTTACAGAGTCCAATTACAGTTTTGTATCTAGAAATTCCAGGCTTAGCACAATGGTCAGTGAACTTTTTGCTCACATATTCCAAACCATTATTAGTCTGAAGCTTCATCAAGACTTTCCCATATTGATTATCTACCAAAGTTTTCTACCTCATAAAGGCAACAAATGTTTCATCTTTTGTCTTCAAAATTAGAACCCATACTTTCCTAGAATATACATCAACCAACAAAATAAAGTACATTACACTATTATTGAAACATGTCTAGGTTCAGTCTCCTGCTAGTTGTTGTCCATTCCGATGTTTAGGAAATTATAACTAATATGTCCTTTCTACTTGCATGTGCAACATATAATTTTGAACTCGTACCAGCCCATTTGGACTTTGATGGGGATTATCCTCTTCTCTCACTTAAACTTCTCTTTCTAGATAGATTCATAACATTCATTTGTGCCCTTAGGAGTTACCCTTTAAAACACTCTTTTTAAAGATCTTTGGATTTTAAGATGCTCTTGAATTCGAAAATCACAAGAGATTATTTCTCGTCGAGCACTATGTCCATGAAGTGTTCATACTCATTCGATAGAGACCTTACAATGATGATTGTTTGGTTCTCTTCTTCCACTTCCACACCAACAACATTTTAGTCGAATATGATTCAGTTGGAATCATCTAGGTGTCTTCAGATATTTATGCTACTATCCATAGATAACGTGTAAATTTGTATGTTTAGATATAATTGGTTCACCATGGATTTTTCATGTAAATTTCCTCAAGCTGATTTCGCACGCCCAGTGTTGTAGGCTATTCAGATACCCCTCATACCACTTCATCTCCCAAGAGTAATAGCCAATTACTTATGTACTTCATATATCTCTCAATGATATAGTCTATTCAGATACCTCTCTATGATATTTAGACAACAAGATAACATCAACTCGTGTAAATTTATCGTCAAGAGTAATAGCCAATCATTTATGTAAGCTTTAACCATAATTCTCGAGAGGTTGAAATTAGTAAATCTGTCTTATATTTCTGAGATAACCTTAATTGAACTCATCTTTCATGGCTTTCTGATTTATAGGAGAGATCTATTTCTCGAACTTTCACATCGATAATTGATTTATTCCTTCTAATATTATTACAAGGTCACCACACCACACGGTAGGTAAAACCATTGCTCGACAGAGACAATAATTTAATTATCGATTAATGAACCTTAGGAGAAAAAAATTAATCGTGTTCTATAATTTTGATTGCTCAAATAATTTTTTTGTAGTCACATTGCATCTCAATCCACGCGTGATAAAATTCTATTTTTGACGCTAAGTATGCTATCTTTTTCCACACAGGAACAAGCATATCATGATATGTTTTCTCATTAAATTACTTCCTCGTATCCGCATGAACGTACTAGTTAATTTTCCATCACCAAATAATGTACATTATTTTTAGGAACAAATATTTTATATCATTCATCAACTGCAAGTCTCGATCCGTAAAAAAACAAGGACGGTTCTTCAATAAAGTTAGATACAATTAATAATTTCAAAAACTCTAATATCTACTTGAAATTGTTTAAGAACTCCCCAGACATAAACAAAAATACAACACAGTAAATCAAACCGCTAAATTTTAGACCGACGATCTCAAACAATGACGTCTACGTATGAATTCCAACTTTTTTTTATTCAAATGTCTCGCGTATGAATGGCAATCTGAGTGTTTAACATTCAGATGGTTGTGGATGCCGACTATAAAATTTAACGACCATTGATATGAAGTTACCATGATACCTTTAAGATAAAGAAGACAACCACATATTTGTTTTCTTGTAAGATCCTTTTCGGGTACCGCCCGATGATACCATACCGATCTTTGCATTCAAAGAAAATTGGAGGATTCTTTCTACTCTTCAGAGGATCACCATATTTTATGTTGATAACCAACCTGCATCTTTTATCTGATCATCTTAACTCACTCAACGAAACTGTCTCACGTATAGTATTCAGTTGTAAAGAATACGTGAGTGTAATTAGTAGTTAAATCTATTGCATATCCATATGTAGCATCCTTGCTCTGAAATTTCAAAGTTCATAAAAATCAAACTAATTAAACAAAGTATAACTCATTAATCGAAAATAAAAACTAAAAAAATTAACTGCATTCTAACCGGTGGTACTAAGTGTTCGAAGTGCTTGTTTGAGTGGTTCAAACCGATGGTGTTATACCCATTTGCACCATCGGTTTATGGGGGTTGAACCACTGGTTCAAGGCCTTAATACATTTGGTTATAGGGTGTAAAACTGACCTTAACGAGGATGTGCAGCACCAGTTCAACCCCCCCGAATCGGTGGTGTGTAGCTGCACCAATCAGATTTTGTTTTTTAATTTGTTCTTGTTGACCTTCTTTCCCTATGAATGTAGCTCCTCACACTTCATTTTCATTTTCTACCTTCACACATTCTTGTAAATGCATATCACCTTCAATTTCGTAGTGTTTATGTTGAATTTTAAGGTTTTGTAAAAAAAGAAAAATTTCTTCAAAAATAAGGTTTTAAGAAAATGTTTGAGTTTAGACTATCAAAAGAATTGCTTTTTGATGTTAACTAAATACAGTTAAAATCTAAAAAAAATGGTTGTTTGATAATAAAATTTTGTGATTTTTGTTTTAAGAACAAATTCAATAATAAATTTAAAAACAAGTGAAAAGGAGTCGAAGAGTTTGAGATAAGTTTGTGAGGATTCGATATTCAGTCTTGTTATTAGATGATTTTAGTATATAATTAGTGTTTTTATTTTATTAATATTATTTTCGTAAATAAATAAAATATAAAGAGAGATTCCATAAAAAGAATAATAAAAAAAATTAAATAAAAGAATGTTGAAGGGAATTTGATTGTGTTTAGATGAATTTAGTTTAATTTTTATTGTTAATATATATATATTACAGAAAAAAAAATCATAATTAAAATAAGTAACAAAATAATCTAAGTCAGTTTTTATAGTTTGACACTTGTTTATATTCAACTGCCGCTCAATAAATGAAATACCTATCCAATAGATACCAGTTTGAGCTATCTACGTCATATTCAAAACAAATAATCTTGATTTTTTAAAATAATAGTAATTGTATTTTGAGTTACTTTGTGTAGGATGTGCCGCGGGGGCAGTTCTATTCAATGTTAGATATTCTATTAATATACAAATAAATAAAACTCCCATTCATAGATGGGCCATGCTAGAAATAATACACATTTTTATAGATTTAGAACCGCTAGATCTTATACCTAATTGATAGATCTCGCACCTAAATTTTGACCATTTTACCCTTTTCAGAAAACCTAGCTATAAAAGCGTTTGATAGATCTCTCACCACTTTTTTCCTCTCTTTCTCCCCCTCTCTCTAGAAACCTCTCAAGACCCATTTCTGAAATTCGATTTTTGAAGAATCTAAACCGAAGAAAACGTAAAGGTAAACGATACGAACATCATGGTGTAATTTGTTTTTGATTTCATTCGGTATAAACTGTCGAATCTAGGTTTTTTAGTTTTTGTGGTTTCGATTTCAAAAGTTGGATTTTTGTATGATTTTAGGTGTTGTTTTGTTAGATTAGTGTTATATTGTTGTTAGTACTGCTAGGATCTACGTTTTGGTGCTTGGTTTTGTTAGAAATGAGGCTGTTTTGGGGTTGTAGAATTTAGGGTTTCGACATTGCTGTTTGGCCTCGTCGCATGCCGTTCGTGCGATGAAGAGGGGTCTTCGTCGCACGAACGGCATGCGACGAGGCCTTAACCCAGTCTCATTTTGGGCCTGCGACGAGGCCCAAATGAGGTCTCATTTTGGGCCTGCGACGAGGCCCAGATGAGGTCTCATTTTGGGCCTGCGACCAGGCCCAAATTGTTTTTTTTATATTCATTTTGTTTTTTTCATTCTAATTCATATTTTTTTGCGTTGTATTTACAGGATGCCTCGATTCAAGATTAAAGCAAAGAATCCGTTCAAAAAAATTAGGGCCGATGCCGAGGCGGCAGCAGCAACGGATAGAGCGCGGGCCGAGGCGGAGGAGGCTGCTTCGAGCGAGGAGCATGTTCCCGGTACACGTAGTATACGACGTCTCCGTCGTGGCGGTGATTATATTCCTACTCCTGCTGATGGTACCACAGGGGCAGCTTCTACGTCGCATCCCCCTGACGAGGAGTACGATGACGATGTAGATGCACCGCAGTATATGGAGGCTGATGCATCTCATGTACCGGACTATACGGAGGACGATGCACCTCACGCGCCAGAGGCAGCATTCCACTCATCTGAGGGTGAGGATGTTGATTTTTATTCCGTGCTGTCGCATGTTCCGGGACTTTTCCCGGATTACACCCTGCACGAGGCTTATAGCGTCTATCACGGAGATGTAAGTGTTACACCTTTATACTGTTTTATAATTTTCTTACGTGTTCTGTACACATGTTTTTAATTATTATTGTTTTACGAATTTACATATTTTATACATATTGCAGGATAGGGTCACTCTCCGATGCTTCGCTATGTATGACAGTCTCCGGAGATGGGACATTACAAAGCAGAGCAGGGTACGGGCCAGGGTGATGGAGACTATATTCGGTCCACTCGTCGATGCACTCACCCGCTGGCATACGAACCTCCATTTGGTGGAGGCATTCTTAGAGCGGTGGCATGAGGAGACTTCTTCTTTCCATTTCCCGTTCGGCGAGATGACAGTCACATTGGACGATGTCCACGTCATCACTGGACTACCGGTTGTAGGTAGGTCCTTCACAGCTATACCCTTTGAAGATGATGTTGAGAGGCTTGCTACTTATGCTGCCATGCTAGGTGTGCGGCAATCGGAGCTGAGTAAAAACCTTAGGAATGCTGGTAGTGTGAACCTAGGGTGGCTGCGTACTACTTTTACTAGTTCTCAGTATAGTGATAGGAGGATCAGTGATGACCAGGTAGATCATGCCACCCGTGCCTACATACTATATCTGTTAGGTACCACTATTTGCGCGAACAAAACCGGGAACAACATTCCATTAGATTACCTCCAGTTTGTGAACCAGTTCCAGAGTTTGCATATGTACAACTGGGGCCAGTTGGTTTTAGCGCAGCTGTACCACGCCCTTAGTCAGGGATCTCTCCATGGTACGGGAGGCATTTGCGGGTTTCTAGCGTTGCTCGAGTCGTGGATTTTTGCACACTTTGTTCAGCTTCGAGCTCCACTTTTTCCGGGTTACGACGTATCCATGCCCCATATGTGCCGACATGCGCCGCGGAAGATTGGTGTCTCCCATGAGGTGCGCATGCAGATGAGACACGTACTGGCGACTTGCACCGAGACAGATGTAAGTCATTTTCTTTCAATTTAATTATTTTAATTATGAGTACTTTTACTAATATATATGGGCTAAATTATTCTATTTACAGGTCCTGTTCCTCCCGTTCATACATTTACGGGACCCTTTTCCGTTCCAGCAGGTGACTTATGTTGAGTTGAACCTTGCTTCGTTCGACGTGGTTGCGGTGTACTACCCAGACCGTGTCATTCGACAGATGGGGTATGTACAGCTGATTCCTAAGGATATACGCCCTCCTAAGTCGAAAAAAGTAGGGAAGAAGTGGGTCACAGACTTAAAGTGGGACGATCACTTGTGGCAGAATTGGGAAAGCCACGTGTTCACTCCTTTTAGCACAGAGTACCGTGGTAGTGGACCGAGTGCTGACCCGATGTACTACATTTGGGCGAGGAAGAGGCTATGGTACATCGTCAGTCGTCCTGCGCCGGAGAGAGGTCCTCGGGTGGAGCCGCAGGGTGGTGCTGATTATTCAGGATACGAGCAGATTGCTGCGTTTGCTCCTACGCTACCTACTTTGGATCACCCTGATCTTCTAGAGTCCGCCCTCATGATGTGTAGGATCGCCGAGAGGTACCGACGGCATTGATTATTATTCTCAGTTTGTTAGCTTTTTGGACATCAACACTATATTTTTGTAATCGGTAAATTGTATGACTGCTTTTAATTTTTGTAATCGGTTAATTGTATGACTGGTTTTAATTTATTGGAATCTGCTCATCGGTTTGATTACTTTCGAATGATATACACACTCAAAAATATAATGAAACAGAAATACACACTAGAAATTAAAATGAAACACACTGATACTTAAACAGCAACTCACACGCAAACATAAACACACACTCATACTCGAACAGAAACTCACACTCAAACAGAAATACACACGCATACTTAAATTGAAACTCACACTCAAACAGAAATACACACGCAAAATTATCTATCAGGCCAGTTCCATTTCATCAACCTCCTTTCTTCTTTCGCATCTTTGTAGTCACTGATTTCCTGTAACTGGATGTCAACAATGTCAGAGCGGACCGTATCCAGCTGGTCCTCTGTTATATAATCCGTCGCTTGACAGTTGAACCTGTTGCCCGCAATACGACGTTCCAATTCGGTGAGGTCAGAAACTAGATGTCGACGGGATGTGACCAAGACCGACCACCTAGCTCGCACTTCATCAACACGCCTTGAAATGTAAGGCGGCTGAACACCATCCCTTCCGTACAGGAAGTACATCTGGCATACTAATGCCTCGCAATACCTTTTACCACCCTCTGGAATGTGCATATTACCAGCTTCAACTGATGCCCTCATCAGATACTGATCTTCCAACTCAGTCCATGAACCCATTTTTCAGCTAGATTTATCAACTAATGATGAAGTCTCAATGTGCATGAAGCTTCTATTTATAGACTCATTCTCAAACATTCTAACAAATCCCGCTCATTCTAAAATATCAAAACTCCCACCCATTTTCAAAATTCAAAAACTCCCTCTCATTTTCTACATTCTAATAATCCCGCTCATTTTTAAATTTCAAAATTCCTCTCATTTTCAAAATTCAAAAACTCCTTCTCGTTCTTGGAAATTCAAAAAATCCCGCTCATTCTTAAAATTCAAAACTCCCTCCCATTTCCTAAATTCTGAACTCCCTCTCATTATCTAAAATAAAGTCCCACCTAAATTCATTTCACTATATAAAGGGACTACAAATCCGTTTACATTCACATAATATTTTCTAAAACTTAGAAAGTTCAACAAATGGAGTTTACTCCCCATGAAGACTACCATTTGCTTCTGGCGGCGAGGATTGCCAGACGAGAGATGGGGGAAGATACTAGTGATGCTTTTTTTGATCGGGTGCTTTGTAAGATGTACTACGGCTACGGCCGTTTACAAACAGAAGGGCTCCTCGTGCGCAACCGTGAGCAAATCAAGCAGAGGTATATTTTTTGCCAACCGCTCCAGCGTTTGTTGTTTCAGCCGTATAAAATTAAGCAAGAAGCGGCCGCCGTCTTCAACATGACAGTGGTAGACTACATCAGTAGGGATATGGTTGCGTATCTTCAGGATAGGATTGCGGAAAGGGAGGAGGGGGTTAATTCTGACGACAACTTGGGATATGACTTCGATGATTGAGCATTTGGTTGTTGTCATTTCGGTTTTTAATTATTTTCTTATGTTTCGTTAAGTTAAAAGTCATAACTTAATGATTTCCTCTTCTTGTAACCACTTCAAGTGTACTTGTTGTTTTCTTCTATTTCTTCATAATGTACTTGTTGTTTTCCTGAACTTCTTCAAAATGTACTTGTTGTTTTATCCCATATACTGGTATTTTATTCAAACAAATGTCCGAAATGATAAACTAGGAGTATTATGTGTCCGAAAAAGTAGGCAAAAATTCTGGCCTAGCGTCGCAGGCCCAAAATGAGACCATGCCCATTAGGCGTCTCATTTTGGGCCTGCGACAGACGCTTTATGTCTAAAAATATGGGCCAAATTTTTAGCCTGCCGTCGCAGGCCCAAAATGCGACCAGGCCCAAAAGGCGTCGCAATTTGGGCCTGCAACAACGGCTTTCTGCCAGACAATTGTGGGCCAAATTTTTAGCCTGAAGTCGCAGGCCCAAAATGCGACGAGGCCCAAAAAGCGTCGCAATTTGGGCCTGCGACAACGGCTTTCTGCCAGACAATTGTGGGCCAAAATTTTAGCCTGCAGTCGCAGGCCCATAATACGACAAGCCCCAAAAGGCGTCGCAATTTGGGCCTGCGACAAAAGATATATTTTTGAGAATTCATGCCTAATTTTGACATTGGATATGTGATATGTGTTTCTAATGAAACTTACGTTAAACTTAAAATCGTCAAACACATTTGTATGAAAGCGACAAACACCGTAAACTACATTATATCAGACTTACATCAAAATTACATCAAAATTACATCAAAAGTACATCAAAAGTACAGCAAAAGTACATCCAGAGTACATCAAAATTACATATGTTACAGTAGATGTTATGAAAACTAACTAATTTATACTACAAATGTCGCACAAAAACATTTCAAACATTAGAAACGTCCTCGTCTCTAGTCAAATCTGTGACATGGGGTTTTTCGTTCAAGTTGATTTTCCTTGCGGGCATTATCTGTGTAAATTTGTTCAACCGTCGGTAGTATGGATGCGCCCATTGATTCGCTTCTTCGGTTGCGTAAGCGGCCCAACACGGGTATAATGGAGGCAACGGTCCATCGGGTGGAGTAGTAATCTACAAGGAAATTGCGTAAACGAATGCATTGGTAGTGATAGCGTAAGAAATTTTGATTGGAAACGAAATATACTTACATTAACAAAGTGACATCCATGCACGAAAGCTATCCCAACTTCTATGATCGTCGAATTGTTGACGGGTGGCTTTCCCCGTATTGGTAGATACGTTAACGAGGCTGCGAGCGATACATGGTATACCATGCATTGATACCTTGTCGCGATGACCAGTCCAATGTCCGGAAATGTCATCCAATAGTGGCTACTAGGATTCGGCTTGAAGTAATCTAATCTTTGTATCAAATCGTCAAACACCTTCTCCGAACCATATACATCCAACCAACATGCACGGTTGTCCCGCAACTCCTTCAACAACTCGCGTCTAACATCCTCCCATCTATCTTCGTCGTTGTATATTGAATGCGCTACGGAACGATATCCGCATTGTCCGTCCGGAAGAACGTCAACTAACTTTGAAATGTAAGTGTGTAGAAAGGTCGGGATGCAATCCGGATACAATGTTAACTTCCCATCCTTAACAATTTTCTTAGGCCTTCCAACCTTCTTTTTTGCTAATGGCGGTTTGGGTGGTACGATGGGAGCCACTTTGGATGCGGCCGTGCTCCCTAACGTGTTTACGGGTGTACTACCTACCGAGTTAGCCGGAGTACTAGCACTAGCGGTTTGTTCAATGGGATATTCCCACGAACTAGGGTTCCGTTTAGTCGATTTATCAACGCCTCCCTTTGGTCTACCCTTAGATCTAACCGCTTCTTTATCTTGAATATGACTTGTCTCGGGCATCAAAATTTGCATTACTTTATTGATAATGTGGTCTTGTTGGTCGGGGCGGAAACTACGAATGGAGTTGTCAATTAAGGAAATCTTTTTTTGCAATTCCTCTTCGCGAGAGGTAGGATCCCTGTGCACAATATCTAATCTTTTCCAAAAAATATCCACATCTTCTAAAGGGATGCACCTACCTTCTCTAGCTATAAAGGAAATTTCACATGCACAAGGTAAACCATGAGTTTTCCTAAGGAAACAACCTCCACATGCCACCCGATCTACTCCTATATTCCGAGCACGTACAATAGCAACCGTCAGTATCTTTAGCCCCGCATGTGACACATGACCTTTAAGATTTTTGGTCAAAACACCATCGAAGCCGGGAATTGATCTAAACTTACTTCGCTCGAATGATTCGACGATACCCGCATGCTGCTTCGTTAACAAGTTATGAACTTTTTCCCAAAAAGTCTCAAAGTTGCATTGATTCGTCCCAAGATATTTTTTTAGGGACGAGTGTGCACCCTCCGCCCTACATAGTACAAGTAATAAATTATCAACATACTTGAACTTTAATAAAATAACTCAACGAAAAGTAGGATAGAAGGACTAACCTATTTGTAGTTGTTTGGCCATAATGCTTAATCGTGTTCGTTTTGTACGCAAGGAACTTGTCAGCATATTTTGTTATCCACGAGTCTATAACGTACGCAAAGCACTCCGGTTTAGATGCAAACATCTCCTTAAGTGTATCCAGGTTCTTTTGGTAACTCTCAAACGTGTTCGCCTCCGCAGCGTAGCCGTAAAATTCAACAAATTGTTTCGCTACCGCATCATCGTGCAATATCTTCCGAACCGCCCCAAGGATGTTCTTACTAATGTGCCACGTGCATAACAAATGGTGCGTTCCAGGAAAAATTCTATCAACCGCACGCATGAGAGCTAACTCCCGATCGGTAACAATAATGGATGGAAATGCGCACACGTTATCCATCATCAAACCACGAAGAGTTTCCAGAGCCCATACGTAGTTTCCAATCTTCTCTTCGCTCATAAACACGTACGCAACGGTAAATGTGATGGAAGTGGACGTAAAACCGACAACCTCTAACAACGGCATCTTATACCTAGTCGTCTTGTACGTACAATCCATGAATAACACGTTCGGGAATGTACGTAATAAGTCTATGCTAGTAGGATGTGCGAAGAAAAAGTCAGTGATCACCTTTGTATCATCTTTCAAACGCTCCCACGTCGAGTATCCATTCTCCTTCAACTTCGTCAATAGATATTGCATTTGGGTTTGTCCCCCGTGTTCAGCGTCCCGATGTTTTTGGCGGACATTGTAGATTGCACGCATGTTCGAAATGTTTTCCGGATATTGGTGCTTCAAACCACTGTATATCTCCCTAGGGCGCGAACCTAGGTGAGACAAACTACGAACTAGTTCCTCTTCGTCCAGTTTTAGCCTACAAGCGCGGGAATGACCGTCTAGGCGAACGTAGGGTTCATGATTGTGAGTACCGTTTATCACCTCCAAACGCCATTTCATGGCTAGTACGTCGATCGGATGACCTTTTAGCGCAAACGGACAATTACATTTCTTCGTCGATGTCTTCCTCTTTTTCAAAGTGTCCGGCTTTGCCTTTGATACGTATACACCGTATCGCTCGCAAACGTACTCTAACCTAGGAGTCCTTCCCCATTTCCCACTATCGTACAGTTTTCTTATTGTGACAAACTTGATCTTCTTTGATTCAATCTCCACGAAAGCATCTAATTCGTCTTTAGTGAATAACCTATCCGTGTTGAATATTTTACTGTAATCGACATCCATAAATGGAGGCTGGGCAGGTTCCTCCTGCAAAATATACAATCGAAATGTATGAGTTTATATATACAAGTTGCAGTAGCAGGCCCAAAATGAGACATGTCTCAAGTCCCGTCGCAGGCCCAAAATGCGACGGGCCCAAAAGAGCATCTCATTTTGGGCCTGCGACAGAGGCTCTCTGGCTACAATTATGGGCCATATTTTTGGCCTAGCGTCGCAGGCCCAAAATGAGACGGTCTTTTGGGCCCGTCGCATTTTGGGCATGCGACGGATCTTGTAAGCCGTCGCGCGCTGTTCGTGCGATGACGACGCTGTTCATCGCACGAACAGCGTGCTACAGCCCTGAAATCATAAAAACTTGATTTCGAGCCTTACCTCCATCCGGTAAGCTTCCTCCTCGTTCAGTAAGTCTTCCAGAGAAATGCCCATCTCTTCGTTGTCCATAGATACTCCGATTCAAGATTTTTCGAAGTGGGTTTTATGGGTTTAGGTAAAAAACACTAATTTTTTCGAATTAATGGGTTTAGATTAGTAGATGTTACTACAAAGCTTGTAGATCTAGTGTAATATCGGATAGATTGAGTGTTTCGGCCGATTTGGAGACAAAATGGCATAAATGTCAAAATCTAGAGAGAGGAAGGGCAATTTTGGAATTTCAACTTTCAGTTTCAGAAAATAAGGGAGTAGGGTGAGAGATCTATCAAAATGTGTAACATTTCTAGCCTGGCCCTTCATAGATACATCGAATTAGCGTATAATAAAAAAATAATATTTTATTTGAAAAACGTACCAATTTTTGTTATATTTTTATTGAAATAAACTTATCAGTTGCGTCGGAAAAACTCAACACCGATAGAAAACAACAATTGATTTTCAGTATTCATTATGTTATTAATGAGTTTCGGTAAGTTATCTACAACGTCAATAATATTCTGAAATATTAAGACAAAGATAAGGTTGATTAATACAGCGTTGAAAACTTGCGTATTATGGTGAATCTTATTGTCGGTGATAAGTGTGTATTACACATAAAGTGGTCCAGTCTACTTGAAAACCCAAATCTAAGAATTTAGATTTGTAACATTTATGCGTAACAAGAGTATGGAGCATTCAGGCGACATAAATTACGAGAGGACACCTTTTTGTAAATTTTTAATTTCTGGGTTCATTTTTTCTACTTTTATAGTTTTGGATATATAATTTTTTAATCTGGTGTAAAAATATTTAATCCATTATAAATTTAAAATATTTCAATCATAATAAAAAATTAGTTCGATAGTAACTCGAATTGAGTTTAAAATAAAATCGATAATATATGATACTACGATATTTGTTTTTGATAAAATTCATCGTTGCAAATATAATATTATTGATAAATAATAAAAACAAATTAAATCGTTGACAAAAATTAGACTAAAAATATTATTAGAAACTAAAAAACAAAGTCATTCAATAAACAAAATTTGATTTTTAATTCAACACGTTGAAGTTGAAAAAAATCAAGAATTATGTTGGATACGACTAAAAATTAGTATGGGTACGGCTATATATACCCAAATGTGATTTAAGTATACCCAAAAAACGCAGTTGACTTTTATTTGACTTTTTTAGGACGAAAAAACCCTTGAAATTTCATTTAATATCCGAATTGCCACTAAGTAAAAAAAAACACTAAGTATATCCTAGATACACCCAATTCACAAAACAATCTATTTGGTTATGTATACCCAAAAAAACACAACTCTCTACTAGATCAAACCCCATATTACTACAATTTTGTGAAATTTTTCAAATTGTTCTTTAACATTCAAAGTTGCCTCAAGAACATTCAAACTTTTTTTAATTTTTTTAAACTTCTTCTAATAAAAACACAAAATCAAAACTTGTTTTTTTGAAGTTTTTTTTTAAAAAAAATTAAAAGTTTAATTACTAAAAAATTCATAATTTTCGGGTGTTCGGAAGCCATTTTCCGGCCGAAATTCGGCCGGAAAATGGCCTCCAAACACCCTAAAATTCTGTTTTTTTTTACCTAATTCAACCATAACCCTAAATTTTGATAGTAAGACTAAGTTTTTATATTTTAGTTCGCCGGATTTTAGTTCGCCGGATAAATTAGAGAGAACTTGAAGGTTTTAGAGAGAAGTTAGAGAGTGTAATTGAAAAAATGAGGTGGATAAGATTAGTAAAAAAAAAACCTTATATACCTAGAAAAGGGTATTTTTGTCAAAATTTGGGTATACTTAGATCATCTTTGGGTATACTCAAAATTGGGTATACTTAAACCCGAATTGGGTATATATAGCTTGACCCAATTAGTATTAGTATCGGAATTTATAAATTGTGTCAAAACGATTACTGGAATTACACTTTATCAAAACAATCATTTTGTTGCACTAGTGATCATTATTGTTGTTTTTTTTTTGTATTTTTGGTTAACGCGAGTGACCATGTATGCGAACAAAACCAATACAAGTAATTGTGTTGATACAAATGTAACTTTAGTAGTTGTTTTGAGAAAGTGATCAACTCCGATGATTAAATAGGATTCTTATGCCCTTACTTATACACGCGATATCCTAGACTCCATGACAAATAAACATGGATGTGGAGACCACCTAAATTAAAGTTGGACTCTAAAAAGATAAAAATGTGTAAAATATGAACATAAGAACCCTGAAAGCAACACAAGGATAAACTAAATATAAGTCAAACTCCAATATTGAGAAAGAAACATACTAAATAGAGCAGAAAACAAAAACTACAAAAAGCTTCTAATCCATATTTTTGAAAACTTACAAACAACAAGAGTTTGAACATCAAATCAAACTTGATAACAAAAAGCGTTAGATATTTCAGAAGGATCTCAAACCCCACGAATCTTTCGATATAAGATGTTTAACTAAACATCACCGGTAAAAAAAAATTACATTATCCTCTTGGAGTTTATGTCTCATTTTGGCCAACCAAATTAGTAATTTCATTGGCTTCTTTAAAAACCTATTCAAAGTGAGCCTCAAAGCTAAGATGATAAATATTGATGAGAATTTCTCTCAATAATATCACCAAAAAAATAAAGAGGGTAAGAAACCTACAACCGCAAAGGTAAAAACATAATTGTGCCCATAAAACATTTTCATTTTCTCTCAATATTTTCATTCTAAAATATTGTTACTTTAGGTTTGTTGTGTCCCTATTTTAAATATCTATCACTTTTTTAGACTCCAACTATTATTGGGTTATTTTGTCCATCTATTTTAAGTTTCAAGGAGTCTATGCAATTGTGTCTGCAAGTAATTATATTGTCTCATGCAGGTGGGTATGCTTAAAATATAGGAAGGTCATGACCGATTTTTCTTTTCGACCCTTTTGAGAGGCTTTAGACTTATCCTCTCTGGATTTGAATTTTTTTTTCTTATTAATAAAATTGTACTCCTATTAACAAGTTTTATACAAAAAACCTAGATCATCGGATGTATGAGGTGATGTTCTATATCTCCATGGATTGTTTGTTTTATGTTTTATGATTATATGTAATATACTTCCCTCTAGATATTTGTGCTCTTGATGGGATACTTTAGCAACTAAAAATTGCTTCATATGTTAATGTAATAATGACAAACAACATAAAAGGTCTATTCATTTAATAATATTATTGTTAACCATGATTTACATATAATTTTTTTATATGCTTACTCTTCAGAATTGTATTAACAACCTAGATATATAGTCAAAATGATCCACACTTATGAGTCATGTATGAAAAAATTGGGTGCTCAAGATATATATGCACTTATATGTCTCAAGGTGATGAAATAATTTCAATATATAGTTATTGTGTTTACGCACCACATACCCATGCACAACAAGACTTCATCGTTGAATGATTCGGTTAAGTATGCCACCAAATAGCCATGGTTGGCCTAAAAGAATGATAGGATGTTTACGAATCTTTTCGTGAACCCACATTGTTTCTATCAGAGACAAGTGTTTAAAGTATGTATTTTGTGTAATGTATATTCTAGTAGTCTCCTTGGTGACACTCATACCTAGTAATAAGGATAATACTCATGCGTCTTTCAAATGAAGTTACAATGTACTTGTTTGATAAATGTATAAGTATATTATATTATATTACTCGTCAGAATTACGTCATCTACATATATTAAGATGATTAGAACAATTTGTGCGGTCATATAGAAAAAAAAAATCAAATAGTCAGATTTAGAGTTTTGGAAGCCCCAACTATGCAACACATCCTTAGCCTCGAGTACCACGTTATAGAAGCGTGGTTAAAGATATAGAGACCTTTCTTAAGTTTACATACATTATGAGGTTTCAAATAATCTTAAAATCCTTAAGGATGGGTCATGGTCATATAATACTATTGATGTCTAGTTGGCAAATATCCCAGTTTTGTTACAAAATAATTCTTAGAAAAATCCTAATTATGAAAACTATGACATCATGACTAAAAGTCTCATCAAAATTTATATATACCTCGTGACTGATGAAAACCCTTAGCAACCAATCAATTAAAAATTTAAGTTTAAATACCTAATAAAGAACCATGTTTATAGTAGAGTTTCAAGGTCTAAGTGTCCAGGTTTGATTTCTTTGTAAGGTATAAAATTCGGTTTTTATAGCTTAATTGAAATTGGGATTAGTAACAAATATAAAAAAAAATTATTTCTTCAGAATGTTGAGTTAATGGTAAGATAGTCAAGCCAATTTAAATGAGTTTATGCATCAATATGTCAATTTTAGCTCTTGTTAGCATATCATATGTGCTTGATGAAATGTATTTGGGATGATTATGTGTTTCAGTAGAATTTATGTATGTTATGTTTGGGAAGGAATGTATGTTATCTATTGTTTGACTTGGAAGTGTATTGTGTATATGTGGTTGTAGGTTTAAAGATGGTTTTTCTTAATTATGAAACGCTTGTGTACGAACTAAATGAGAACTATGTGTGATGTTTTGTAAAAAGATGATGTTAGATTAGAATCATGGTATGGAAAATAGCCTATATGGGAATTTTATTATGTATTAATATTTTGCTTCTGAATAAGATTTGTGGAAGCATGTTGTGTGTTGGGTGGCTGAGTAATAAATGTCTAGATATGTAATGGTGCATGATAAGAAACAAGTAAGTTCACTCCTATAATAGACTCACTCAAAGTATGACTACATTATGTAGAAAACCAATTCAACTATGATATTGATATATGAGACATATAACTTTAGTGTTTAGGAAATGAGAATTATATGGAAACTCATCTCATTAAAGATGACATTCCTAGAATTCTGGATCTTTCATGTAGAAGCTAAACATTATATCCCTTGTGTGTAACATAATAGCGAATAAAAACACATTTTACAAAATAAAACTAAAACTTATGCTTTTGATATGGCCTCATATAAAGGTACCAAAAATAACCAAACACTTTAAGAAAATAATAGGTCAGCCTTCTATGATAGAGTGATTTATATGGAATTTGATAGTTTACGATATGAGTAACAATATATTTATTGTAAATATAGGTGTTGAAGAATCTACATATCAATAGGATATGAGCAGTTGAGACTAAGCCAACAAGATCAGGCAAGTCTCAATTATATGTTTGTGCTTTCTCTCTAACATACCATTTGGACCGAAGTTTCAAGACACCATTTCTTGACATAAATATAGTTTATGTAGTAAGTGGTAGAATGGTTTTGAATTCACCTACCCCATCAACTTAAATAACTTTTATTTTTCTTTCAAATTGTGTTTCAATAAGTTTTTTGAATTTCACAAACATTAAAAAAGCATAATTTGTATGTTTTAAAGAAAATCAAAGTAAATCTATTAAAATCATCTAGAAAGAAAATATAATAGTTAAAACTTGATTTCTTGTAAATAGGAGTAGGTCCTCAAATGTGAGTGTTAATAAAATCAAGCATATGTTTAGCATGGAAAGATGAAAGTTTTAGGTAGATTGTGAGATTTGACAAACTCACATGAGTCACATAGAAGTTTATTAGATTCAATATGAATATTACATTGATCTAGGAATGTAGATAAGATATGATGATATGGATTACTTAATCGTGTATGACATCCCTCTGTTTTGTAAACAGAGTTACAATAACCTAAAGATTTCTCAAAATGAAAAACTCTAAGAATAAAATATTTAAAATTTCTAGATCTTCATGTTAGTAGTGTTTTCCATGTTTTCATATCCTTTAAAAAACAAAAATACTTATAGGACTTAACATATACAAAATTTTGTGAGGTTAGATGTGAAATATATAGTAGACTTTTGATTATATTATGTATATGTAAAATAGTTTTCATGATTAGTTTTGTGTACCAACTTGTTTAATGATGAATATTTTCCATTTCTAACAATTTTAGAGTTCTTACACGAGTAGTAATTTCTTAGACTCATGATATTTGCATTGTATATTACATGGTGAGTTGTAGATGAGAATCCATATTTTCTCTTTCCTGATTTTCTGTAATCATAGAAGCATTATAATCAGCTTCAATGTTGTCTCTCAATAGAAATTGTCCTGGTAGATGTATAATCATCCATAATATAACATGTAGATGCACCATGTTAGTCTATTAGAAGATAATCTTACTCATATACCTCTATTATAATCATTCATGTCTCTATAGTTATTTAGTTAGTAATTGTGTCTACCCTATTCTTTTATCCTAGTATAGTAGGAGTTTTAGTTTCTTGAGGTATTTTTCTTATGTGCTTTATTTTGATTTTTCTGTTCATTGAAGTTTTTTGAGGACATGTTAAAGTTGGTGATATAAATTTGTAGATTATATATGTCCATCCTGGTAGCGAAGCGGAAATAGAAGAAACAGACAACGATAAAACCCTAACCCTAAGTTAGAGAAATAAGGAGACTCAGAGAAATAATTCCCAAAATTCAATTAATCAAAGTCTGACGGAAAATAGAGTATATGATGCTTTATATAGAACTACCCAAAACCATAATTCAAAATAAGGGAAATTACATAAATGTTTTAAATTAAAATAAATAAATAAAATTAACGCTAAAATATTAAAACTGGTTTTCGGAGGCAATAAACCAGTCTATTCGATTTGAGTACCTGTTTGACCCAATTCTGATACATGGGCAAGAAACCAGTTTGTTCGCAGTCTTCGCTACATAATCCTTCCCCGGTTGGGAAGAATTCGACCTCGAATTTGGAACGCTGAAACATTGACAGAACTGCAAAAACATGGGCGTATTCACCATTGATTTCAACTCGTACCAGCAGAAGGGTGTAAGATGTGAGAATTCGAATGTTGCAAATCTTGTCAAGAAGTGGTTTCTCAGCTTTGTCCCTCTTTACCATGTCATTGGCATTACTGTGGTCAGCAAGAACAAGATATACTTCACTCACTTGTTCTATGTCTGCTTTTTCAACCCATTTACTAAGCACAACATCACCCTTGCGCGTGTAAAAAGTTGTTGTCTTTTCAGTTCCGCACTGTGCTTGTTGTATATCAAAACCCTTATAGAAAAGAACGATTCCTCTTTGTTGAATAGTAGATGGCTTCTCAAGTTCTTCAGTGTATATTTCTCCCAGCAGATTCAAAAAATGGCAATCTTCTATTTTTAACTGGTAAAACTTTCTTTTATTTCCCCAACCATCACACAAAAATCCTCGAGGTTCTATTACAAAACCTAGTCTTTTATCCATTAAAACACTATTGTTTTCTTTTATCAATTTATTCATAATCTCAAACACAAAAAATATCATTTTCCATTTTTCCAATACGACAACATGTGTCCACCGAAAATCGAATCAAAGGTTTGATTTTAGGATAACATAAAATACCTGGAAGATACGTCTCCAAAATAAAATCTGCTAGTTTGCAGTGCTTCTTCAATAGAAGGTCTGAAGCGATGTAGTCTGGTGTATTGAAGCTTGAGAAAATATCTCGATCGACAAGTTTCTCCTCAATATCAATTAGATCTTTATCATCCCAATCATCATCATACTCATCGTAGACTAGTTTTTCAAATACCGACCCAGATACATCTTCAAAAATATGTGTATCATAGACTGGCTTGTCAAACACGCAGTCAAAAATAGTTTTAGCATCACAACTAAGATCAGCAGCTGGTGCAATTTGAGAATTAAACTCCTTAACTGGTGGTGGTTTTGGAGACATTACTCTAGATGGCAGTAATATAAATTTGATACCATCTTTCACAAAACTGTATCGATTTGTTCTACTATCATAAGTACAATTTCTCATAAATCGCCATGGACGTCCTAAAACTAGATGGAAAACATCCATAGGAACTAAGTCACGCCATGCTGTATCTTTGTAATTACCAACTGAAAATACAATTTGACACCGTTTAGAAACTATTACCTCAATGTACTCTATCAGTCCTGAGAGTATATACGGGTATGGAAGAACTCCAATCTTCAACGCCAGTTTCTGAACAGCCTCCTCTGAAATCAGACGCTAATAGATATATGAATCAATTACAAATTTGCAAATTCTTCCTCCAATTGTGCAGGTAGACTAGAAGATGTCGTTCTTTATTCTAGCTTTCAAATCAAGAGGTACCCGGAACATGATTCCTGTATCTGCGTAGCAGGAATTGTTGGGCTCTGATACCAATATGGTAGCGAAGCGGAAATAGAAGAAACAGACAATGATACAACCCTAACCCTAGGTTAGAGAAATAAGGAGACTCAGAGAAATAATTTCCGAAATTCAATTAATCAAAGTCTGATGGCAAAATAGGGTATAAGATGCTTTATATACCACTACCCAAAACCCTAATTCCAAATAAGGGAAATCAAAAAAATATTTTAAATTAAAATAATTAAATAAAATTAACGCTAAAATATTAAAAATGGGTTTCAGAGGCTTTACAGGTCGAAATATTCGATTTAAGTACATGTTTGACCCAATTCCGATACCTGGACAAGAAACCAGTCTGTTCGCAGTCTTCGCTACATCACATCCTACTCTCAAATGTCAAAAGAGTGCTCAAGAGATCCACCCAACTAAGGGTATTATTATCAGCAAGACTCACGAATATATGAGTATAGTATAAGTTTAGTCATGCAACGACTTGAGAAACTAGATTGTCCATATAAAGTTTACGCCTAGAAAGTATTACATTATCAAACATATCTTTCATTTGAGCTAGGTATTCCTCCATATAGAAGTCCATTGATTGTCATTTAAATTTCACATTATTAATAAGTGAGTATTTCCTTAGTTTGTTAGCTTGATAGTTTCTGGACAAAGTCTCACAACCCCTTGGAAGTCTCTTCTTCCATGTTGTGAGTTCTTATCTCTAGAATGATTGTTGTGTGTTACCAACCTAAGAGTAATTGGTCTTTTGAAACCCAGTCCTTGTATGCAGGATTCTCGACTATAGTACCTTTTGAATCAGGAATAATTTTAGATGGACAAGCATTCTCAAATGTAATAAAACTACTGAGTCTATTACCTTTTATGATGGACAACATTATAGTTTTTCATAACATAAAAGTAGATTGTTGAGTCTGATAAAAATAATGTTGCTACTAATCTAATTCATTTTTGTTTGTTTTAAATTCTAGATGAATGAGAGAGTAAATAACACATGTGGAAATTGAGTTAGTGTTCAACATAGGATAATCAAGACATTAAAACTATAATACCAAGTGAATATTGTAAATAACTTTAAAAATAGATTATGGATGAATATTTTATTTATTTATTGGGTCAATTGAGCATACTTATAGATTTTGTATGTATGCATACAATTAATTTAATTGTTTTTGTCACATATTATTACATTGGTAAGGTTATTTATAACAACTTAATATCCTATATGTAGAAATACATATGCTTGTTAACAAATATTATGTGAGATAAATAATAAGTGTTGGGTTTTAGAAAAATAAAGCTTTGTATCTAGTCGGATACTTGATTGATTATTGGATTCTGAGCTCTAATGTTTAACTTTGATCATAGTCCTTCATTTAGAACAACAAATAATTGGAGGAAATATAGATCTAATATCTCTATCTTTGTTAATTGACTAGATAAAAATATTTGTTTAGTAATGAATATGACAACGAGTTCAATTCATAATTGGCATTTAGATGCTATTGAGTATTGTATATGCTGCATAATAGTATCAATAGAAAGTAGCCCTTTCAGTAATCTCCAAAGTACAAAATAGAATTTCTTAGACTTTATGTTATTTCATAGCCTTATGCATAGTTAAGATTGTGATCTTTCAATTTTATAATAATGGAAACAATTGCCCTAATTTAACTCTTATTGCATTTCATGTTACTTTGATACTGATATCACCATTTTTAGATGTAGTCCATTTGATTTGATCTTCAGTCCTAAGATTAAGTCTGATCTTAGTAATCTTAATTATGTCTGACGTTGAACAGAGAGCTTAAGCTTCTCTATGTCCCAGTTATTATCCTTCCAAAGCTAATTCATAGCTTCTTAAAACTAGTAAAAAAATTCATATAAAGGAATGATAAGGTGATTGTCACTCCACCGTTCTATGAAGAGGTCAATTGTCCCTCTACGAACTTACTAAAAAGTGTATTTACTATAAGTATCTCGAATATTAATAAAACGATTTGAGGGTAGTATAGCGAGAAGAGGATTGGTTTTAACATAATAAAGGGATGCTATGATTTTTGTCCATAGAAAACCAGAGTTTATAAGAAAAGAGTACCTATAATCCTATAGTTTTTAGCTATTAAGCCACATTCTAAATAAGGTTTTCATAAGGATCTCCCAAAGGCCCAATTACATGATATCTTAGCTTCTTTACTACCCTAGAGGAATATTTTATAAGTCTTTTCAGAGATTATTGACTTTCGAAGAATGAAAATTTGTATGAAGTACATTAGAATAACCATTAAAACTGACTAGATCAGGATAATTCTGCCACCCATTCTTATATTTTATTTCCTATCTTGTCAACTATCTGATGGAATAGTTGAATTTTGTTGTTAAAATGTATAGGTTTATCAAGATAAGTAAAATATAAATTTTTATTCTTGAATTCAATGAGTTTTATGAGTATATTAGATCGTAGTTGTGTCATTATTGAAGGGGTTATGATGATAGGTTTATTTTTATTTATTTCATGTCCTTAACATGCCTCATATTGTTGCATAAACAAACGAATTTTGCTGAGGTTTTTGGTGGCTCCATTAGTGAAAATAATGTGATCATATGCATATGTCAGACAACAAATCACCATACTAGTGCTTGTTTTACAATATAAACCTTGATCATTTTCATACATAATTTAAAAATATCTAATCAAGTACTCCACAGCCAATTTGAAGAGACTTAAATACGACGAGTCTCACTATCTCACCTCATTAATGGATTTTTAGTATCCATTGAGTGTACCATTAACAATAATAGAGACCCTGATAAACTGATGCCATGTTTGATCCATCCAATCCATTTTTTATCAAACCGAAAAGCTTTTAGTATATGTGGTATAAATAAGAATGATATTTTACCGAAAGCATTTGCCAATTCTATCTTGATCATGACATTGTTGCCTCTTACTTCTATTTAAATTTTGAGCTACCTCTTGGGAATGGATTATGATATCCTGTATGATCTTGTTTTTGACAAAACCCTATTGTTCATTCGATGTAAGCTTAAGTAGAAGAGTGGCTAATCTTTCATTAAGGATTTTAGAAATAATTTTGTTAAAATCTATACATATACTAATAGATCTATAATCACTCCATGATTTTTGAGATTTCATTTTAGGTATTAAACTTATTGCAATTGCATAAACTCTATAAGAAGATTATTAGTCTTGAAAAAAGGAGGATCTAGTAGCATATAGATCATCATATATCACTAACCAGTAATTCTGGTAAAATCTAGTGGTAAAACCATCCACACCTACAACACTGTTAGAGTTTAGGTTGTTCACAGAGTTATGCATTTCTTCTGTTTTGGATTGAGCTTTCGCATTTTATTATCCTGATCTATAACCAGCATATGTATGAGTTCATAATAGTTGTCTATTTTCATAATTTGATGATGAAAAATTAAGATTTGTTTGAAATGATTTCCCATATTTGTTGATTTCAAACTGATTAGTGATCAAAGTCCATATTCTAAAATTCACTGGATTTTGTTTCTATTTTTTCTTTTCTTAACGAAATTTTGGAAAGAATTAGAGTTTCCATCTCCATCTACCATCCAAGTTATACCACTTTTATGTTCCAATAAATCTTATTCTCTAGTAAGCAATAAGAGATGGTTAGTTTTAGCTTGTTGATATTTCATTTTATCTTCTACTGTTGGGTTTCCTTCTAGGCTTTGTTCCACCTATATAATTTATTTTTCACCTATATAAATATATTCAAATGTGTTTCCAAATATATTATATCTCAATTCTTTTAGTTTTATTTTGAACCTTTTGAGTTTGTTCCAAAATGCGAATAAAGAAGGCCAACTGTTGCTTTCAACGACGTTTGATCTACCACATTGATAAAATCAGGATGTTCAAGCCACACATGCTGGAACTTCAAAGAATATTTAGATGTGGCTTGTCTATAGTGATAAAGATATACAATATTTAGGGCCTAAATGTAATAGAACTAAATTCATATATGATAAGTTGTATACTCGTTGGATGAATTTTAGACTATTTGGTGGGTTGTAACGTAATTAACCCATTTATGTGATCAAATCAGTTATACAATCCTTTACGTCTATAAATAAAGGTGAAGGCGATAAATGAACGACAAGATTATATACTTAACTAATTCTACTTTACTCTTTAAGTCTCTCTCTCTACAACTAAACTTTGTATGTACTTTCTCTCTCCAAAAAACTAGATTTATACTTAACAAATTGGCTACCATAGTGGAAGATTTTTTCAATTGTTACCCTAATCTCACGTCAAAAACCAAAAAACTATAATATTTGTGCTCATTCATATCATTATAGATCGATATGGAACTAGGAAACGACGATGATCATACGATTTGAAAGGAAATTGAAACTCTGAGATCTAATTTGCGTAGGGAAGAAAGTGGAGGAAATGATCAAGCTCCACTACGGCAAAGTCATTCAGATATTGAGGTTCGAATAAATCAATTGTTGGACAAAATAATATCATTTAATGACAAATATATTCAAATAGAACAACATATTCAGTCACGAAGGCTAAAATGTGAGGTACAACAAGTTGAAGAAAAACGTGAGCTAGAATGTCAATATGATCGATTATATACCGCTCATTGTATTCGAAGTGACTGGAAGAAAACACATATTGAGTCTGATAAAGAGTATCGTACCTCACGAAAAGAGAGGAAAGACAAACACTTGTATTTTACATCTAGCGATCACGAATTTAAGAGTTTGGAATATGAGGAAGGATTATCTAAGCAAAAGAGGTATTTTAGGATCTTCAAAAAGAGAAAGAGTTCGGCCTCAAAATATTTCATAAAGAATATAAACCAAAAAGAGACGGCGTGCCTCATTTTTTAAGGGAAATTGAATGGTGTGAAGGGAATACATTTAACCAATACACATGAATGGTTAATCAGAATTTGTATGTTGTTATGGGAACATGAGGAGGTGACCAGTACGTGCAAGGAGTAGACTGCATAAATTCTCACTTAACAGCTAAGATAAGGTCTATTACTCGTCTGAAGCGTTTTTACCTTTCTAAGGTTGAGAAATTCGATGGATGCAAGATGTTGATGATCACATTGAACAATTTTAAAGACTATATCATGAATTTCAAAGATTCAAGAAGACAACATTGAAGTGGTATAATAGGATTCCAAGAGGATTTATTACCAACTTAAGAGAATTCTATACAACCTTTTCACATCAGTTTGTAGAAAGCAAGGAGATGCGAGCAAATAAAGACACTATAATACAATGTAAACAAGATGTAGGAGAGAAATTGAAGGACTATACAAAGCGTTTTGTGTTAATACATGTAGGATTGGATAATTGTGAAGAGCAAGTAGCTATGACTGCATTTCGACAAGGTTTATTACCAGGTGATGTGGAAAACGAAACAACAAAAAGGAGAGCCTGAACTTTTGGAGCACATATGGCTCAAGTCGATGACCAGATTAAAATGGTGGAATCAACTAGGTTCAGTGGAAGAGCTTGGTCTAGTCAAAAGAATTCAGGACATGTTTCGAATAATGTGCAACATAATCAAGGACATACTTCGAATTATCAACCACTTCGTCCAATGAATAACAAAAATTAACCTCCTTGAATCGGAGGGTTTCCAACCCAAAATATAGGCTATCAGTTTCAAAGACCAATGCCGAACCAGTGATCGGGCCAAAGTATTATATTGATCTAACTTAGAATGTTGCAGCTATTTACGAAAAATCCAAAGGTTATGTAAGCTTTAAAAAGGAAACTCCAATAAACAAGCAAATAGAAGATAGCAACAATAGATTTTGGAAGTATCATAATGATATTGGGCACAACACTACAGATTGTATAGTTGAAGAAGATACATATCTAATTGAGAGTTATCTGATTTTCTTAAAGGGCGTAGTAGTGGATCAAAATCTCTGAGCACATCTACTCTACAAGTTGCAAATTCGAATTTGAGGGAAGAAAGTGCGCTAATGATTATAGTTTCTAAGTGAGATGAGTTTGATGCAACCTCAAAATATTTGGATACAGATCCAAATCAATTAATTTTGTTGGTTGTGGATGAAACGGTAGAACAAGGACGCGTTCGAAGCTTATGTGAGTATTTTGAGTCTTTGGAAATCTTTGGAGGAGATTATATGACTCGTAACACTAATAGTTCCACGAAAAGGCATGTTGCTAATTTAACAACTCAGGTAGAACGAAAGGTGTCTGCAGTAGTTCCATTGAAGATGATTTGAGAGAAATAGTTGGCCCTCTTGATGATGTAGTAGTTATAGGGTCAGAGATATGTGGAGTTAAAATATGACACGTTCTAAAAGATACATAAAGTTCTGCTAATATGTTATTCAAATCTACATATGATACCATGTGTAATCTGACTCAATTTTTTTTATCTAATCGTACTATAAATCGGTTTACAAGTGTACCAGCTCAGGGGATTGGGGAATTTGAAGGTGAAATATGTTTGGGAAAATGCTTATTTAATAAGCAAGTTCAAGTCTTGTTCATTGTGGTTGAATGTCCAACGAGTTACAATTCTATTTTTTGGAAGATTTTGGCTTTCAAGAATGTATGTTGTAGTGTTAATTGTTCACCAATGTTTGAAATATGTCATTTGAGATCGTGTTGGCGTGGTTCGAAGTGAACAAAATATTTCAAAAGAATGTTATACATGAGCACTCAGGGTTCTAATTCTGAGGATAAGATGATGAAGAAAAAGTAGATGATCCGAAGGAAACCATGGGTTCTTTAACAACGAGTGAGGATATCGAAAAACACATTTTATCTAATGGAATACTTTACAAATATGAACATTATTGTCCTCTATTTTGCGTGATCAGTTTCAATAAATCTTTTTTGATAATTTGGAAGTTTTCGCTTGGAAAACAGCAAATATGATAGGAGTTCCATCTGAAATATTATACCACAACTTACCTATAGATTCGAGGATAAAACCTGTTATTCAGAAGATGTGAGCTTTTTCTGTGGAAAAATCAGAGGCTATTGTTCAAGAGGTGGATCGCCTCTCTAGGACTGGACATATATTAGGGAGGCATAATATCCTTTATGGACTACCAACCCAATATTAGTAAACAAAAGAATAGAAAGTGGCGAATGCGTGTTGACTTTACGGACTTAAACCGAGTATGCCCTAAAGATCCATTCAATATACCACGAATAGATCAGCTGGTTAATTTTACTTCATGGAATAAAATTGTTTCTTTTATGGATGATTTTTCATGGAATAACCACACTCAAATGGATCCAAAAGATCAGGAAAGTGCTACATCCATCACCGAAAGAGGACTACATTGTCATAGGGTCATGCCATTTCGATTCAAGAATGCTGGAGCAACATATCAAAGTTTGACGAATAAGGATTTTGCGTCTTAGATCGAAAGAAATATGGAGGTATACATTGATGATATGTTGGTTAACAATTGCACTGATGGTGAAAACCTCGAAAATTTGGAGGAAACTTTTTTTTATTTGAGAGCCATTCATTTGAAACTGAATCCTAAGAAATTTCTCTAATTAGGTAAAGTTTTGGATATATTATTAGTGAGAAAAGAATATAAGAAGATTCAGAACAATTGAAGGCCTCAGTTTCGATGACTTCGCCTCGAACTATAAAGGAAATGCAAGTCTTGACATGAAGGTTAGCTACCCTTAATCGATTTATTTCAAGGTTCTCTGATAAATGTTTTCCTTTTTTCCAAGTATTACGAAGACCCAAAGAGTTTGAATTGACACCAGATTGTATATCAATTTTTTCAAAGATTAAATAATTATTGTTGTCACCAGTGATCAGTCCAAGCCTCGAATTGGAGAGCACATGTACTTGTATATAAGAGTGTATGATTTTGCTGTAAGCGCTATTTTGATATGAGAAGACAAGGGAGTTTCAAAGCTAGTCTATTATGATAGTAAAAGTTTCTTGTCATAGAAGAAAAGGTATTTGAAACTTGAAAATTAGCTTTGGATTTTGTGGTGGCTTGTAGGAAAATGCACCCTTATTTTCAAGCTCACACTAAGAAATGTGTTACAACTGATTGGTTCAGATAATTTTGGATGGGTGCTACTACCTAAATCCGGGAGGGTTGTTCGAGCATATTTTACACTAAGAAAAATGTATACCATCTGACCAAGTCAATCATGACTTATCTGTATGCTAATACCATTTACGTTTTAGGCTTTAGAGATTGACCTGAATCCAGGGTCCGACCACGAAGGCCTATGGGTCACAAAATTAGTATAAATACCCCAACCAACTTCATTTAATAGGTTAGACTTTTTCAAAAGATATTAAATACAAGAACACACCTCCCTTATGTCTATGCTCACCACTTAAAAGTTAATATATAAGTTACAAACTACCCAAAATAACCTCAGACTATAAATTATCCCCATCAACAACGACCAAATATTTCTGGTAGAATGACCAAAGGTCAATATAATTGGGATATTTAACATCAATTTTTCTCCTCGAAATATTTTAACATCAATATAAAAGAAGGGATTTAAAGCGGGTCAAAGTCTTAAGGAACATATTCCTTCATAAAAAGGCCAAACAACTAGGAAATATGGCCTCGAATTGGGAGGGTCCTTATATGGCGATGGAGAAAATAAAGTCATGCACATATCGGCTTTATGATGGACATGGCAGATTATTTCAACATCCTTGAAATATAGAACATTTAAAGCTATGTTGGGAATGTTTTTTTCTTTTTAAGACTTTTTTAAATAATTGACATACTATTTCATAACTTGTTGGCCCAAGAAGGTTTTGATGAGGTGTCATGTACATATTCGAGGTTATTAATAAAATGAATTTGTGGCCAATGGTTGTTTTAAATACAAGTATTTAAAGTATCTTGGTAAGTAGTCAAAGACTGATCATATTTCAAGATGTTGACCAAAAGTAACTAATTTTGATTGGTAGTGTTATATTCTCTAATCGCACTTATTTTGTTACGACTTTTAAATACACTCATGATTGTTCGAAGTTCTACATTCTCTTAACGCACATGTTTTGTTCAAAGTGTTACGTTTGCTAAATGTACTTATTTTATTTGAAGTGCTACGTTCTTTAAACACACTTATTTTATTGGAAGTGCTACGTTCTCTAAAGGTACTCATATTATTTGAAATACTACATATTCTAAATGCACTAATTATATTGGAAGTGTTAACATGTTTTAAAAGCACTATTTTTATTTGACAAATTACAAAGTTATCTGTGACATATGTTAAAATTTGCAGTGATATTAACTTTAATAAGATTAAAAGCATTAATTATAAGGCAAATAAATGAGGAAAAAAGGAAATGTATTTTTTCATTGAAGTTTGAGTCCGATCTTACAAGAGATGTTTTGAATACCACGCCAAAATCAGTCACTATAGAACATTAGATTACTCTATAACGTGGACAAAATAGGAAACAACAATTAATTATCTTCTTCAGAGTTCTCTTCAGATGAATCTCCTTAATCAGTGCCATTTTCTTCTGACACTGTCCTTTAGAAGAATCAGTTGAAATAGGATCAAAAGCTTCGCTAGAACAGTTATCTAATGGGGATTAATTCCCCAAAGCTTGGAAAATTAGCCTTTGGGAGCGCAGCATGGAATTTGCGAAGCATAGTAATTATTTGTTGCTCCTCGGCATTTTTGATTACAGCTAGTGTGCTTTTTCTATATTGAGTCTTTGCAGTTTCCACATTAGTTCTTTTAATTTTTTGAGTGTCATATTGAGAGAAGCTATATCATTTGCGAGTTTATTCTTTTCTTCTTCACTCTTATTTAAACATTTTTGAAGAGTGGAGTATTTTTTATGCTTCTCTAATAATTCATTGGCATATTTGGTATTAAGATCATCTATCTTAACTTGATGAGAAGTCTTGAGTTATTCTGTTTGTTGATCATACACGGAGCATAAATGACGTTTGATCTGGATGACTCCATGAATATATTGCGACCTATCAACTTGAAATACATGAAATTGATCCTTGAGTTGTTTACCAAATATTTCTTTCATCAGACCATCTCTTTATCCATGGTTTCCAAATGGCTTCGAGAAAAAACTATTTTTGTGCATAATGCTTTTGTTGCTGCTTCAAGATTTTAAAAAGGTTGCAGTGCAAATAAAACTTCTTCATATGGCTCTTAAATGGGGATAAACCTTTGATTATCATAAGGTATGAGAGAAGATGAGGAAGCTAGGCGAGTATCTGAATTCAGAATCTCATGTAAACGAGGAGCAGTAACTTGATGGCCAATTTGACAAATATGTTCCTCGATTTGTTGACCTTTGGATCCCTATCTTTGTAGAGATATTGAAGATCATCTTCACTAATGAGATCATCAGGAAAAAGATGGCCATCTCCTCGGTGATTTTCTGCTGTCATTTCTCTTTGATTATCTTCTACTATAATTCATCCTCGATGATCTTCCATTGCAGTTTCTCCAGCCTCGGTATGAGGAATTTCTAAGACAGTTTCTTCAGAGTTCTTTTCTACTCTCTTAGCTGGTGAAATTTTTGAAGTATTCTTTTTCTTTGGGGAAATAGTCTTCTTTCTTTTTTATGAAGGTTCAGCCTCGACTCATTCTTCAATTTTTGGAAGGCTAACTTCAGTTGTTTTCCTTTTGGTTTTAGTCCATTTCTTCTTTTGCAGCTTCAGTTTAGTTGAAGGGCTACCACGAGATGTACTAGCTGTTTTTTTTTCTGTTTGCCTTTATTTTTTAACGGTAAATGACCGTCATAACTATTTCGTACATGAAAAAAGACCTTATTGTCAGGCGCTAATATATTTTCACAATAGGATTTGGGTTCGGTTGCTCTATTAATTTTTCGGGGAGGTCGGTACCCAAGGAGATCCTCCATAGATGACTATTGATAACCTTTATGGGCTGAAAGGCTAAGTGGAACCCATTGCCCCGTTCATTTTCTACCGAAGCGCTAGCTGAGAAAAAATATATTCCGCATCCTATTTGCGACTATTGTACCTCTTCAAAATTCCTAATTACAGTACCAATGCATGTGAATTTTGTTATTTAAGTTATAAAAAATAAATAAAAGGTAAAAATGAGAAAACTCATTGTTGTTTCTCCAAACAAGGTTAAGTTTCGAAGGGTTCTCCTCAGATATTGCTTTAATATTCTACCAAGATCCTGATATAAAGACAAATCTTTGCTTCCAAAATTTGTCAACTTCGAGCAGGTGGTCGATTATTTTGAAGTCATCAACCAGCATTAGATAATGGAAAGGTAGTACTGGTCCATTCAGAAGACTAGTCATGACAATGAATTCTTTTATGGATAAAGGGGTTTGAGAGATTTGGTGTTGCTGGTGTAGGGCATAGATCTAGTAGTTCGAAGTACTCCACTATTATCAGATCTAACGGGAATCAAAGACCCCAATTCATGATCTCAAGCTTTCGATGATTCTCTGGTAAAATTTCATTCGAGCCGGTCAGATGAGGAGACAGATAAAGAGATATTTCTGCAAACTTTGATGTGGGTAGTTCAAACATATGTTGGGTCTAGCATATTGGGATGTACTACAGAGGTTCAATTAATTTCTCCTTTTGGGGAACAATGTCTAAAGCAATTTGACCGTTATAAAAAGGTCAGCTCATGATTCTAAATATGAATATTCGAAGTTTGAACAAAGGGTCGAGCTAGTTTTAAGGTGAATAAGTCTATGAATTTATTCAAAGAGGATAAGTACATGCTTGACACTTATGAGTCAGTTGATAAATGTTCGAGGATTAATTTTGATATATATATATTCGAAGAGAGCATGTGTTGTCAAAATTCATTTTGACAAGGAGATGAGAAGTTTTAATTCGAAGTGAGTTTTGGTAAAGAATAGTTTTTACTTACCAAGATGTTTGATGATTACTAGTTCTCACTCTCTGTCTTTCATAATATCTAGGGGGCTATTGATAAGGATATAAAATATTAAAGACCTAAATATAATAGAACTAAGGTCATATATGGTAACTTGTATACTTGTTGGATGATTTTTAGACTATTTATAAATAGGGAGGCTATAACGCAATTAATCCATTTATGTAACCGAATCAGTTATACAAGTATTTATGCCTATAAATAAAGGTGGAGACGATAAATGAACTAGAGGATTATATACAGAACTAATCCGACTTTACTCTTTAATTCTCTATCTCTCTCTATTACTAAACTCTCTATTTACTTTCTCTCTCAAGAAACCAAATTTATACTTAACATATAGTAATGCGAATACTTAAAGAGGAATGGTAGCCAAGTGTTGAACTTTTGTTGAATCAAATTGTTCTAGGCAAGTTAAATTATATAGAGCTCGACCCAAATGTTTCCATTTGTTATTGTTAGACCAAGTAAATTGTTAACCAACAAAACCAGCATCAATTAGTGAGCAGTATTTGATAACATTAGTAAAATCATCAATACTTCTTTAACATAACGTTGAACAACATAATTGTTCAGAAAGATCCTTTAAACCCTGCCATAAATCTTTTCTAAGCTTCTTTATGTTTTTTGCATGAACTATTGTTACCAGAAAAGTTTTATCATGGGTGGAATGAATGACATGTAGGTGGACTAATCGGTCATGGTTTTTAGCTACTTCTATTTTAAAATTCGTATGTCATAATATCCAAATCTTGCTGGATGAATTTACCATACTCTGTTCTAAAACAAATCTTTCTGGTTATAGTGGTTAGCTATTCAAAGTTAAGCTTTGGTTCTTGATTTGCAAAAAAAAACTTTTATTTTTCAATATAACAGTCTCATGAAGGTGGCTTTGTTACCCATTCCTCTCACATTCAAATTGAGGAAATTGAGAGTCATTTAACTTTAAGATTAAAATGGTTATAAATTCCCTTTAGGTTTGGTTTTTGTTTTGTTGTGGTTTTTGGTTATTTTGAATAATATTGTTCCCTATTTACTTTCTATTTTATTTATCATTTCTTGAAAGCCAAGAGATTTTTCCAACTTTATGAGAATAGGGGACACAAGGAGGCTACCAATTGCATGTTGGTGGGGAAATTTTTAATCATTTATAGGAACATCAATTCCGTTGGATAAGGTGAAGTCATCCAAAGACTCAATACGATTAATTTTTCAATCATTTCAGCACTTGATGTAACATCAAATATTACATTTGAGTTTGTTTTTATATATGAATTTGAATTGTGTTTTGCTGTAGAGGGGACAAATTATTATTCTTAAAAGTAAACTTGTGAAATCTACAAACAATAGTATTTAATAAAGTTTACAATATTGAAGATTATTTTATTAAACCAGGTTTGTCAAGAGTGTAGCAGCTGCTCCTCCTAGAGTTATCGTCGGTGACAAGTATGGAGGTCAACGACAAGAGAATGAGAAAGGGAAAGTGGAGAATCCTTTTAGGAATTTGGACTCTAAACAGGTTTACTCCACTTCTACTAGAAACGACACTTCTGAGTCTCGTTCTCTCTTTTGACTGGACTCAGGTCATGACTTGGTAAGGCCCGTCAGAACAGTCCGTGTGGCCCAACAACAAGATTTATCACACATAGAAATGTTGTGTCACTCTTTTAATATGGTTTAATCCCATGAACAGAATTAGTTCACAAATACAAAAGATAAATTGTAACAACTTTACTATTTATTCTAGAAGGTCTCTGTACGAAGAAAATATTCCCACTGCTGCTCTAACTGTCTATAAAGGGGAGCAGTTGGAATCACTGAAATTAAGGAAATAAAAACAATAAAAAAATCTGAAAAAACTGTCCCGACCCTACTCCCTCTATCATATACAATTTTACTTGGTATCAGAGCATTCAGGACTTCAATGGCTAATCTTGAATCTCCTTCCCTTAGCTGTGACTCGATAGGATCTGTCCTTCCAAGCAGTGTCACCAGTAGTACCAAAAACCTGCACCTGCATACAATAAACAGCAACAACAATAACAATGTCAGACTTAATAGGAACAACTACCTACTACAGAAGACTATCGTTCTACCTATGGTCAAGGGGAACAAGTTAGGAGAATATATCACAGGGGATAAGACCTAACCTGGTAAGTTTATTACTGACTCTGAAAGAAATGTCACTGAAAATCCTGAGTATAAGGAATGGGTCGCTAAAGACCAACTTCTTTTGGGCTGGCTTTACTCCACCATGAGCCATAAAGTAGCAACTCAGTTGATGGAGGAAGAGGCTGAAAAAGATCTCTGGGAGGCTGCTAGCAGACTGTCTGGCTCACAAACTAGAGCCAGAATCACCTTTTAAATCTGAGTTCCAAAGAATTTGCAAATGTAACACTTCAATGCTTGATTACCTAAACAAAATAAACTCAATATCTGACAACTTACTGCTTGCTGGGTGTGGTGTGTCTATGGATGATCTAATCACTCAAGTCCTAGCTGGATTGGACTCTGAGTATACCCCTATTGTGGTAAATTTAACTGATAAGGAAGATCTCACGTGGTTGGACTTACAAGCAAGTCTGCTCACATTTGAGATCAGACTTGAACAACTTCTGAATATTCAGAATAACTTGTCAAATGTAAATCTAGCCTCAGTCAACTTCACTCAAAAGGCAGATGGAAAGCAAAAATAAAGTAACAAAAATCGAAGAGGAATCTATGGTGGTTTAGAGGCTAGAACAGAAGATATAGGGCCAGGTACTACTATTCAAACAACATAGGAAAAAGCAACCTTTATAGAGGGAAATGGGGCAGATTTTCTTAGAACAAACCCACCTACCAGATCTGTGGCATATGTGGTTAGTCTGCTCGAGTATGCTGCTGTAGAGATGATCCCTCTGTGATGGGGAACAAACCAACAGAGCAGGCTAAGAGTGAAGGTGATCAAGCAGCATATGTTGTTACTCAGGACATTGTTGTTGATAATTCCTGGTTTGCTGACACTGGTGGTAGTCCACCATGTCACAGGCAACTCAGGGCTACTAACTCAAAAGTCTGAGTAGACAGGTACTAAGAGTGTATTGGTTAGCAGTGGTAAAAAACTTCCCATAAAAAACATTGGTAGCTCTAAACTCTGTTCTAGCATTAAAACACATATTTATCTTTCAAATATCCTACATGTACCTTCAATTAACAAGAATCTGTTGTCTGTGTTTCGACTTACTAATTATAACAGGGTTTTTGTTGAGTTTCATAGTGGTTTTTTCTTTGTGAAGGACAACGAAATAGGGACTATTCTTCTCAGATGGACATCTGAGAATGGGTTATATAGGTTGGACAGTTATCCTAAGTCACAAGACTGGAAATCTTCTCTTGGTTCACCTCAAGCTTTTCTTTCTAGTTTTCATGCTGTTGTTTTTAATTCCCTAAAAGATGGATGTCATAGGAAGCTTGGCCATCCATCTCTAGACACTCTAAATTCAGTTTTGAAACTTTTTAATATGAGTACCATTTGAAAGAATGAAATCAATTTTTTTGAGGTTTGCCAATTGGGCAAGTCTCACAGTTTGTCATACTCTGTATCTAGCTCTTATGCAAGAAATGTTCTGAAACTCATACACACAGATGTATGGGGTCCATATCCTGCTATTTCTACATAGAGACATAGGTTTTATGTCATTTTCATTGATGAACATTCAATATTCAGCTGGTTTTACCCTTTAAAGGATAAAAGTCATGTTTTTAACACCTTTAAAAACATTAAAACACTGGTTGAAAAGCAGTTTGAAAGGTCTATTAAGGCACTCCAGAGTGACTGGGGTGGTGAGTACAAACCACTCCTCTCTTTTGCAAAGGAACAAGGGTTTATACTTAGAAGGTCATGTCCATACACCTCAGCCCAAAATAGTAGGGCTAAGAGAAATCATAAACTCCCGTGGAGTATGGGTTAACACTTTTGGCTCAGTCTGCTTTACCATATAAGTTTTGGGTTCACTCATTTGAAACAACCACATTTCTGATCGATAGACTACCCACTACTATCTTGTCGCACAAGTCACCCTATGAAGTTCTATTTCAGAAGACACCTAATTACTTTATCCTAATAAATATTTGGGTGTGCTTGCTACCCCTGCTTAAGGCCTCATCAATCCCATTTCTTGGTTACAGTCAATATCATAGGGGGTATATCTTCTTCGGTCCTAAAGATAGGGTGTATGTCTCTAGGAGTGTTGTGTTTAATGAGACAGAATTCACATTCCTACAGGGGTCCTTCTATGATCAACAGTCCGGTCCTTCTTCAACTTACTCTTTTAATTTTTGGCTTCCTAACCTGCCTAATTCTCTTGTCACTACGGGTGATCTGCCATCTACATCAACTCACTCTCCTGTCTCACCTGAACATAAAATCTCTCTACCTCCTGGTTTTTCCCAAGGTGAGTCTACTTCTCACACTACAAACACTCATGAAAAACATGATACACACCCTACTAACACAGTCTCCAACACTGGTACTATTAGTTCCACTGACACTATACCTCTTTCTAGCTCTAGTTCTACCCTTCCTCAGTCTACAAATAATTTCCACTTCCTGAATCCCACACTTTCCATAAAACTACCATTAGTATCCTCTGAATGTAGACAACACCTGCCTAACTTCCCCAAAACCCACACTATGAAAACCATATCACAAGATGGTACTCTTAAACCAAAAACTCTCTATGTCGGTTCTGTGACTACTACCAATCCATCCACTCTTGAGCTTACCAAGTACTGTGATGCTGTTACTACTCTTCACTGGGTTGCTGCAATGGATAGTGAGTATAAGGGTTCTATGCACAACAAGACCTGGACACTGGTTCCATGGTCATCTAAACTAAACATAGTGGGCTGCAAATGGGTCTTCAAGCTAAAACATAATATGGATGGGCAATTCAAAGACATAAGGCACAGCTGGTGGCCAAGGGGTTTCATTAAACCCCTAGCATAGATTTCTCAGAGACTTTTTAGTCCCGTGATAAAACCTTGTACTGTCAGGTTGGTGTTGACTATTGTTGTTTCTAAGGAATGTGAGGTACGTCAGCTAGACATAAATAATACATTTGTTAATGGTTTTCTCAGTGAAGATGTATATATGACTCAACCTGAGGGGTTCAGAGACTCTGCGTATCCTACACATGTGTGCAAGCTCCACAAAGCTCTGTATGGCTTGAAACATGCTCCAAGAGCTTGGGACTCTAGACTGAGGGACACTTTACTCAGTTGGGGCTTTAATGATTCTGGAACTGACTGCTCTGTGTTCTACTATGTTTCTCACTCAACTATTGTACTAATCCTAGTCTATGTAGACGACATTCTAGTTACAAGGACACAATTATCATGTTTGACTCAATTCATTCATTGACTCAATGAACTTTTCTCCTTGAAGGAAATGGGGCCACTCCATCTATTCTTGGGAATAGAAGCTCATCGTGACCACACTGGCATCTATTTGACTCAACATCAGTACATAGTGAACTTACTTGCAAATCAGGGACTATCCATGTCCAAGCCATGCCTTACGCCTATGGTAGCTGGTGTGCACCTCTCCAGTACCTATGGTACACTTCTTGCAGACCCTACACCATATCGTAGTTTATTAGGTGCTCTTCAATACCTCACTCATACAAGACCTGATATTGCTTTCGTCATTAATAAGCTAAGCCAATACCAGCAAAGTCCTACTACTAGATGAGTCGGGCTTCACATCAAACCTTCTAGCCACCTTTAACTCATGGATTCTCTGATGCACATTGGGCTTCCTCCATTGATGATAGGCGACGCGTTGGAGCGTATTGCGTGTATCTTGGTGATTCGTTGATCTTTTGGTCCTCCAAAAAGCAGCAAGTGGTTGCACGAACTTTCTACTAAGTCAGAGTATCTATGCTCTTGCGAACTTGTCTTCTAAGTTGATTTGGTTTCACTCTGTCTTGTCTAAAATCAAACATCCAATTACACCACCGTCGGTCATCTTGTGCGACAACCTCGGTGCTAGCTCCCTCGCCTCCAACCCCGTGTTTCATGCTCGAACGAAGCACATCGAACTCGATGTACACTTTATTCGTGATCAAGTGCTTCAGGGTTCTCTCTAAATTTTCTATGTTCCTTTCGAGGACCAACTGTCATATTTCCTTACGAAACCCTTGACTCACATGCGATTTCTTTTTCTTCGTGACAAACTCGGCCTCACAGACTCGTCTTTTCGTTTGCTGGCGGATGTCAAGAGTTTAGCAGCTGCTCCTCTTAGAGTTATCGTCGGTGACAAGTATGGAGGTCGACGACAAGATAATGAGAAAAAAAATGTGGAGAAGCCCGTTAGAGATTTGAACTGTAAACAGGCTTACTCAACTTCTACTAGAAACGACACTTGTGAGTGTCTTTTTCTCTCTTGACTCGGGTCATGACTTGGTAAGGCCCGTGATAACAATCTGTGTGGCCCAACAACAAAATTTATCACACATGAAAATGCTAGATCAGTCTCATGCACAAAATTAGTTCACAAATACAAAAGATAAATTGTAACAACTTGTACTATTTATTCTAGAAGGTCTATGTAACAAGAAACGATTCCTACTACTGCTCTAACTATCTATAAAAACAGCCGTGTGAATCGCTAAAATTAAAAAAAAAACTGAAACAATAAAAAATTATGAAAAACTCACCCTAGCCTATTCTCTCTATCCTACACAATTTTACTAGGTTTACAATATTGTAAAAGCTGGTTATGATTAATTATTTATCTCCACGTGTTCGGTAGTTAAATGAACTTAGAGGACTTTGGTTTATTTTTTTGTGTCTAAATTCGGTTTCATTATCTCTAGCTATAAATGAGGTACATTTTTGCGTTTTGTATTAGAAATACAAAATCCAAAAGGTAACCATAACTGCCAATGAAAAGTTAAAAGGTCCAAAATTTTGTATACGTTTTTATACGACTGTTTTTATATAAAAAATACAATTTTTTTGCGTTTGCAAATAATAATTATATTAAATTCGGTCCATGCTTTTATACGACTGAAACAGTAATTTCAGTATACGTTTTTATTATTTTATTTTTTTGGAAGCTCTAAAATATCATAAAAAGGAGTAATATTTTTTAATATTTAAATGATATGAAAAAATAATTTTTAGCTCTCAAACTTTTCATACAATCCATCTTTGTGAATGCCCATCCTATCAGCGCATATTTCTCATCAAACACATACATGAATACGATTATAAAAAGAGAGAAGAAAATGACTAACTTTAGTATAACATTTACATTTTCTTGCATTGCATTGTGATTGCTCTAACCTTAGCCCTTCATAATTCCAACGCCCAAGACTCACCCCAAAAACTACCTCGACGCCCATAACACAGCTCGAGCAGCTGTAGGAGTAGGTCCTATATCTTGGGACGCCACACTTGCAGCATACGCACAAAATTACTCTATTCGAAGGATGGGAGATTGCATGCTTGCCCACTCTGGCGGACCTTTTGGCGAGAACATCGCATGGAGCAGTGGAGACATGTCTGGGACAAGCGCCGTACAATTGTGGGTAAATGAGAAGGTCGATTACAATTACACCTCTAATACATGCGCTCCGGGAAAAGTTTGTGGGCATTACACCCAAGTGGTGTGGAGGAACTCTGTCCGTTTAGGGTGTGCAAAAGTAAGGTGCAACAATGGCGGAACCTTCATCACTTGTAACTATTATTCTCCCGGAAACTTTATTGGCCAGAGACCCTACTGACCCATATCTATCAGAAAATAAGCATTATTATTCTATGTTATTTTGTTTTCATATTTACGATAAAACTAATGAATATTGCACACTATATATATATATGGTGAAGAATATAAATCGATGTATTGTCACAATGTCTCGTTTACTTTTCTTTATCATTCTTAATAAGAAAATAAATACTTTTGTTCACTCTTTCTAGTGTCCAAAAAATTAATTTTTTTTTGTTTTTACACCCTCAATGAGATTTATATAACCACGAACTATTCTATTCTTATTTCCGCAACCTATTGACATGTATTTTCGCAACTAAACAACAATTTTTATACAACCAAATCACACGTAACTTTTTAACTAAAAACTATTTATTTTTTTCCCTCCAAATTACACGTAATAATTATTATTTTTATAACTATTTAGAAGTAATTTCACAACCAAAAAATCAAAAAATATATTTCATTTATCTAGTTTTTCTCGTCTTAAAAAAACAAAACCATTGATTTTTTTTGGAATTAAGGTTTGAAATATATGACATTTAAAAAAAATGAGACAAAAAATGGTTAGGATTGTTTCAGACTACCATTTGGCTATCTATAAATACTAATTTATCATCAGGTAGTTATCCATACTTTATGAAACCTTAGGTGGTTATTGGTAAATCATTTTGATATTAGATGGTTATCGATACATTACCATATTGATAAAAAGATAAACAAGTTTGAAGAAAAAAAAATTCATTTTGATTTAATTAACGATAGGAAATGTAAATCACATGAACGTATAACACCTAAAATAGTTTTTGTTTATTATTATATACCTAGAGTAAAATTAGATTAATATTTATATATAAAAAGCAAGTTACCAATAAGTATTCGGGTGAATTTCAAATATTGATTACTACTTTGGATTTGAAGTTTAGTAAACACCACCTAAACTATAAATTCTTCAAACAATATCTTTGAAAGGACAAACACGCACCACCTTCAACCATCAACTATTTTTAACATTCAAAACTCTATATCATTCGAATCCTAACTTAAAAAATAAATTAATTTTTTAAACCATCAGCTATATAAATATATTAATTTTTTAAAAGACGAACAAAATGAAATACATGAGTGATATATTTTGAGAATTATTTTTTAAAATATTAAATTAGAAAATAAATTGTTTATAATTATTCCATTTAAATAATAGTTATATTTCTGCAGCCAAATTACAAGTAATTCTGCAACTGAAAAATAATTTATTTTTCACTATTATTTCACATTCAACTTGTACGTAATTTCGCAATTCATTTATAGTAAAAACACTTTATTCACCATAAAAAGTACATATTTTTCTTTTTCATACAATCATATTTATTTAGCAACCAAAATCCTATTTTCGTAAATATTTTTTTCGTAACACATTTGCACGTAATCCTGCAATTCCACAAAAAATGCACATATTTTCTCAACTACGAAAATGTTGATTGTTTCACACTTAGTTAACACTTATTTTTTTAAAAAAAATTGTTTTTCACACAATTAGACTTATTTAACAACTAAAGTCTTATTTCCGCAATGCATTTGCACGTCTTTCTGCAACTAAACAAAACTTTTTCGCCAAAAAATTACAAATAATTCCGCAACAAAAAAACAGTTATTTTTTCGCAACCAAATTACACGTAATTCTTGAACTAAACAACATTTATTTTTCTCAACCAATTTACATGTAATTTTACAATAAAAAAAGATAACAAAAAAATTTGTGGATCTAGTTTTGTTCTTCTTAAAAAGTAAAAACTATATATATAATTATGGTTTGAAATATAACGGCTAGGGATATTTGGAACTACAATGTGATAGTTTATAAATATTAATATATCATCCAATAATTATCCATACTCTATCAAATCTTAAACTATTACTTATGAATAAATATAGATTTTGGTCTTTATTGATAAATTATTTAGAAAATATATTTTATATAAAATAAATAAAATTAATTTAGTATATATATTTTTTTTTAAAAATCTATAGTTTATCATAGCAATCACAACCGAAATCATTTCAAACACTTATCGTATTGATTCGGTAAACAACAACAAACTATGTTCGGATTTGTCATACAAGTCATCGGGCTACTTCTTTAATAGTACTACATATATTATGAAAAATATTATTATTTCAATAAAAATGTTAAATAATGTGTAGTAAATATACCATCTATTTTATTATTTTATTAAAGTATATTTTATTAGAACATATACTTTTTTAATATATATATATATATATATATATATATATATATATAATCGTTTATGCAAACAAATTCTCTAACCAATCATTTACTTTTTTTTAATTATTTAAAACAACTTGTTAATATTTTGTATTTTTTCAGATTCAAGTTTTGTTTCAATAAAAATAAAATGTCCAAAATATTCGTGTCTGATACAAAAGTTGTTTCATATTAATACATCGACATTTATTGAACCAAGAAAGAGTGACATAGTATTTTAGCTAAGAATGGCAGGTGACGGTTTATTCCTATAAACAGTTGAGAGGTAGTGGTCGTAATCATCGTGACGTCCGCATTAGATTGTACCATTTTATTCGTAGTGTCACCAATCTTTGACATCTGCATCAGTACGACTATTTGGACCAATTCTTCAGCACACATAGATCAAATGCATTTAATCAACGTCGAAGGGCGTTCTATGAATTCATATTCCTCTCATAATAACGAACCCCATTTCATCTAGAACAATAAAAGTATCTTAACAAGCTACGGAAGGTAACAATATTATCTCTATATTCTAGCATGTAATGTGTATACACTTATCTTTCAATAATTTAAATCCCAACCAAAGTTCCAGCTTTTAATATGCATCTAAGTCTCGATTGAGCTCGCTCCTCACAAACTTTAGATATAGAACAGTTCATGTACTTAAGTCTCAACAATGCATATACTTAATTCCAAAAAACATTACTCTAGTCACTTTGAGGCTAAATCTAAATATTCTTCACATAGGCTTCAAGTGACTCAATAAACATTACCCCGATGTTCCAACTAATTTTAGATATTTAGTCAATTACACAAGTCTTTAGAAGTGCGGTGAAACTGGTAATATATTGGTTTGAGCATCTAGAGAATCTTCCACACTTAAAATCTTTGCCATACCACTTTCTCTCTCTTCACTACAACTCGGAGGAAGTGAAGCTTTGTATCTTTGTTCTTAGTTCGCTCATGGAACTTCATATTTTTCATCAAGTAAAAAGAATTTGCATTGTAGCATGGCTTCCTTCATCACTTCAGTATCAACAATATATTGGATTCCGTAGATGACAAGGCAATGATATTTTTAAGTCATGATTTCCATATAACCACTGCTCCTAACATTGTTAATAAACAGCCTCAAGTTTACCTCATAATGGCGAAACGACATGCTTAATTATAGTCAACATATCCCATCAACATCTCATCAGCCTTGCCTCCTTTAAGTTTGGCCCAATATAATGATAGTCAAAGCTTTATATATCTCATGAGGTATTTAAAGGTGAACCAGTGAAGTTTTTCTTGATTTTCTATGAGTCAATTCCAAATACTAAATTGGTATGACAAATCAGGTCTTGTACATATTATTTTGGACATAATGCATCAAACTAAAACGATATAGGGTATTTATTTTATGAATTTCTTATACTTTATTTTGGTTTGTGGTTGAGTGATACTAAGTTTAAATTAGACACTAATGAAGATTTCAACCTCTTGGGATTTGAAGATACTAAACGTCTTCAAAAAATTCAGAATGAATTCTTGTTGAGAAAAAAATCTTTTAAAGATGTTCCTCTTAGATTCTCTCATATCTATTATTTAAAAACTTTCCCTTCAGCCAGATCTTTACAATTCCACCCCCCCCCCCGACCCCCTTCCCACGTCCTTTCCAGCTATCAGTATGCCATGCACTTGCAGTAGCAATAAAATTTATTTCTTCATGTGTGTTTCTACATTTCAATAGATATGTCATCGTAACATCAGTTTTATATAACCCAAACCCAAATTCAAATCTATCAAAAATTGAAAACAAAACCATTATTGAGGTTTGTTTCATAACGAGTAAAAATATTTTTAAAATTAACACCCTTATTTTACTTGAATCTCTTTCCCATCAATTTATCTTTATAGCTAAATAATTTAAATCTAGAATTACCTTGTTTCCTCCTCTATATCAATTTACAAGCAACAAGTTTCCATCCCTTCAACTACTTCATCAAAATTCAAATGCCTTCTTCTTCTTCAAGGAATATAGTTTTTCGCTCATGACCTTCAACCACTTCAAATTATAAATACTCTTTATAGAATCAGAATAATTCCCATGTTCAAGAATATATCCATGAATTTTATTTGATAAATCATAACCTACAATATTCGCATGGATTTACCTTTGTATAAGCTTTATATGTCTTTATTCTCTATATCTCATAAACTAATAAATATGAGTTTCACCATTTTACTCTTCAATCGAAACATCAAAATATTTTAGAACATTAAACTCTAATCATTTTCCAACTCATATAATGGTTGCACTTCCTCTGCATAATCCAAACATGTCTCAAATACAAAATCCTCGTTGGCAGAAGCATCCTTGTTCTCACTCTCTTGTTAGACCCCATCTCATCTATACCCCCCCACCCCCCTTCTTGGTACTACTGTATTTTTTTTACCTTTTTTCTCTAGTGGCATAGCTTCTTCATTAAATACAAAACTATGCCAACTAAAGCTTATTGACTTATAGGTTCGAGACCCCACAACCTATACCATTTTTACAATATTTGGATTTTCCTAGGAACAAACATTTCACTGCACTCCATTAAAGCTTGTCTTACTTCCCGTGTACGTATGTTGCAACTCCAAACACTCTCAAATATTAATACGTTGGTCTTTTCAAAATTTGTTTATCCTCTAAACACATGAAATCTAGCATCAAATATGGACTCAAGTTGATGATATATGTCGTTATTTTGACAACTTCTCCTTAAATATTTAGCATGTTCTAGTTCTAAGAAGTATACATCTTACTGTTCCTAGCAAGGTTCAGTTCATCCTCTCAGTAATGTCATTTTGTTAGTGAGTTCCTTTCACAGTTATGTGTACAAAAATGCAAGGCTTAGAATAGTTTTAGCGAATCTTTAATTTGAATATTTCCAGATATTATTATTACTGTTCGACTTTTGCAATACCTTTCCAATCTTATTCTCCATATATTTTTTTCAAAACCTTAAGAGCATCAAATTATTATCTTTGGTTTTCAAACGTACAAGCCATAATATTCTATAATTGTCATCAATCAAAAACCAAATTTACCTGACATTTTCTGTTGTAAAATGCCTTAAATATCCAAAAAGGCTAGAATGAACATAATCAAGAAGATCGTAAGTTATATGGTTGTTAAACATGAACGTATCTGTCTTATTTTTACTCAATACACAATTTTTACAAAATATTTACTTCTAAACTTTATCATAATTTAACAAATTATTTTGTTTCTAAGTTCACTAAGGCTTTCCTCACTTAAACGCCATAACCTCATATGTCATATTTTGATTTAATTATCTTCTAAATTAAATAGACATATGAACACTACATATGATTTAAGAACTTATAAACTATTAGTCTTATATGATTTCATAATAACTAGTGAGCCTTGCATAATCTCAAGTCTATTATAAACACATTAATAACTAAATCCTTCTTCATCTAACTTTCCAACATAGAAAATGTTGTGTTTAAATTTGGGGACATACCACACATTTATTATCAGTATATCAGTTCTTGTTTATAACTTTAGTCAAAGATACCTTATTCCATTCATAGCACATAACTCATTGTTCACCATTATGACATTGCCATCATCAAACAACTTCAAGTCTTCAAACTATTTTTTTGATCAAACTAATATGAAATAAAGCTAATGAGTCTAAAACATAATTTCTATTACACATGTAAATCGAAGAAATTAAAACATTAGTGTATTTATAATTTTTCAAGACAATTAAAGTATCTCGATCTTCAAAATTCTAATGAGAATTTCCTTTCTTCCTCATGTTATTTCTTACTAATATTCCCTTCCTTCTTGTAGTACCAACATATTACCCTAGAACCACTCACAAGTATGTTAAATTTGGACATAGTGTTTCCTCTCTTATTGATTGAGTCTCTCTTTCTAGGCCTTCATCTCACACTCAGTCCTAGGTTTTTTGTTCAAACTGGTCTTTCAAACGTATTCTTTTCCATAAAGTATCGTGTCAACAAATGCTCATATACGTTTTGAAAAAACTACATGTATTTTTAAGTTCTCAATCCACCGAGATGTATTATAACACTAACACTAACGCATTTGTCTATTTGTAGAAGAGTTTTAAAAGATCTTCCAATATCGAAATTAAATACACGTCAAATTTTTTTATCAAGAATATAATATAAAAAATGTGAAAGGATCACGAGCATATATCGTACAGATGACCAATACTCAAATATAGTTTAAGACATGCTCAATAAAATAAATATACCAAAATAATGAACATCAAATAAAGTTTAAAACAAAAACAAACAGAAAAGATCTACACATAGATACATTAATGACTTTTGTGAAAAGTCCTATAATGATTTATGATCCGTAGATATATGATTCAATTAAAGATAAAAATTATAACAATTTCATAAATCTTATAATATTCTGGAAATTGAAAAGCTCTCCTTCGTTGAGAACCATATTTTATAATGTTTTTAATAAATTTTATTATTTAAAATGTTTACTATGTTGAAACTCTACTTTTTTTCCCACATCTACAGAATATGAACAATTTCATTTTAAAATCTATCACATTTGGATTAATATAGAAAAAATTAATATTGGCATTGCTATTGGTTCCTAAGAGTTTATTAAAGGGTTAAAAAATTATTAAAAGACAAAATAAATTTCAACCTATAATTGACTAGTAATTAATTTTTTTCCCCAAAAATTAAATTAGTTGTAACGATTTGTAGGATTCAAATAACATTTTAATACCATGTTGTTGGTTTTTGAATAATTTTATTCATTTTTATCTTTTAGGACAGGTCACAGCGAACTCGATTGGAATCGAATCCGTAAAAATTGACACAAGTTTGACAATTTAATTTTGCGGTTTATTTTAAAAATTGAAATCGGAATTGAACCGATAAATTGATAGAACCGATACGGATCGAATAAATATAATTTTTGAAATCGGTTGGTTTATTTTTTTAATTTATTTTTATATATTATATTATTACCAAAATTATTAAATACCACTGGCTTCTAAATTCGAAAAATTAATTCTAAATTTTATATTATTTAATTTATTTAAGTAAAAATATTTAAAAATTAAATTTTAATTAAATTTAATTTATTTTAATAATGTACCTAGCCTATATGGAACCAAAAGGGATCGAACATAAAATTTACTGAAGTACCAAAATGGATCGAACATAAAATTTAACATTTCGATATGATTCAAAAACTAGAACCGAATTTTTTAACGGTTAACCGGTCAAACCAATAAGTTTAGTGTTCCGGTCCCCTCAATACCCAATTGGAAGAAACATGCTACTTTTCTATTTTTGACACGCTCACAAGGTTTTTTTTGCCCTTTGCAAACTATGAAAGTTATATTTCATTTTTGGGGTTTCCAATATTTCATTCCCAAAAGAACATGTACATATAGGCTAAAACTTGCACTAAACTTGTATTTCTTAGTAAGGAATTCTTATACGCAAAAATATATAAAAACCACCCAAGCAAAACTTCCTTACCTACAAAGTAAACCTATCACATAAAAAAAAAAGTTATAACCCATGTATCTCTTCTAAAAGAAAAAACCAAACAAACCTTCCTAAAATCTACAGAAACATCAAGAATTCCTCTTTTTCAAGTCAAGACTATTCTGTTTTAAATATTTGCACTCTAAATTTTCTTTGTTTTCCCCTAATCCTAAACTTTTACTCTACCTGTTTGTTAAAAAACAAAGAGAGAAGTAGCTGTAGGAGGCGGTTAGGGTTTTGTGTTTATTAAAAATGTTCCTTTTTGTATTGAACTGTTTTTTTTATTAATGCAAACCCAAGTAAGGCTCTAAATATATAGAGAACTTAGAGGCCTATACAAGGAAACTTAATACACTGAATATTCTAACACCCCCCCTCAAGTTGTGTAGTGGGATCACCAATACCCAACTTCGATAAAACTGATTTGAATGTTCTTTCAGCAACCGTTTTTGTCAGGATGTCTGCCAGTTGGTCTTCGGATCTAACAAACGGAAGTTCGACTGTCCCATCTTCAATCTTTTCTTTTATGAAGTGCCTATCTATTTCAACGTGCTTTGTTCTATCGTGTTGTACCGGGTTCTCTGAAATCTTAATCGCAGCTTTATTATCGCACATTAACTAAGTTGGACACTTCAGGGGTGATCTGATTTCTTTCATTATCTTCTTTAACCAAAGTATCTCGGTAACCCCCTTAACGATTCCTCTAAATTCTGATTCAGCACTTGACAGTGATACTACTTTCTATTTCTTACTCCTCCAAGTCACCAAGTTACCTCCAAGAAGAGTAAAGTAGCCAGCAGTTGATCATTTGTCGTTAGGATTCCCTCCCAAATCAGCATCTGTGAATACTTCAACATCAAGATGTTCATTTTTCTTAAAAATTATGCCTCTTCCTGGTGTGCCTTTGAGATATCGAATAATCCTCATTACTGCCTCCATATGGTGTTTCCTAAGGATGATTCATGAACCGGCTAACTACTCCCACCGCGCATGCAATGTCGGGTCGAGTGTGAGCCAGGTAAATCAATATTCCCACCAACCTTTGGTACCTTTCTTTACTCGCTGGTTAGGCCCCTTCAATTATCTTTAGTTTGTGATTCACAACAATAGGAGTTTCATTTGGTTTGCAATCCACCATGCCAACTTCAGTTAATAAATCCAGTATATATTTCCGTTGGGAGATATAAATCCCTCCTCTTGACCTAAGCACCTCGATTCCTAGGAAATACTTCAATCCCGCAAAGTCTTCCATTTCAAACTCCTTGAAGAGGTTTTTCCTAAGAGAGCTAATTTCTTCTTCGTCATTCCCCGTTATAATCATATTATCAACATATATTATAAGACAAGTGACTAATTCTCCTCTCTTTTTGGAAAACAAGGTATGATCCCCATTACTTTGTTTGTAGCTATACTACTTCATTGCCATTGTAAATCTCCCAAACCAAGCACAAGGAGACTGTTTGAGCCCATATAAGGCCTTTTCAGTTTACATACCTCATTTTCTTGAAAACCATCAGAGAACCCTGGTGGGGGTTCCATATATACCTCTTCTTCGAAGTCTCCATGTAAGAAAGCATTCTTTACATCAAATTGATGAAGAGGCAAATATTTATTCGTGGATATTGAAAGTAAAACTCTGATAGTATCAATCTTTGCAACCGAAGAGAACGTTTCAGAGTAGTCTATACCATATGTTTGTGTATATCCTTTGGCAACCAATCTTGCCTTGTGTCGCTCAATGGTTCCATCAGATTTATATTTTATATTAAACACCCATCTACACCCGACTGTTTCTTCCCTTGTGGTAACACACAATTCTCCCATGTACCATTCCTTTTTAGAGCTTCCATTTCGGTATTCATTGTCTCATGCCATTCAGTCATCCTCTTAGCTTCTTGAGCTGTTTTAGGGATTTGTTCAGAGAGAATAGTAGCTGAAAACACCTTTACAATCTTCGTCATTCCTTTCCTGTCCGTTTTTACCAGATATGCAGAAGCACGAGGAACGTGTTCTGGTGAATACCAGTCAGGAGGAACCCCTCTATTTTTTCTTAGGGGAAGAACCAGAGTTTGAGTTTCAACAAATGAACTTCCTGAAATTTCATGGTTAGTAGCATTTTGTGAGTTATGACATTGTAAATTGTTTACCTCTTGATGGACATTTTCTTCGGCTGATTCGCTGGTAGTATCCATGGCATTTATTTCTTGTTGGACATTATCTTCGGGAGAATCATTGGTGGTAAGAACTGCCTCGTCAGTCTCCTTTATGTTGGAAGAGGCGTGTTTGGTGGCGCCATCTACCGACTCTATTGGCACATCCTCAAAGTAACTTTCATATAGCAACCAGTCAAGTGATTCACTTACTTTCTCCCCCTGAGCACGAGATTGGTGATCAAAAAAATAATCGGATTCTAAGAAGTCACGGTCCATGGTGATATGGATTCGATGAGTAACCTGATTGTAACACCAATAGCCCATTTGATGGACACCATACCCAACGAATACACACTTTTCAGCACACGGATTAAGTTTGTTTCGACTATTTTTAGGGATATGAACAAACACCGAACAACCAAAGACACGAGGAGGTAAGGTCATAACAGATGGAATTGTAACTTGGGTGTCAAGCACTTGTAATGGAGTTTTATTTCCTAGACATCGGGTTGGTAGACGATTTGCAAGATACGTGGCTGTAGCAAGAGCTTCTGGACAAAGAGAATGAGGAAATCAAAGTATCTGATTTGATTGTTAGTGGAATTTGGTGCTGGACCCCAAACATCAGAATGGATTAGCAAAAAAACATAATCAACTCTAGTATTACTTTGATTAAATGAGACCCTACGATTTTTTGCAAGAATGCAGGTTTCACATTTCTCATGAATGGAATTATTCAAAAAAAGACAAGGAAACAAACTTTTAAGATAACTAAAAGAAGGATGACCAAGTCGTCAGTGTCATAACCAAAGTTGTCTTTCGGTTGTTTCGTGAGCAAGCATGGCATGTCCCTTATGAACTACCTCATCAACATAATAGAGACCTCCTTGTTCAGTACCACGCCCAATGATCTCCTTCGTACGAATGTCCTGTAAAATGCAAAAAAAGATATATAAGAACCACACAGTTAAGTTGTTTTGTCACTTGACTAACAGATAATAACTTTAAGGATAGTGAAGGAATGTATAGGCAGTTTTTAATTTCCATTTTTTCCGAAAAAATAATTGAACCTCCTCCTTTGACTTCGGAAATTTCTCCACTAGCAGTCTCAATATGGGACTTCTTTGGAGATGGCATGTCACCAAAGTCTTTAGGATCATAAGACATGGTGTCCGTAGCCCCGCAATCAAAGATCCAATTCATTGATTTCTGAAACCCTTTACCTCCAAGTTTTTCATAGGAGTTCGCCGCCATTCCTCCAAAACCAGTGCCACTTCCTTGCTCATTTTTATTCGGATCTTCACCGCCACTTGTAGACGAAGCCCGTTTCACATTAGATATGAAACACTGGTTAGTTTTCTCCTTATGACCGTCTTCCAACATTCTGGATAGCCAACCAGCTGGAAACATGTCTCTTTAGTGTGTTTCTTCATCCCACAATGAGTGCAATACAACTTGTAGAATATGTTGTTTCCACGGAAGGAAAATGATCATTTTTTCAGGATATCTCTTGACTGGTTCCAGCTTGTCATTAATCGCCATTAGCAATTGATAAAGTCTTTGTTCTTGAGTCTTCTTATTGTAGATCTGAATGTCAGTATTGCTCACATGATTTCAGTTGTATCAGCTTCTATTGAACCTCAGCAGTTCTTCCCCGAAGATCTTCTTCTCCAACTTCTGAAGGTAATGATGCATCTGAATGTCGAGGCACGTGTTGGTGCACATTAGCTCTTTTCAGTTCTTTAAATTCCAATCTTTGCTAATTCCCGATGACGGCGGCTTCTCGAGTGCATTTGCCATCATATCAAATATAGGTCGGACATCACCAATCCCTTTTGCTATCTCAAGGAAGCAATCTTCAATTGAAGTCTGAAGTGCCAAATTCAAGTTCAGTTCTTGAACTCCAGCCGACTCAGCCGTGGCTTGAAATGTTTTCCTCAGTCACTAACAAAACCTTATTTCCACTAGCTCAGTTCTCGATCCAATTTGACGTGCTAGAGCTGCATAAACTTGTATGATGTAAGAATTGAGTTGGGGATAACGAGAGACCTTTCTGTGGTCTAGATGGCGTATTACAGCCGCTAAAACCAAATGCTTATATCTTGAAACCAAAATGTTGTGATCTCCATTAAATAGCATATATCACACAAGACCGTCATCGTTAACCTTTGCTGTGGGACCCACTGTTGTTTGGAATCAAAGCAGAGAAACATAGGCTCCAATATAAGCGTCACGGTTGCGCTCTTTTTAGCCAGTTCAACCATCATCTCCATGTATATACGTGCCCTGTTAGAATTGGTGTGCGAGTGTGTGAACCGACCTCACGGACTAGCAATATATTGTCCGTTTTGCGCTCGTAGGCGCGCACGGGTTTGCTTTTGGGTGTACTCCCAAAAGGCCTCTTGCTAGTTGAGGTGGGCTCACACTTATATACACTCTTTTATGGTCCTTGTTAGCAATGCGGGATTGGGGGTCCTCTATGGGATGAAGTTTATTCTTCACTTTCCCCCTTAAAATTTATCCCAGTAATTTGCCGGTGGAACTTCGGCGGTTAAACCTCATATGGCTCTCATACCATGTTAGAATTGGAGTGCGAGTGTGTATGACCGACCTCACGGACTAGCGAGATATTGTTCGATTTGCCCTCGTAGGTGCACACGGGTTTGGCTTTTGGGTGTACTCCCAAAAAGCCTCTTGCTAGTTGAGGTGGGCTCACACTTATATATAAAAGTCCTTGTTAGCAATGTGGGATTGGGGGTCCTCTATGGGATGAAGTGATGAAGTTTATTCTTCACTAGCCCACACCCTTGGCATCTAAATTTGTTTGCTACTTACAGTGTTGAAAAATAGAAGCTATCCAAAATGCAACTCGGGTTAAAGTTAACTTACCTTCTTGTCTTGTCAAGGGAGTCGTAGGCACTCTTAAGGCTGCTCCCGTTGATGTTGGCCGTGTCTGAGTCTTCTTGGAGGATGCTATCCGTTCTCCTTTCGAACAAGCATGCACATATGCACTGGTTAGGTTAGCGGTCGTTGTGACACGTCATCACATGGAATCTGGCTTGGGAATAATCCTCTGATCTCCTCGGTGATCAGGGTAAGCTTAGATTGGTTCAGGATTCGATTAGTGGTGTAGAACTGGTAAATTGGGGCTCAGGGGTAGCTCCTATGGTGGACACTTGGACCCCTTTGCAGATTTGTGATCAGATAGTGAAATTGCTTATGTAGGGAAACAACCCTACATTGTTTGTCCCCTATGCCGACTAGTGTCCACATAAACCTAATTGTTTGTGTAGAGCCAATTATGTGGAAAATTTGTTTTTGTTGAATGGGCATTGTAATACGAATTTAAATGGTCCTTAGGTATTTATTTTAGGTTGTGGGTTGTTAAATGGGCTTCGGCCACTAACATCATCTTTTATTTTTCTCCGGTTACGCAATTAAACATAAGCAACCAACCACGTAATTTTACTAATGATGTCTCCAAAAAAACGTCTAAGTCTTCACCTCCTCAAATTATTTGGGGGTACGAAGATCACATATATATTTTTTTAAATCAAAGATCCTCGGAACTCATTTAACATTTATTTTCACAAAACAAGTTACTATTAAGTTTTTTCACACAAAACCAAAATTTTATTTATACAATTTTTATGTTTTTATTTACACAACATTTTTGCACATAATTACACCGGAACACAATTTTAACAGCCAAATTACAAGTTATTACACAACTAAAAAAATAAAATAAGATTCAAAAAATAGGTTTTATCCATTTATTCTCTTCATCCCAAAAAAAAATCAATAATATTTTTGAGTTTTTCGAAAGCTATAGCATTAACAAATTTTTTTATTATTGATATTTTAAATTCAAAATTATATGATTATTCATAGTTTTCAAATTATAAAGCATTACCTAACTTAATATATAAAATAAAACCACTTAAAAGAGTAAAAATTAAACAACTGCAGTTGGCTTCTTTATATCCAACGTATTATGTGCAGGTTAATAAAATTTCGAACAGATATTTTCCTTATTAGTTTCTGTAAATATTGTATCGAGATAAAGCTTTTAATTGAAAAAACAATTTTTAACAAGCTTTTGTACATACTAAATATATGCAAGAGGGTAAGTTATACAGATGCATCCCACTATTTTCCTATTTACAAATAAAAGGATGAAAATTTAAAATATCGATAAAGATCCCAAACGGTTTTTTTTGTTGTAAACAATAAATAACACGCGCCACATATAGATAAAATAAGACACTTCTAGGCTTTTTAATTCAGCATTAAAAATAATTATATTGAAATATTATATTTTAAAGTATTTTAATTTTACATTTTATATATATAATCATATTGATATTTTTTTATGATAAATAAAACAAAATCTATGAATAATATGTTGTTTATTTTTTTTTATTCGAGTTATTTTTGCATAAGGAAATGTCTCGAACATGATCATCAAACTACAATTGTTCAATACACATAAGAAATGTTTTAAACATGGCCACTAAACCATGGTTCTCTTACCGAGTTTCAATTTTTTTAAAGTATTTAAAAGTATGTTGAAAGTATATGAGATGAGTTGGTTAGAGGTACTTACATCATTACCTACTGTTGTGGTGATAACAAGATTTGGTTATTTAATAATGAGGCTGATTTTGTGGGTTTTGTATTATATATTAATGTTGATCGTTTAAAAAGTGTTAGTTTTCTTGTAGAACAACAAGTCGTTGATAAGGTTGTTGTAGAAATGCGTAAACAACCTAGCATAAGTTTGGGAGAACTCTCAAATAATCAATTAATTAGCAGTCATAAAAAAAATTGCTACTATTGGTTGGGCTGAGGCAATTACAGGTGTTTGTCAAATTTTTAATCAAAGTGTCACAACTCTAAGGTTATCTTTATGTCGTTATGCCTTAGATCATGTTTTTTTGTTTCAAATACATACAGAATACAAGAAGTAAGATAACTGTTTATTGTGAAAATAAAGTCTCAACTTGATATAAATGAAGACTTTATGCATCACTTGATTCCACCATCGGCTTCATATTCATTAAACGGTTTGTTGAAATATATAGTTGCAGCATTATTTTTTCCAAACAACATCAGAATCATTTGACATTGAAGTTTATTGCTACAAAAATTTATGCTTATATTAGGACATGGCATTATCTGATAGTGAAAAGTATACCATCGTCTCTTAAATGGGACTACCATTTAGATATTTCTTGTCTTCTTTTATAAAAGTTTTTAGAGAAATCAAGAGTGGAGTTTTCGAAGATACTTCTAGCTCTTTTAGTTTACTGAATGCATACTTCAAAAGATTGAAGAGTCGTCATATTACGACCGACTGTTGTATAAAGTATGTTGTTGAAAATATATTCAAGCATTGTTTCATGCCTTTTTTTATTTTTATTTCATACATATAATAAGTGATTTGTGACCTTATGGTCATGCAAGAACTTCATGCAACAGTTTTATATCCCACCTTGGAATTCTAATGTTGATGACCTATGAGTTTTGGTATGCCGACCATGTGACTCCCCATGTACTGAACATACGATTCTAATGTTGATGACATTTCATTTTGTGGTGATAATGATAGTGGAAATCTAATTATATTTAGAATACAATTCTAGTGTAATAAACACCACGTGAGACATATGATAAAGGGAGAAATTCGGCAATATAAATAAATAAGAGTCAATTGTAAATAGAAGGAATTTAATATGTCTATTATAGTATTTATTGTTTATTTGAGGATAATGTGTAAATAAATTATTTTGTGAAGGACTAAAAGAGAATTAAAACAAGACCACCAAGGACATTAATGCGTCCACCATTCCCCACTATAAAAGGGGGCTCATTATTCTTGGTAGGTGAGACAAGTTTTGGGATATAAAATTCTCTTTCTACTTTCTCTCTCTAGAATATTCTCTCTAGAATTTAACATCACAGTCACATAAGGTCCAAGATCCAAGATTATTCCTCTTAGTCATTCATTCCCTCATCATTGGCACCGTATGTGGGAAACCGTGATACCAAAAAGGAATATTTTTCTTTTAAAATCGCGATCTGACTTTAAAGAATGACTGACCAAGCGGTCAGAGAGAGGGTCGGAAGAGAAATCATCCGAGCCATTTCAGTGTCTGAAGGTGAGGAAGCACCAGGTCGGGAATTTTACTTGCAGTGTCGAGATAAGAGATCGACCCTCATCATGACTCGGAGGCAGCTACTGTAAGACATCGCAAAGCTAAACGCTGAAAAGGAGCAGGCGTTAGCTGTTAAAAGTGTCCGGGATGCCAAAGGGAAAGATCTGATCGTCGAGGACCGCGGTGAAGGCTATCAGACTATTGACCCTCGTATCGACGCCCTCCTCGTTAGATTTTATCGGCACTCTCGCCCGGACAGGAATAATGGGAGAGCAGGGCCGTACTCCAAGGAGGGACAGAGGGTCTCTACAAATGAAACTTCGGATGATTCGTCGGGAAGAGGATACCAACGAAAGGAGAGATTGCACAAACGTGTGCAGAAGAGCCACTCACGATGAAATAGGGCACCTCGTTCCAACTTTCCTAAGTTAAAAAAGGAGAGCTCCGAGAAAAGGACGTCGGTGTCGTTCGAGAAAAAAGAAGTGCAGACTGGTAGTAGAGAAGCGCGGGTGTTTCTACCTCAGGCCCAGTGGCAACCGTCGAACAGCGAGAACCAGGGGTACCGAGTCAGCAGCCAATTCATCAACCCGGGAGATGAAGGTCTATATGGGATCCAGACCGATGGGCTCGGGAGTGGCGCGTTCGGATTCGGAATGAATTGGAGAGCCTCGCTGTTGTCTGACGAAATACTGTCGCTTCATCTCCCGAAGAGGTTTGATATTTCCAAATTAGAAAAATATGACGGTAAGCGGGACCCAGATAATCATTTGGAAGCATTCAAAAACTTTATGTTGGGCTTCGACAACGACGATAAGCTTTTGTGTCGGACGTTTTCAATGACGTTTAAAGACCGGGCGTCAAAGTGGTACAACCGTCTACCACAGGGTAGTATAAAAAACTTCGGGATATTCTGGATGATGTTTCGTTAGCATTTCATCGGGAGCAAAAGCTTTCTAGCTAACGGGGATACGATCATGAACTGTAAGCAGAGGCTAGGAGAGAGCCTCAGGGATTACACCAGGCGATTTATTGATCCTAAGACCGACCTGGACCATTGCGAAGAAAACGTGGTGCTAACAGCGTATCGCTTGGGATTGCTGCCAGGACCGATGAAGCAAGCGGTCCCCAAAAAGCAAGCTTTCACTTTTTCTGCCCTTCTAGCCCAGGTGTAAAAGCAGATACTGATATAAGAGACTGAAGCGTCTGAATTGGCTGCACAAATTCAACAATGCGCTCAAACGTCGGTCGTCATAAAACAAAGGGCTCAGTCTGGCTATGCTCAGCAGCACAATCCCACCGACCCAATCCTTGCCGGTTAAGCCCCTGGTTTCCCAGAGCCAAAAAACGAAGCCAAAGAGCCAAATGGTCTCGCGACCTATGTCTAATAAGTGGATCCGACCCGCTTACTTTGCTGACCTCACAGAATGCGTCTCCTCTATTTATGAGAAAACCAAGAACAGTGGGATGTACCAAAGGCCTTTCCCCATACTGACACCTCGAGAGCACAGGAATAACCGGTATTGTCGCTACCACGAAGATGTAGGACACGATTCTAAGGATTGCATTGCCCTCAAGAAAGAGATACAGATGCTGATAGAGCACGGGAACCTTCTTGAGTACGTGAAAAAGAAATCCTTGCAGCAGGGCACTGCATCGAAAGAAATTGTAATGATACCAAAGTCTGAGGCAACCATGACAATTTCTGAAGTAACCGACCCTTTTGATGTCTCCATCAAGTATCTAGATCCAGATGTCGACCGTAACATCGTCGGGGTCATCGAGGAGGAGGCTACGGAAAATAACGGGAGTGTAAGAAACCTTTGTTTATTTTTCGAATCATTAACTATTTTTGGATGTGACTCAATGGCAGGAATTACGCACTCGTCCAGAAAGTGACATATTGTGAACTTGGCTACTCAGTTAGAAGCTCGGTCCTATCCCTATTCAAAAACCATTCCTTCACCGATCCTGTATTTTGACGATGACGATATGAGGGACATCCCCGGGACCCCATGAGGACGCTGTCGTCATTGGGGCGGCCATCGCGGGGGAAGAGGTCCGACGCATTTTGGTTGACACCGGGAGTTCGGCCAACATAATCTTTGCGTCAAATTTCGCCAGGTTCAGGGTACCGCCAGTCATTACACGCTCGGATCAGACTATAGTCGGGTTTACGAGTTCGACAACCGACGTGGTTGGAGAATTTGACGGTATTGTTCAACTTGGTCGCGGACCATTAAAAAAGAAAGTAACTGTGTTCTTCGTCGTGGTAGATGCGCCGGCCTCCCACAATGCAATCCTGGGGAGGTCATGGCTGTCAAGAATGCACGCGGTATTCTCTACGGTTCACCACTGTTTGAAGTACATAGTTGGGAAAATCGTGGGAGTTGTGCGGAGCAGCCAGAAAGCAGCAGGGGAATGCTACCAAGCCGTTTTGGCCCCTAAAAAGGATCATGAGATGGAGCAAGCGCGGGACTAGCAACTAATGGAGCCTCCCTTAGGGTCATTTCCCGTCGATGATCCTAGAGAAGCTCCCAGTTTTTTTACTACCGACGAGGAGTACGGAGAACATCAGTTCACCGAAGGAAAAGCTCTACGGATCGGGATCAAATTGTCATGAGTCTTCAAGAAACAGTTAACGTTATTGCTACAAGAAAATTTGGATTTATTCGCGTGGTGCTCGAAGGATGTGACCGGAGTCCCAGAAGACTATGTGATCCACAAACTAACCATCAACAAGAATGTCAGACCCATTTTACAAAAGAGGCGGGCTTTCTCGCCGGAAAAAGCAGAAATCATCATGAAAGAAGTCGAGCGAATGCTCAGCGTCGGACACATCAAAGAATCAAATTACCCACTCTGGACATCCAATCATGTCCTGGTCAAAAAGAAGAACGGGAAGCGGAGGATGTGTGTGGACTTCACCGATCTTAATCGAGCATGCCCGAAAGATCCCTTCCCGATGCCGAGGATCGACCAGTTGGTCGATTCGACATCCGGTAACCGGTTACTCTTTTTTATGGACACATACGTGGGCTATAACGAAATTAAATTTCACCTAACGGACCAGGAGAGCATGGCCTTTATTAAAGGTCGGGGCTTGTATTACTATAAGGTGATGCCTTTCGGGTTGAAAAATATGGGAGCCACCTATCAGAGGCTAGTGAACAAGACTTTCGACTGCCAAATAGGGAGAAATATGAAAGTCTACATCGATGACATGTTGGTAAAGAGTGGCACAGACGAAGACCATCTTGCCGATTTAAGGGACACCTTTGACAATCGAAGAGGCATAAATCTCAAACTAAACCCTTAGAAATGTTCCTTTGGGGTAAGATCGGGCAAGTTTCTGGGATTCTTTGTCAGCGAAAAAGGAATCGAGGCAGACCCTACCCAACTACAGCCTCTAATCGATATGTCACCACCTAAGAATATCAAAGAAGTCCAGATATTAACCGGGTGTCTAGAGGCCCTGAATCGGTTTATATCTCGTTCAAAACCTGAAATTTTCTAGGATTCTTGGACGCCGGCATGCGACGCAGCCTTTTCAGGGATAAAAGCTTATATATCTTCCCCAAACATGTTAACAAAGCCTCTCACAGGAGAAACTCTTTTTCTTTACATAGCGGTTTCGGATTTCGCAGTAAGTGCGGCCCTGATCAGCGAGTCAGGAGAGGTTCCTAAGGCGGTGTACTTCGTAAGCAAAAGCTTACTCGACGCGGAGATGAGATATTCAAAATTGGAGAAAATGGATCTAGCTCTCGTGACCGCGGCAAGAAAAATACGACCATATTTTCAGGCACACCCCATTATCATCTGAACCGCATTTCCACTAAAGTACGTACTTCAAAGACCGGACATGTCGGGCAGAATGTCCAAATCGTCGGTTGAGTTGGGCGATTTCGACATCAACTTCGAGCCTCGGACAACCATCAAAGGCCAAGCCCTGGCTGATTATATAGTTGAAATCCATTCTGATCGACTGCACCAAGACCCCTCGCATGAATCAACCAAACCAGATGAGTGGATTGTCCGAACCGATGGCGGTTCGAACATCAGCGGTTGCGGCGCACGCATACAGATAGTTACACCGACGGGCATAAGTATGCATCACGCAATCCGATTTGGTTTCTGAACCTTGAACAATGAAGCCGAATACAAGGCCGCCCTGGCCGGTTTACGACTAACGCAAGTGTTTGGAGCTACACCTGTGCGCTTTATCAGCGATTCTCAGCTTGTGATCAACCAAGCATCGGGAACGTCGGAAGCTAGGAAAGAGCATCTGGTTTAGTACTTAGCAGCGCTACGAGTTTTAGCCACATCTTTCACCAAGATAACATATGAGCATGTCTCGAGGACCGAAAATATGATAGCCGATTCGCTAGCATCGGCCTCATGTTCCAACAATTACCCCTGGGTGACCCAGCAAGAAAACCCGTCGATCATACGGAGGAGAGAGCTGGATAACCGACCAGAAATGGCCTGTCAGGTGTCGTCGGTAACTATCTTGGATTGGTGAAAGGATATTATCGCCTTCGTGCCCGAGAGACATCTACTAGACAATATTCTACCAGCTCGAAAAGTTCGAAATAAATCCCAAGGCTACACCTTATTGGGCGATGTTTTATACAAAAAATCATTTAGCCGGCCTTTACTGCGATGTTTGGGAGTAAACGAGTCACAGATAATTGTATCAGAACTACACGACGGAGAGGGTGCGGCTCATTGTGGTTACAAGGCGTTAATCGGAAGATTCTTCCTCGCCAGGTTTTATTGGCCATCGGTTACGACTGATGCACAACAGATAGTGAAGACATGTGACACATGCCAAAGATTCGCGAATGCGATCAACATTCCCGCGGCCCCTTTGGAATCCATATCTGAAGGCTTACCTTTCGACCGATGGGGAATCGATCTCGTCGGACCGTTACCAATGGCGTCTGGTGGGAGGCAGACAATCGTGGTGGTTGTGGATTATTTCTCCAAATTGGTAGAAGCTGAGTCGTTATCAGCTACAAAGACCAAAGATGTCATCCAATTCATTTGGTCGCACATCTGATGTAGATTTGGGGTGCCTCAGAGACTTACCATGGATAATTGACCCCAGTTCGATAGCCATGAGATGAAGACGTTTTGCACGACTCATAGGATTAAGAAATGTTTTTACCCCCCCCCCTTCCATCCCCAAGAAAATGGGCAAGTTGAAGTGACTAACCGAACTATTTTGGACGGGCTCAAAAAGAATTTGGAAGGAAAAGCCGGCAAGTGGTCGGATTACTTACAAGAAGTGTTATGGGCTTACCGGACAACGCCTCGAACGACGACCAAAGAGTCGCCTTATACCTTAGTCTATGGAATGGATGTCGTCACCCCAGCAGAATCAATTTTTCCATCGTTCAGGGTTGGCACTTATACGGAAAGTGAAAACGACGACGCCAGACGCTTAGCTTTAGATCTGATAGAAGAAAAAAGGGGACGAGCTTAACTAAATTATTTGCATTATCAGACCTTGATGAGAAGCCGGTACGCGTCCAAAGTACGTCGACAAGAGTTCAAAGTAGGGGACAAATTATTATGGAGAGTTTTTCTGCACACCAAGGATAAGAGCCTCGACAAGCTTGCCCCGAACTGGGAGGGGCCATATTCAGTAATAGAGCGGGTTAAGTGTGGGACATACCGGGTGCAGGACAAGCGCGGGCGTTTTCTGAGACTCCCGTGGAACATTGAACATTTAAAACTTTACTTGGAATAGCTTTGGCCGGGGGTGTACTCTTTCCTCACTCAGTGGCGCGAGAACGTTTTAATGAGGCACCTACGGAAACCGACCCTTTTTAATTAAAACATTTTCTTGCCTTTATATCTCTGGATTGATCAAAATGAGCCTGCTAGCTGAGGAGCTGACAGACCCTATGGGCAGATTTTTCAATTTAAATTGATCAACGGAACCTTAAACGGTTTTTCAGTAATTAAACTTATCTACATATCGATTTACCGACCGTATGGGCGGCTTTTTTCAATTTAAATTGATCAACGGAACTTTAAACGGTTTTTCAGTAATTAAACAGATCTACATATCGATTTACCGACCCTATGGGCAGCTTTTTTCAATTAAAAATTGATCAACGGAACCTTAAACGGTTTTTCAGTAAGTAAACAGATCTACATATCGATTTAACGACCCGATGGGTAGATTTTTCAATTCAAATTTATCAACAGAACCTTAAACGGTTTTTCAGTAATTAAACTGATCTACACAACGATTTACCGACCCTATGGTCGAATTTGTCAAACAACTTTAACCAGTTTCAATGATTAAACATATTTACTTTTACCGACCCTATGAACACTGTTGGTTGACCAGGAAACATGACATCAAAAAGAAGGTCCTACCGACCCTGTTAATACAAAACGTCAAAGCAACCAAAAAATATAGAGGCGTCAGAGGTCACGCATCCTTTCCCCCAGACTCCGTCCCGACATCGTCTGTCTCGTCATCCTCGCAAATCACGCCCTCGGGGCGGTCGTCCTCAGGAACATCCAACCACATTGATCCCAGGGGCAGGTCGCGGAAGCGATAATGAAAGGTCAGCACATATGCCGCCTTGGCCTCGGCTGTTTCTTTCTCCGTCCATTTCTGGCATTGCTCGTCAAAAAGGGCGTTAGCCGCCTTCAGGCCGGTGATCTCCTGGCCCAGCTTTTCGACGATATCATCCCGGTCTTTCGTCACAAGTTCCAAGTTCTTTTCGGCCGACTCCAGCCTCTCCTCCAATAGCCTCTGAGCTGCCTTCCCTTTCCTCACTTCCTCCTCGAGAGCAGCAACCTTCCCCTCTGCGTCCCCTAGCTTCTGGCCTAGTTCCGCCACACACTTTTCCTTCATGGCCAAGGGTACGATCATGTTGTACAAAGACAAGGACATACCATCCGTGATCCGAAGAGGGAATGCGTGTGGACTCCCCGACACGGAAAGGACTGGCAACTTCACACCGCTCGAAGACGCAGCAGCATCTCTCGACGAAGCTTTGGGGGTTGCATCATCGGGCAGCACCGCTATGGGATCGATCGCAGTTGCACCGTTCACCCCCCCCCCCCCAAATTTCTCAAAAAGCTCGGGGACGGTGGCGTTGCCGGCAGCCACAGAAACAGCGACAGCCCGATTCTCTCTCTTCGCACGCTTCGGTTTCTTATTCGGAGTCGTGTCTACCTCAACCTTGCCCTTCCATTATGAGCCAACTCCTTGGACTGGTGCGCCTCATCATCCGCCCCAACGTTCTCTCCTTTCCGTCTTTCAGAGGCGTCCCCCTCAGCCTCAGCGTCAGCTTGCTCAGCTTCTTCATCTGACTTAGGGCGCTTGATGGGAGCCTTCTTGCGCTTCGGGAAAAACAGTTGCGCGTCGTGCGCATTTGTCTTCGCAACCAAGTCCACCATGCTTGGGGGTTGATGCAATTCCGCAATTGTTAATAGCTCCGACGAGCACTGCCATAGGTTGCTCATAATCAGGTCAGTATCCTTGAAAGCTCGGTGGAACGCCCGACCCCAGTGCTTCTTTGCATAATATTTTAAGACCTGGAAGGTCACTTTGCCGGGCTTGAAGTGGTCTTTTTTCAGCCCCTGGATGAACTCCTTAGACACTACACAATAGGTCAAACCATAAGAAAAATACATATAGATATAGCTCGTACCGCTAGGAACCCAAGTCCGCAGCAATCGCCTCAGATTCTCCTTGCTATAGGGGCGACCGTTTTTCCAACATCCACTGCGAAAGACGAACCGATGTTTCCAACCCTTGTCACCCTCGAGAAAGTCGTTCACGATCTTTGAGGTCTTAGCCAAAGAAGAATAGAAAAAGGGAGACTTAGGGGATTTCGAAAGCCCTGACATGGCTATGTACTCGACCATCGGCATAATCCGGCCCGATAGATGCGAAGCCATGATGCACGACATCAGTGTATACCATGTGTTGGGCGTCAGCTGTGAGGGACAGATTTTGAGGGTTTGAAAATATAGAGCTATCTCGGGGTCTAGAGGAAACCTGAGACCCAGTTGAAGAGTTCGGTGAAGATCACGATTTCACGTGACCGCACATGCACCGGCGTCTCCCCGGGTTTTGGAAATCGAACATTCACACACTCCGGGATACCCCATCGATTCAAAAGCTCTTCCCGCTCTTCGGTCGAAAAATAAAGATAGTTTCCCTCGAAGAGGGAAATGACATCGTCCCGGGGCAACCAGCGGTGGTAGTTAGTTGTAATGACTGCCTCAATCTCCTCAGGAAGAGGCTCTTCGGGAGGAGCGGCTTCGCCACCAGCAACGGAAGTGCCTTCGCCCGCAGCCACAGCATCCGTTTCTGGCTCGTCGGTATGGTCTACCAGGACAACATCGGATTTAGGGGAGTTAACAACAAGAAGGTCGGATGATTGAACAGGATGATCTGCAGTACCAGAACTACTCTCGACCCGAGCAAGCTGTGCTTGTCGATTAAGGCCCAGAAAGGTATGTGCGGTATTAGTGCCGGTCCGGTACCCTTTAATATCGTGAGTGAGTTGGACCATTTCAGGGGAATTTTCCCTTACATGCGAAGTAGAGGTCGGAGAATCACCCATAGAAAGGAATTTGGCTTGGCTTCGACTGCGGGGAGGAAAAGTAGTCGGAGTAGTATAGGAATTCACCGACAAAGGCGTCGGGCGATTGATTTTAGTAGCAGGTTAAGGTAGCGAACTGTTTCTTGAAGAGCTAACGGTGTTATCAGGGGTACTCGCGCCGGATAGTACTGGTATAACTAAGGACTCAACAGGAACTGGTTCGGGAAGAACGGGATTGTGAGGTAGTGGTACGGGTACAAAAGGTTTAGAGTTAGAACTCCAGATCAGTCTTGCGGCTCGGTACTCTTCAGTGCGGTCACCGATGCTAGCCCACTCTTTGAATCCGAACACTGGTTTTTTCTTTGTTTTTGGTTTTGGCTTCGAGTACCTATTTCTCATAAAACGAGTTCTCTCACTCTCTAGAATAATGCGGACATCACTTTCTCTCTCTAGAAAGCCTCTAAGAGTGATTCATGTTTGTGGGGTATTTATAGGCAACCTCACCTAGCCATTATGCGTACGGGGAAGTCCAAGCGACAAAAAGCAGCGGTAAGTCGAAAAGACTCCACGAGAAACTGTGCAAACAGGCACGCCTCGAGTAATCGGTCGACACGTGGCGCCCCTAATTAGACTGGTACAGTAGGTGTGTACTAGCTAGCTCAAATAGAGGAATTAGATGGGCCACGTCTACCTGAGTTACTTTTCAAAACTTGATTACCGGTCCAAGCCCACGTAGAAGTCGCTAAGAGAGATTGGAAGCAGACCCAAGATAACTCATAACAGCGCCGAGGCGAAACGCGACCGACCATCTAATAAAAATATGAAGGTTCAGACGTCAATTGAAAGAAAAGGCCTGGCCTAGGTAAACCAATCAATCGATACCAGAGGCCAAGATACAGAGGCGCTCCAAGCTGATTCTTCTACAAGTCTTCATTCCCGCAGTTCTTGAAGACTGGGGGGGCTACCGATAAGGGAGCAATTCGGCAATATAAATAAATAGGAGTCAATTGTAAATAGAAGGAATTTAATATGTCTATTACAGTATTTATTGTTTATAAGAGGATAATGTGTAAACAAAGTATTTTATGAAGGACTAAAAGAGAAATAAAACAAAACCACCAAGGACATTAATGGGTCCACCATTCCCCACTATAAAAAGGGGCTCATTATTCTTGGTAGGTGAGACAATTTTTGGGATATAAAATTATCTTTCTACTTTCTCTCTATAGAATATTCTCTCTATAATTTGACATCACAGTCACATCAGGTCTAAGATCCAAGATTATTCCTATTGCATTTTCTATTTTTTAGAATTTGAGGTATGCTCTGAATAATTATAGCACAAAGTTTCAATCTACGATGATTCCTAAGTTTGAACAATGTGATTATACTCCCACTATGGAGATTTTTAATGAATAGCTTGAAGATTTATTAACTTTACATCGAGAAATATATGCTCAAGAATTTGTTAATGGGAAACCAAATGGTGTTATGACATCTTCAGCGGTTGAATCCTTCAACAATCAGATTAAAAAATTATGTAGTCTACCCATTCTTGATTTAATTAACAAGATTAAAGTTTTAATTATGGCTCAAATTTCATGACATTATTCGGAGGGGGTAAGCTGGAGTAGTAAATTATGACTTGCTTATGAAAATAAGTTAAAGCAATGTTTCGAAGAAGGTCGTACGTGGCTAGTAAGTAACTCTTCTTCGTCGATGTCTCCATCTATAACATCCAAAATAAAAACATTCAAACATAAGAAGAAGAGTATTCTTCATCAGACTATTCTTCGTCTTCATCCTTGTCCTCATCATCCTCTTCATCTTCGTTTTATTTTCCTCTTCTTCTTTCTTGGTGTCTCCAACTTATTCATCCTCCTCGTCCTCATTCATCTATTTTGGAGTTGTTCGTCATATTATACGTGGAGAAGTGTTGAGAAGAGTCATAAAGGTCATCATTTGAACATGATGAGTAGCCATACTTATCGTCAAATGAAATAAAAGGCGCCATAGTTTTTGAATTTGAACAACTTTTAAGTTTGTAAATTTGAAGAGTTGTGTATGCAACTGTAGTGAATTTGGTTGACCGTATTTATAGGTAAAAAATCTAACCCAATACCAATATGTGTTTTAGTTATTTCTTTAGTTATGATTAGATATCTAATATTATCAAATGAATCAATAGCTTAGCCAGTGAAAATGATAAACATACTTAAATACTGATATAACCAATTGGTTGGAAGGTTGTGATTTTTTGTTTATTAATTACCATGCGTTACCAATCTATTTTTTTGTTTAAGAGAGTTGAGACCAGTTACTAATTCGATTTCAAGTATATTAAACATACGAGCTTGTGTATATTTAACCATGCGAGTTCATGTATACTAAACGTACGATGTTATTGTATTTCTAATATTACGATTCTGATGCGATATTCTTGCATATTAACCGAAGAAACCGAAGTTATATGAACATGTTAGTTGTTTTATACTAGACCATGCAATTCTAGGCATAATCACCATGTTATTCATGTAATGTTACTCAACATGCAAGTTTAATTTTAATCATCATGTGAGTTTAGTGTTAATCAACATGCGAGTTCATGGTACTCATTTTTATGTTTTTTTAATTACAAAAACAATTACTTACAAAATAGGTCACAATGTAAGAAAATCTATCAAGAGAGCTACCATCGAACATTTGTGTTTCATCATTTATGATAATGTCTTTGGCGTATTCACAAACAAAACACCATTGTCGAGGTAGCCTGGTTTTTATTGTGAGACATCTCTTGCATATTTTATTTTATATATTTTTTTTATAATAAGTATGTCTTTTTTTTGCATGCAGTACGCAAACTATTAATAAGATTTGAATAGTATATGCATACCGTGGGGGAGGCTGGCAAACGTACTATATTTGGATTCAACCTTAGCATGGATATTAGCCTACAAAGATTTTTCATTGTCAGCAAAACAACTTTTAGTTCTCGGCTTTTCTCACATGGTTCTACTACAACCCAGGTAAAGTCTGAAGGTCAAGAATAACTAGAATATGACTTTCACAAGACCCATGCTCATGTAATTTTTTAAAAAACATTGTAAACATAAACCAAGCACACATAAGGTATATTTAACTTGGTTCATATTGTAAATAAATTCTACATATACGAGCAATATACACGTATATTATCATAAGAGATTACAAATAGACTCTCTCAAACACTAACATTTAACTAGTCATATGTTGTTACAAATCTCTCACAACTTACAAAATGAACTACAGATCTTAGAATATTCCAAGTTTTTATCCTATAGTTTTGAATATCTGATAATTTTCAAAAATGACTTCATACCACTCACTCACTCACAAATGAACATGACAACACGTTTATTTTATTGGTCAATCGAACAAACATAAAAGACAAACGGTAACACTAAATTACGTATAACCTGTAGTGGTGCCTTCGTGTACTCTCCTGCCACAAGATTAGCATGCCTAGATAAATGATTTTTGACCAATGGTACACGTCCATTATGATATCTTAGTGACTCAGCTTTTTAATAGAAATAAATAGGTATCAGCCGACACATTTTGTTACATCAGAGAGATTATTATTGATTGCGACACAACCTACTTTTAGGTTTCAACAAACATTTTTGCACCTATGCTTCAGCCTAGTTACTGACATTAGAGATATGCAAACAACTACTACTTTATATGTGTCTGGTTATGCATCTCTAGCCACTTATAGTATTCGATGTGTACTTAGTTACTTTTTGCCTACACCTAATAAATATTCGCATAGGCTTGTGGTTACTACAACATTTGTTACACCCAATGTTCAACTATATTTTCGAGACCA